>CM069865.1:5865000-6420000 GCA_036172795.1 Pelodytes ibericus | reverse complement strand
TAGAGTTACAGTTGTTTGGGGCAGGGGTGAACAGATTATTGGGAACCATTCGCTAAATTAGAATGGATTAGCCGCCGACCCTGGTATTTACCAAACTGAACTCAACAGAAGTTGGTCTGCTACAAAGGTGTAGATTCTTTAACACTGGATCCCCCCCTATCCTCCTCTTGCCACTTGGATTATTGGGGAGATCTTTCGAAACCACCAAGGTTGAGTATCACGGAACAGACCAGAAATTGAAGGGCAACATGTAGAATTCCGAGGCTGTAACTTATCGGACGGTTTATTGTCAGTTTTTATGTCTCTTGTGGTTTAGCAGCTGGTAAAGGGAAGAGATTAGAGAAACTGTGGGTACAGTCTCAGCTAGAAGACGGACTTATTTACTTCTGAGAAAATTCTTCAAATACCCCTGTGTTTATTTTACCTTTTTTAAAGCTGTGAACTGTGCTTTGTAATTAGGAATTGCCTCATTGGTGCCTGAGGAAGGGACCTCGCAATTTGGCCTTGACAGCTTGCAATCAAACTCTCAGTTGGACAATAAATGGTATCCTTTAAATCTATTTGTTTTCTACTCTTCCACGGCTAACACGGTCCTATGCTTTTTGGCGATTGCTTCTGAATCTTGATGTAGCGGGAGCTGGATTCTTCCACCAATTAATGACTTCCCGTCTCGTTAGACGGACCTCACTGTATCATGTGAGTGGATCTGCTGGGAGAGATTTAATTCTCCAATGGCTATATCAAGTCATTGACACAGGTCAGCTGCTGGCAGGGTTTAGATATTAATACACTAGGAAAGCTTTGAGGGGCTCGGTCAAATAAAAGTGCCATCTTGTTTTCTGTCCGAGCGGATAGTTTCAGGGACGGTTTTCAAAGAATGACAGGTGGGTATGTGCCTTGTGCCAGAAGTACAGAGAGGTAAGCAAGCACCATATCAAAATGACTATCTATATATTTGGCAAAATGTAGGGATTTAAAAAAAAAAACAACAATAAAAAACCTACAGCACAAAATTGGGATCCGGAAGGAAAAAGGAGAATTAAAATCAAATAAAATCAATGTATGTATCGGAAAAAAGCAGATTAGAGTGAGGTTTTTATTAAGGAAAAATATATATATATATGTATAAAAAAAAGAAGAAGTTGGGATCTCTGTAATTCCCAATCTTTGGATAACTGCTTATCTTGACTTTACAGCAGTCGGCTGTCACTATACTGATCCAACAAACTGGTGTAAAACGAGGAAAGAAGCTGGAAGACTGGAAGTTTTGGGAAACTCATTTGATATTAGTGCAATTAATGTAAAATCAAGTTTATTCACTAATGTAAATAGGAAGAAACTTGAGATAACTATTTGTTATTTTGCTTTTTCAATCAAAGCCAGTTTAATTTCCACTGCATCAACCTCTTGGACACTGACCCTGGAAACCCCAGCTGTGCCAGGGGGCTGAGATCACGGCGGACATTTAAAGTGTTCATTATATGCTTGTGTACCGTATGGGTGGATGCTGCGTGTCCGGTAGCTAACCCAGCCATGGTAAGGACCAGATAAGGGCTTAAAAACTGACAATAAACAGAGAGCGTCATCGCTGAGCGGAGTTATGGTGCCGTTAAGAAATGGAAGGAAGAACAAATAGTATTAGTCAGCGGAAAGCAATTAATATCATTCAGCAATCATGGTGCAAATTTGCATGTTGCCCCCACATTACAGTGCCCAGGAATTAATAGTAAATTAACACTTTTTAACGAGTTAGTACAGTAAGAAATTCAGTTTGCATGCAAAAAAAAAAAAGGACAAACAAACAAACAAACAAACAAAAGATAAAATAACACATTCCTAGGAAGTAAAAATAAAAAGTCATGGTCAAGAAACATAAACACTTAATGCCACACTTAATGTTTGTCATGCTTTGTTTACTTCATAGCTGTGTATAGGGTTTTCCGTAATGTTATATACTTTGTAGACTACTCTACAACTAGAGTAGACTCTTTGGCTGCGGATATATTTTAGAGCGCATAATGCTTTGCTAGGACTGCATCTGGATACCTATCCATCCCTCTCTAAAAACAAACCTGGGCTTCTCTCACAGAAGAACTGTTTGGAGAAGAGGCTGACGTAGGCCATGTAATTAATTGTTCTCATTACGACCCTGATCTAGAACGTTGAGAGTTGAATTTTTTTTCTATTTACTCAAGATGGCTGATTTTCGTCAAGCAAAATGGCTCCCAAGGGGGAGCTGACCTCAAAGGAATCAAAGAACACTTAATGGCATTAAAAGTTATGAATGAACCAGGACTTTGGGTTTTACCTATCCAGCCTGGTCCAAATTCTAACCTAAGATGCAGAGCTTTGTGTGGCAGTGTTAATCTGAGTTAAATAAATTGTTCATTACTTTCCTGGCTTAGAAGGTCTCCAGGGTTTGCAAATATTTACAAACGTTTCAGCAAGCAAGGTGGGGACTTATTGAGTTCATTTCATGGTTATATGAGAGTTTGTTTAAAACATTAAGCGGACATGAGAGTGTGGCATTGTGTAACATGATGTAATGCTCCTGCTCATTCCAAGGCATGCACAATTCATGGAAAATGCACATTTGCAAGCGGCATGATGGTGTCAGAAGGGGGATCATGTTGCAGGAGTTGAATGTAAATTTTCACAGTGGATGATCCTGTTGCTACTCTTTTGCTGGCTCTTCGCAAACCTCCAGCCTAGCGACACACACACACGGCTTGTACAAAGTGTTCTCAGACACCAAGTGAATGAGTCTGTTACGACATGAGCTGAATATCTAATACACCGTCTCCTGCTCCGGACCTACTAAGAAACTCTCTCGTTTACAATGGAAAAGTAAATAACAAAAAAACACATCAAAGAGACTTTGGATAACGGTAATACCTACTAGTAATTAAAGAAAATAAAGTTACTCTGTGTTCAAGTCGTGGCTGGCTGTTATTCTCTGACAGCTCAATTACATAATTTCCTGCTCCAGTATTTATCCGCTAGATTAATGCAACACAGGAACTTTATTGTTTCAATCCCCATGTCCCAACCACCTGTTCTGCAGGGCAAAGCTCTGCACTCACTGCTCTGCCCTTAGTGCAGTGCAAGGCTCTCTCCCATCTAGAAGCTCTGCAGTGCAAGGCTCTCTCCTCAAACTAGATGCTCTGCAAGGCTCTCCTCAAGCTAGTTGCTCTGCATAGAAAGGCTCTCTCCCAACATGCTGCTCTGCAGTGCAAGGCTCTTTATAAGCTAGCTGTTCTGCAAGGTAAGGCTTTCCCCCAGCTAATTGCTCTGCAGGGCAAGGCTCTCCCAAAGCTAGCAGTTCTGCAGGGCAATTGTCTCCTAGTTAAATACTCTGCAGTCAAAATCACACCTTCCAGCTAAATACTCTGCAGAGGGATAATAACTCCCAGCTCCCACCTCTGCAGAGCAATGCTTGCCCCCAGCTCCCACCTCTGCAGAGCCATGCTTGCCCCCAGCTCCCACCTCTGCAGAGCAATGCTTGCCCCCAGCTCCCACCTCTGCAGAGCAATGCTTGCTCCCAGCTCACCCCTCTGCAGAGCAATGCTTGCTCCCAGCTCACCCCTCTGCAGAGCAATGCTTGCTCCCAGCTCACCCCTCTGCAGAGCAATGCTTGCTCCCAGCTCACCCCTCTGCACCCTTCAGAACTGGGAAGGACATAGGTTTAATGAAGTCTCCATTGCACTTCCAAGGGTAGAGGCAATGACTTCAATAATACTCCAAGTCATCACAAGCAAAACAAGACTTGCAATTTGCTGATGGTCCCAACTCCGGACAAGAGGTGAAAACAGCGCAGACCCCCTCCATGCGGCCAATTAAAACATCAAACAAACTCCATTCAATAAACCAAATAAAGTTATCTCCAGACAGACCAGACAGCTCATTACTAATCTCGTTCCAAGACATACAATATATTGATGACATTTTCTGCTATGTCAGAAAGAGGCAACGCCAATTCTCGGAGACTTCCAAACCAGACGGCCATTATAGAGAAAAGAACGAGGGGTGGAGCAGTCTCCATGGACACCAGCGGAATGTTCTACTTTTAGAACTTTGCCCCAGTATGAGTGCATTAAATTGCATATTGTTGCCCAACTACTCAAACCGCTAATGTAACATCTTAAAGGTTCCCGCGGATGTTTTGTATGTACAAAATCTTGGTATTTATGTGGAAAGTGCTTAACTGTACTGGGCTCAATTCTCTTCTCATATTTGGTTCAGGGATGTTGGCCATGAGAATCCTTCATGTGGGACGAAATTGTCTGAAACAGACCAATATCGGGCATTTCGATTGTCCACTTAGAATATGGAGAAATTAAATAAAAATAATAAAAATCCTTTATCATATGCGAGGTCAGGGATGTATAGTATGGGGGCTGGGATACATCTGGCCGGCTCCCAGCCCTGCTTATTGCTTAGGTGTGATGGTGGGTGCCACGGCTACTAGCCCTGGCCCCCAATGTGTATTATAGTTGGGTGTGAGAGCCATTTGGATGGCTCCCACCCCAGATTATTATGTTGGAGTGGGGTCATGGCTACTTGCCCTGGCTCCCATGATTATTTCAGGGGTTAGGGAATGTATGAGTTTAATTTTTTATTATTATTATTATTTATTTATTTCAGGGGACTTTGGATATTTTTGCCATAGCTGAGGTCCTCACTCACATGAGTTCTTTATCCTCTCTATAGAGGTCTATGGGGAGGATAGAGGCTACCCCTTTGGTTGGGTGAATGTCGGTTATGTTTTGGCTGCTGGTATCGGTGTGGAACCGGCTATGTGAGCCGAACAAATACAAGATTCAGAGTCACCATTTTGGTGGTGAATAGTGAGTGTGTATACGCTTGAGTGTAACGTTTTAAAATGTAAACATATCAGATACATTTTATCCCATCGGAAGAGTTGAAAACCTTGCTGGTCAATGAGAACAAACGTTATTATGAATCAAGGAATTCACAACATTACACTATGTAAGTTGCAAATTACGGTGAAGGACAAAATGTAATGCTTTGTTTTAGACATGTATCAATTATAATCTGGAAACGTTCTTTATTCAAGCAAAAAAACTACAAGTTTAGATTATACTAGGCGAAATTGGCCAATAGTGAGAATTTTGGGAAAGATTAGAAACTCGCAGAAATGATCACTGCTTCGGGGAATCCCGATACCTGAAATCAAAGTGTCAGCACAGTACACAAGCCCAATGTACTCTTATTGCCCAAAACTCATATTTCTGGACCATTTCAGTAGCGTATCACACCTTAACGCTCAACTCGGACATTGTGTTCGAGAAGTTGGTTTGCATACTTTGGGGTCATGTCCTACTTCATGGTGATGGTCCTTTCTGTTGGCCTTTAAATGTTAACCCTTACAGTCTAAAAAGCTCACTCCCATTGGCACAGAAAGGGGTTTTGAGTATGGCTCTCAAAGGTGGTCAAATTCTCCTTGGCGTTAAAGGGTTAAAGAGGGGAACAAAGGCAGCTTGATTGTAGGATGCTGATAATATTTGGAGATATAAGAGCGCGAGGGATTGAGAGAGTGTCAGCTTATCCACAGATCGCCTGCCCAACATACCAATCAATTTAATGAAAATTGATGACCAAGTGGGACGTATACTTTAAGTAATGCAAACGGGGGAACAAAAAAAAAAAAGAATTAATTAAGACTGACAAATATTCAATACGCTTTTTTTTTTTTTTTTTTTTAAATTGCCTCCGTATATCTTTTAAAGCTCAGTTACACTAATTACCTCATTCTAATTCTTCATTTTGGATTTTATTAACAGCCTTACCATTTGTCAAATAGCTCAGAGAATGAAAACACATCGGCACTTACAGGAGTCAGGAGAAAAAGGAGATTCTGAAAAGCCTAATTTACGCCTGTAACTTTCATATTAGTTTATTATACGGCGTAAAACCAACGCCAGCGCTTTCTCTCGTCCTGGAGGGGGACATGAGAACCCCCTGCACAAAGCAGACGATATAATACATCACTGTATGTGTGGTCTAGTGGGGGATTTTATGGTAATAAGTTGGTTTTCATCAAAAAGACCCCCTTTTTCTTAATTTTTCCCCTTTTACTCTTCATCTCTGAACCATTTGGTAAACACAGGGGCTTAAGTGGGGAGTGAAAAGGGAATTCTTGGGGTCTTGCTAAAACCTGGTGTAATTTTCACGCGCAAATAAGAATTATTTCTCACAAAATATTTCCAAAGCTCTTTAGCGAGCGCAAATATAATTGCAATTTGTTAGCGCAACTGGAAAAATGCACGCTAAATAAAAATAAACGGAAGAGGCGCAAATCAGGAAAAAAGCGCACAGTCTTACAAATAGTCGCAAATTGCTCCTTACGCATGTTTTACCTACTTTTTTTTTCCCAATGCACTTGTTTAGTACATGACCCCCATAATTTGCAGTCTCTAAAAACCTACCATGTCCACGTAGAGGCCCTATTACATATTGAATAGATGGGAAATAATGTCCCATGGGATATAGGTCAGCATCATGTCTGGGACCTCTCTGCCTTTGGGTTTGTAAGCTGCTTGCGGGGGGGCGACTTTCTTTTTTCCAGGGTTAAATTCCCTGGAAGCTCCTCCTCCTCTCATTTAAAACAGGGTTTCTTAATGACATGGGAGACAAAGAGGATCCTCAGCCTAAAATATAGGTCCGAGGCGTAGACGCTAACAGCGCACCTGCCAACATTGTCCTGGGACCAGGACATGATGCATGATGCCAAGATTAAGTGCCAGCCTACACGATACAGGTACCGGGTTACCTGCACAGTACAGAGACGGCAGGAATGCCGGGACAGGACCATATTGGGGCGTTGGGCCGGGTTACCTGCACAGTACAGAGACGGCAGGAATGCTGGGACAGGACCATATTGGGCCGAACAGTTCTTATCTGCCGATATATTCTATTTTACGAGGCAAGAGTCGAAAAAAATAAAAAACCGGGACAGTTGGCAACTATAAACTCCAGCGGCAAAACCCACGCCGAGAGTTTCCCGCGTTACTATAGGAGGAAGATGCTCTACGCCAGGACCGTAAACTAAAAAGGCAGGTGGGAGCACAGAGTGGGGGGGGGAGGCGGGGGGAGACAAAAACATAAAGATATATTTTCAAGACCTAAAATTACTTGAACTGTGAAATCATGTAAAGAACAGAAGAAAAGATCTCGTCAGCGGGAATCACACAGCTCCACCGAGTCAGCAGTTTCTCTGGAAAACTTATTATGGTAAAGCGTTTGATTCTTCGTGCCTGCACTCTCCACTACTCAACAAATAAACTGGCTTGACCTCCGCCGGTTACTTAATGCAAGGTGTCTGTCATCTGTCACTAAACCCTCCCACCCCTCTCCTTGAAGCTCGTTTTATCCAGGCAAAAAGGGGAGAAGATGCTGCTACAATTCACTTTCCGATAACGGGGGTCCGAAACCCAGCATTATTCTTGCCCCCCATCCCCTGCTCCGGAAATAATACACATTGCGCTATGAAGATGCAATGGAAGAGGGGTAAGGTGGAACAGTGTTTTGCTGCAAGATATATACTCCCACCTGACCGCACTATGATAAAGGAGACGGGGGAGAGGGTATTGATGGAGCAGGAGGCACTTTTAATTATCGAAAGTGGCCTTGTTACGGATTAGCTCAATGTCACTTGGAGAATAAAAGGAGGGGGGGGGGTGGGGGGGGCTAAAACCATATTTCCCAGGACATCAGTGTGAATCAGGTCCTAGCATTTTACCACTTGCCCCTGGTTTGCAGACTTCATTTTTTTTTTACCATTTCTTTCATGATCTAAAATATCATTACAAAACCCCAAATGTAACTTCCATGCAGGGACAGTGATCAGTCGCAGCACCTGCTGCATGGCTATGAAAAGGCGGGCAAGCTTTGGGAATAGGGTGGGAGTTTAAAAAAGCAAAAAGGCAGAGAGAGTGAGCAGAATTTGGTAGGCAGAGGGTAGCACATAGTGGCCTGGCCATAGGTACAAACCTCAGAGCCATGGAAAGTCCTATGTGGACAGGATAAAGCAGCCGAGCCGACAGATGCTGTCCTGACTTGCTCAGTCCGCCCCTGATAGAGCTATACAGAGCAAAGATTCTAAACAACATGTCCACCCCCTGATAGAGCTATACAGAGCAAAGATTCTAAACAACATGTCCACCCCCTGATAGAGCTATACAGAGCAAAGATTCTAAACAACATGTCCACCACCTGATAGCGTAATACAGAGCAAAGATTCTAAACAACATGTCCGCCCCCTGATAGAGCTATACAGAGCAAAGATTCTAAACAACATGTCCGCCCCTGATAGAGCTTTACAGAGCAAAGATTTTAAACAACATGTCCGGCCCCTGATAGAGCTTTAGAGAGCAAAGATTTTAAACAACATGTCTGCCCCCTGATAGAGCTATACAGAGCAAAGATTCTAAACAACATGTCCGCCCCCTGATAGAGCTATACAGAGCAAAGATTCTAAACAACATGTCTGCCCCCTGATGGAGCTATACAGAGCAAAGATTCTAAACAACATGTCTGCCCCTGATAGAGCTATACAGAGCAAAGATTCTAAACAACGTCTGCCCCTGATAGAGCTATACAGAGCAAAGATTCTAAATAACATGTCCGCCCCCTGATAGAGCTATACAGAGCAAAGATTCTAAACAACATGTCTGCCCCCTGATAGAGCTATACAGAGCAAATATTCTAAACAACATGTCTGCCCCTGATAGAGCTATACAGAGCAAAGATTCTAAACAACATGTCTGCCCCTGATAGAGCTATACAGAGCAAAGATTCTAACAACATGTCTGCTCCCTGATAGAGCTATACAGAGCAAAGATTCTAAACATGTTGACTGAATGAGACCCATTAGCCTCTGTGGACAAATTGACAGGATTATGTTTATTGAGCTGCAAACATTGTAAAATCCCCCTCAACAAAGACGTATTTTGCAACAATGATACATCGGGAAAGACGCCATGCGCGCACTCCTGCTCCACGATGAGTAGAACATTCAGCAAAACAAAGTCCGAGTGTGCGTCTCATTGCACTCGTTATCTGCCCCGGATTAGCCGAGGGTCTCTGCTTTCTGTCAGTTTATCTGACAGCCTAGTGACAGAGCAAACCAACGAAGCCTCTTAATTAGCGAGACCCCGGCTGTTTTCTTAGCTCTCACCCTTCATGTGATATCTTATCTTGGGGTATGACTAACATGCTCTGCAAAATGTCCTGCGTCTGGGCTAAGCAAACAAGAGCTGGGGCGTCTCACCAAATGTCCCAGAACGAGTATAGGAACTGACGGCTTTATAAGTGGAAATAAACTTCCTTGGCATTTGCCCGTATGAGCACCAAGGAGTAGGGTGTATCTGACGCCATCATGAGGTTCTCACCTCTGGAACATCGACGATTAAAGGACGACTGTCGGACAAAAATGATGTTTTATTGAGAGATTGCATCAGGCACTGGCATTATAACTATAAATGTTTCAACAAAATAATACTATTAAAGTAACTCATTGAGCCCTCGGTGCTCTGCATAGCTCTATCAGGGGCAGACATGTTGTTTAGAATCTTTGCTCTGTATAGCTCTATCAGGGGGCAGACATGATTGTTAGAATCTTTGCTCGGTATAGCTCTATCAGGGAGCGGACATGTTGTTTAGAATCTTTGCTCTGTATAGCTCTATCAGGGGGCGGACGTGTTTAGAATCTTTGCTCTGTATAGCTTTATCAGGGGGCGGACATGTTGTTTAGAATCTTTGCTCGGTATAGCTCTATCAGGGGCGGACATGTTGTTTAGAATCTTTGCTCTGTATAGCTCTATCAGGGGCGGACATGTTATTTAGAATCTTTGCTCTGTATAGCTCTATCAGGGGCGGACATGTTGTTTAGAATCTTTGCTCTGTATAGCTCTATCATGGGCAGACATGTTGTTTAGAATCTTTGCTCTGTATAGCTCTATCAGGGGGCGGACATGTTGTTTAGAATCTTTGCTCTGTATAGCTCTATCAGGGGGCGGACATGTTGTTTAGAATCTTTGCTCTGTATAGCTCTATCAGGGGCGGACATGTTATTTAGAATCTTTGCTCTGTATAGCTCTATCAGGGGCGGACATGTTGTTTAGAATCTTTGCTCTGTATAGCTCTGTCATGGGCAGACATGTTGTTTAGAATCTTTGCTCTGTATAGCTTTATCAGGTGGTGGACATGTTGTTTACAATCTTTGCTCTGTATAGCTCTATCAGGGGGCGGACATGTTGTTTAGAATCTTTGCTCTGTATAGCTCTATCAGGGGGCGGACATGTTGTTTAGAATCTTTGCTCTGTATAGCTCTATCAGGGGGCGGACATGTTGTTTAGAATCTTTGCTCTGTATAGCTCTATCAGGGGGCGGACATGTTGTTTAGAATCTTTGCTCTGTATAGCTCTATCAGGTCCCTAAATGAGAACACTGATAAAACATCTGCTGGGCTGAATCATCTTGTTTTTAAGATGTGATCTCAACTAAGGAGACTGGAATATTTACTTACGGCTGTTAATGTAACCTCACCGTCTGTAGCCTACTAGGGTCCCCTGAAGAAATCCCAGTTTACCAGGGTCCCTGGGAATAGCTTTAACCCCCCGCTATGCCAACTCAAATCTCCCCTGACTGGATTGGGATTTTCAGATAATATTTCGGAACAAAATAAATAAATAAAACGTCTGAACTGAAAGCGACGATGAGCAGCAGTCAGACCATGTGGCAATTAGACTGGGTGTAAAACGCGTGAGGCCTTCATGTCAACACATCCAAAGAAAGGAGGACTTTTAATTAGATACCCACGGCCTGCATAGCTTGTCACTCCTAAAACCCCATGACCGTTATTTGATATATTTTTTTAGCCCAATTTTAAAATGTACTTTTTAGCTACACATCGCTAAGGGAGCTTTGTACAAACCGCCAATAAACGCGCCAGAAGATTTAGTACAATAGTATCAATCAATAAATTACAGTTGGCAGTCGTTCCCCCCCCCCCCCCCCCTGCAACATAAGTAAGCTGACCTCATATGCAAATTACCTGCTGTGCTGGGGAGTCCTTCATTTACATATTAGGTCAGACTGGAACTCCTACGATCAGGAAATAATTAGTAATTCTCAAAACACCTGTCACCACTACAATTTGGGCACAAAGTAGTCAATTTATTTTAGAAGACTTTAATTCCATTTGCGCTGAAAGTATTTCTACAACAAAGATCTATTTGATGATAAAACAAAATAAAAAAATCTACACATTACATTTTGGAAAAATCTGCTTACGGGGCGTTAATATATTTTTCTTTAATCTGAATATTTTGTCCGTATATAATCGGCACATTTTACAGATGTTGTTTTTTTTAGGTCTGTATTTAAGTTTGGGGATTTGGGTTTATGACCGGTGAAGGACTCCAGGGAAAGCAGGTAAGGCAGGGAAGTCACAATTTATATATAAAAAAATAATAATCTGAAAGCCAGCTAAACTGGTAATATTTACTCTGTATTAAATGGGGGGGGGGGGGGGGGTATGTGATGGGGAGGAGAGTTGGTGGTGACACACCCAGTTTACGAAAGGCTCTAAAAGAAATATAGATTACAGGTGACCTTTGATCCCTTTCTAATTGGCCCACTCTAGTTGGGAGACCACTGGAAGCCATTACTAGGCACCGGGAGCCGCGGCTCGGAGGTTTAAGACGCGCAGTGGATCTGAGAGGCGCAGGTTTTTTTTGGAACAAATGCCTTTTTCAGAAACTGTTTCCATCTGGTTCTCTTTTGTAGAGTTTCCTTTAAAAGGAGAGCTTTGTTAGCTGCCCTGTAGGTTGCAAGCTGTCACCTTGGACATGTGTGCTGGGGGAACATGTGGCATACAGGGGCGACGGGGGGAGAGACTGTACAGAAGGTAAATTCTCCAGGTAAACTCAAACCTTCCTCTACACACCCTGCTAAACTTACACCGGCCTGTGTGCAAGCCTTTCTATTCATATCCCCCTGTGCAGCATCTGTTTAGGGTGAGGTCATGTTAAGATTCAATTACACAGCTGGGCCTGCACCCCCCCCCCCCCCTCCACCTTCCTATACACTGCAAGCCAGACCTTTAAAAAAACCCAAAAAAACCTTTCCCATCTCTGAAAAATGGCCGGACCACTGAGATTAAAATGGCTGTTCCATCTGCAATATTTCTTTTTTTTTTTTCGTTTTTTTACAAACTCTGTAAAATGTAAAGAAATGGAAACAGGTCTGTCGGATCAGCTTCCATCTCCTAAACAACCCACCAAATAAAGTGTAATATAGGGCGTATTGCTGTCGCTGTAGAAACAGTCCCGTCCATCTCTCCAAACCCCTCCTTATTGGATGCCGGTGGATTTATAAGCCCCGGCGAAATAACTTTCAATATACAACAACAGGAGAACTGGAAATTGTTTTACAATAACAATAATTGTGGTTCACACAACGAAACAAATGTACAACATATAGAAAATGACCTAGGTGGCACGGCCTTGAGCAAATTAGAAAAATAAACATTACCCATCACATGCCACACATGGGAATGAATTCTAGGGGCATTGTTAATGGTTAATGTGCATAAAAAAATGTAAATCAAGAAAGGTCTGATTTTTGTGAATTGTAACCTGCAGGTTTGCAGAGCTGTGTTTATTTTGCAAAGGCTCAGTGAGCTGTGACCACATAATACCCCTCTCTTGTACGGGTCTATGAGTCACTGGACATCTGGTGATATTATGACATTACGCACACATACTCCATTACACGGCTCTCCTTTCTATACAAGTCATTTCCCATGTACCTTCTATTCCACATGTGCTTCACTCATCCTACATCAGCTTTCAGACACCTCTGGATTCGGAGCCCTTGCAGGGACTGCCCCCCACCTAATGCCTTCACAATGGAATGGATCATAGCAAATGTAGTCCGACAACAGGTGGAGAGTGAATGATGGCTTATAGATAGGACTATTCTCTAACTTTCATTACCATCACTGTGCAGCCCCGCATGCAAATTAACTGCACAGAACCCACACACTGGGGGGCTATTCACTATTCAGCTGCGGGTGAGTTGAGATGAACATTTCAATTTCCCATTGTAGCCATACATTGTGTAGGGTCAAAAGTGGAGAGCTTCCCCCACTTAGCAATCTCACCAGGTTTGTCCCTGCACAATGTATAGCTGAAAGGGTGAGATTAAACATTAATCTGTCCTCAACTCATCTTTTATCGTGATGTCCTTCTTGACTCACCCCCGCTATACTGTGGTGTCCTTCTTGACTCACCCCCGCTATACTGTGGTGTCCTTCTTGACCCACCCCCATTGTATTGAGGTTTCTTTCTTGACTCTCCCCCGATTGTATTGTGGTTTCTTTCTTGACTCTCCCCCCATTGTATTGAGGTTTCTTTCTTGACTCTCCCCCCATTGTATTTTGGTTTCTTTCTTGACTCTCCCCCCATTGTATTTTGGTTTCTTTCTTGACTCTCCCCCCATTGTATTGATGCTTCTTTCTTGACTCTCCCCCCATTGTATTGATGCTTCTTTCTTGACTCTCCCCCCATTGTATTTTGGTTTCTTTCTTGACTCTCCCCCATTGTATTGAGGCTTCTTTCTTGACTCTCCCCCCATTGTATTTTGGTTTCTTTCTTGACTCTCCCCCCATTGTATTTTGGTTTCTTTCTTGTCTCTCCTCCCATTGTATTGAGGCTTCTTTCTTGACTCTCCCCCCATTGTATTTTGGTTTCTTTCTTGACTCTCCCCCCATTGTATTTTGGTTTCTTTCTTGACTCTCCCCCATTGTATTTTGGTTTCTTTCTTGACTCTCCCCCCATTGTATTGTGGTTTCTTTCTTGACTCTCCCCCCATTGTATTTTGGTTTCTTTCTTGACTCTCCCCCATTGTATTGAGGCTTCTTTCTTGACTCTCCCCCCATTGTATTGAGGCTTCTTTCATGACTCTCCCCCCATTGTATTGAGGCTTCTTTCTTGACTCTCCCCCCATTGTATTGAGGCTTCTTTCTTGACTCTCCCCCCATTGTATTGTGGTTTCTTTCTTGACTCTCCCCCCCATTGTATTGAGGTTTCTTTCTTGACTCTCCCCCCATTGTATTGAGGCTTCTTTCTTGACTCTCCCCCCATTGTATTGTGGTTTCTTTCTTGACTCTCCCCCCATTGTATTGAGGTTTCTTTCTTGACTCTCCCTCCATTGTATTTTGGTTTCTTTCTTGACTCTCCCCCCATTGTATTGAGGTTTCTTTCTTGACTCTCCCCCCATTGTATTGTGGTTTCTTTCTTGACTCTCCCCCCATTGTATTTTGGTTTCTTTCTTGACTCTCCCCCCATTGTATTGAGGTTTCTTTCTTGACTCTCCCCCCATTGTATTGAGGTTTCTTTCTTGACTCTCCTCTCATTGTATTGAGGTTTCTTTCTTACTCTCCCCTCATTGTATTGAGGCTTCTTTCTTGACTCTCCCCCCCATTGTATTGTGGTTTCTTTCTTGACTCTCCCCCCATTGTATTGAGGCTTCTTTCTTGACTCTCCCCCCATTGTATAGTGGTTTCTTTCTTGACTCTCCCCCCATTGTATTGAGGTTTCTTTCTTGACTCTCCCCCCATTGTATTTTGGTTTCTTTCTTGACTCTCCCCCCATTGTATTGAGGCTTCTTTCTTGACTCTCCTCCCATTGTATAGTGGTTTCTTTCTTGACTCTCCCCCCATTGTATTGAGGCTTCTTTCTTGACTCTCCCCCCATTGTATTTTGGTTTCTTTCTTGACTCTCCCCCCATTGTATTGAGGCTTCTTTCTTGACTCTCCTCCCATTGTATTTTGGTTTCTTTCTTGACTCTCCCCCCATTGTATTGAGGCTTCTTTCTTGACTCTCCTCCCATTGTATTGAGGCTTCTTTCTTGACTCTCCCCCCATTGTATTGAGGTTTCTTTCTTGACTCTCCCCCATTGTATTTTGGTTTCTTTCTTGACTCTCCTCCCATTGTATTTTGGTTTCTTTCTTGACTCTCCCCCCATTGTATTGTGGTTTCTTTCTTGACTCTCCCCCCATTGTATTTTGGTTTCTTTCTTGACTCTCCCCCCATTGTATTGAGGTTTCTTTCTTGACTCTCCCCCCATTGTATTGTGGTTTCTTTCTTGACTCTCCCTCCATTGTATTTTGGTTTCTTTCTTGACTCTCCCCCCATTGTATTTTGGTTTCTTTCTTGACTCTCCTCCCATTGTATTTTGGTTTCTTTCTTGACTCTCCCCCCATTGTATTGAGGTTTCTTTCTTGACTCTCCCCCCATTGTATTGAGGCTTCTTTCTTGACTCTCCTCCCATTGTATTGTGGTTTCTTTCTTGACTCTCCCCCCATTGTATTGTGGTTTCTTTCTTGACTCTCCCCCCATTGTATTGAGGCTTCTTTCTTGACTCTCCTCCCATTGTATTGAGGCTTCTTTCTTGACTCTCCCCCCATTGTATTGAGGTTTCTTTCTTGACTCTCCCCCCATTGTATTGAGGTTTCTTTCTTGACTCTCCCCCCATTGTATTTTGGTTTCTTTCTTGACTCTCCTCCCATTGTATTGAGGCTTCTTTCTTGACTCTCCCCCCATTGTATTGAGGCTTCTTTCTTGACTCTCCCCCCATTGTATTGAGGCTTCTTTCTTGACTCTCCCCCCATTGTATAGTGGTTTCTTTCTTGACTCTCCCCTCATTGTATTGAGGTTTCTTTCTTGACTCTCCCCCCATTGTATTGAGGCTTCTTTCTTGACTCTCCCCCCATTGTATTGAGGTTTCTTTCTTGACTCTCCCCCCATTGTATTTTGGTTTCTTTCTTGACTCTCCCCCCATTGTATTTTGGTTTCTTTCTTGACTCTCCCCCCATTGTATTTTGGTTTCTTTCTTGACTCTCCCCCCATTGTATTGTGGTTTCTTTCTTGACTCTCCTCCCATTGTATTTTGGTTTCTTTCTTGACTCTCCCCCCATTGTATTTTGGTTTCTTTCTTGACTCTCCTCCCATTGTATTTTGGTTTCTTTCTTGACTCTCCCCCCATTGTATTGAGGCTTCTTTCTTGACTCTCCCCCCATTGTATTTTGGTTTCTTTCTTGACTCTCCTCCCATTGTATTGAGGCTTCTTTCTTGACTCTCCCCCCATTGTATTTTGGTTTCTTTCTTGACTCTCCTCCCATTGTATTGAGGTTTCTTTCTTGACTCTCCCCCCATTGTATTGAGGCTTCTTTCTTGACTCTCCCCCCATTGTATTGAGGTTTCTTTCTTGACTCTCCCCCCATTGTATTGAGGTTTCTTTCTTGACTCTCCCCCCATTGTATTGAGGTTTCTTTCTTGACTCTCCCCCCATTGTATTGAGGTTTCTTTCTTGACTCTCCCCCCATTGTATTGTGGTTTCTTTCTTGACTCTCCCCCCATTGTATTGTGGTTTCTTTCTTGACTCTCCTCCCATTGTATTGAGGCTTCTTTCTTGACTCTCCCCCCATTGTATTGAGGCTTCTTTCTTGACTCTCCCCCCATTGTATTTTGGTTTCTTACTTGACTCTCCCCCCATTGTATTGAGGCTTCTTTCTTGACTCTCCCCCCATTGTATTTTGGTTTCTTTCTTGACTCTCCCCCATTGTATTGAGGCTTCTTTCTTGACTCTCCCCCCATTGTATTGAGGCTTCTTTCTTGACTCTCCCCCCATTGTATTTTGGTTTCTTACTTGACTCTCCCCCCATTGTATTGAGGCTTCTTTCTTGACTCTCCTCCCATTGTATTGTGGTTTCTTTCTTGACTCTCCCCCCATTGTATTGAGGCTTCTTTCTTGACTCTCCTCCCATTGTATTGAGGCTTCCTTCTTGACTCTCCTCCCATTGTATTGTGGTTTCTTTCTTGACTCTCCCCCCATTGTATTTTGGTTTCTTTCTTGACTCTCCCCCCATTGTATTGTGGTTTCTTTCTTGACTCTCCTCCCATTGTATTTTGGTTTCTTTCTTGACTCTCCCCCCCATTGTATTTTGGTTTCTTTCTTGACTCTCCCCCCATTGTATTTTGGTTTCTTTCTTGACTCTCCTCCCATTGTATAGTGGTTTCTTTCTTGACTCTCCTCCCATTGTATAGTGGTTTCTTTCTTGACTCTCCTCCCATTGTATAGTGGTTTCTTTCTTGACTCTCCTCCCATTGTATAGTGGTTTCTTTCTTGACTCTCCTCCCATTGTATTTTGGTTTCTTTCTTGACTCTCCTCCCATTGTATTTTGGTTTCTTTCTTGACTCTCCTCCCATTGTATTGTGGTTTCTTTCTTGACTCTCCTCCCATTGTATTTTGGTTTCTTTCTTGACTCTCCCCCCATTGTATTGAGGCTTCTTTCTTGACTCTCCCCCCATTGTATTTTGGTTTCTTTCTTGACTCTCCCCCCATTGTATAGTGGTTTCTTTCTTGACTCTCCTCCCATTGTATTGAGGCTTCTTTCTTGACTCTCCTCCCATTGTATTTTGGTTTCTTTCTTGACTCTCCCCCCATTGTATTGAGGCTTCTTTCTTGACTCTCCCCCCATTGTATTTTGGTTTCTTTCTTGACTCTCCTCCCATTGTATTGAGGCTTCTTTCTTGACTCTCCCCCCATTGTATTTTGGTTTCTTTCTTGACTCTCCTCCCATTGTATTGAGGTTTCTTTCTTGACTCTCCCCCCATTGTATTGAGGCTTCTTTCTTGACTCTCCCCCCATTGTATTTTGGTTTCTTTCTTGACTCTCCCCCCATTGTATTGAGGTTTCTTTCTTGACTCTCCCCCCATTGTATTGAGGTTTCTTTCTTGACTCTCCCCCATTGTATTTTGGTTTCTTTCTTGACTCTCCCCCCATTGTATTGAGGTTTCTTTCTTGACTCTCCCCCCATTGTATTGTGGTTTCTTTCTTGACTCTCCTCCCATTGTATTGAGGTTTCTTTCTTGACTCTCCCCCCATTGTATTGAGGTTTCTTTCTTGACTCTCCCCCCATTGTATTTTGGTTTCTTTCTTGACTCTCCTCCCATTGTATTGAGGTTTCTTTCTTGACTCTCCCCCCATTGTATTGAGGCTTCTTTCTTGACTCTCCCCCCATTGTATTTTGGTTTCTTACTTGACTCTCCCCCATTGTATTGAGGCTTCTTTCTTGACTCTCCCCCCATTGTATTGTGGTTTCTTTCTTGACTCTCCCCCCATTGTATTGAGGTTTCTTTCTTGACTCTCCCCCCATTGTATTGAGGTTTCTTTCTTGACTCTCCCCCCATTGTATTTTGGTTTCTTTCTTGACTCTCCCCCCATTGTATTGAGGCTTCTTTCTTGACTCTCCCCCCATTGTATTGAGGTTTCTTTCTTGACTCTCCCCCCATTGTATTGAGGTTTCTTTCTTGACTCTCCTCCCATTGTATAGTGGTTTCTTTCTTGACTCTCCCCCCATTGTATTTTGGTTTCTTTCTTGACTCTCCCCCCATTGTATTGAGGTTTCTTTCTTGACTCTCCCCCCATTGTATTGAGGCTTCTTTCTTGACTCTCCCCCCATTGTATTGAGGCTTCTTTCTTGACTCTCCCCCCATTGTATTGAGGTTTCTTTCTTGACTCTCCCCCCATTGTATTGAGGTTTCTTTCTTGACTCTCCCTCCATTGTATTTTGGTTTCTTTCTTGACTCTCCCCCCATTGTATTGAGGTTTCTTTCTTGACTCTCCCCCCATTGTATTTTGGTTTCTTTCTTGACTCTCCCCCCATTGTATTGAGGCTTCTTTCTTGACTCTCCCCCCATTGTATTTTGGTTTCTTTCTTGACTCTCCCCCCATTGTATTGTGGTTTCTTTCTTGACTCTCCCCCCATTGTATTTTGGTTTCTTTCTTGACTCTCCCCCCATTGTATTGTGGTTTCTTTCTTGACTCTCCCCCCATTGTATTTTGGTTTCTTTCTTGACTCTCCCCCCATTGTATTGTGGTTTGTATGTAAGCTCTGCCCACTTGCACTTAACACTGTATAACACCAGTTCAGGTTGCAGACACCTTTCAGTGTTTAGCAAGATCTTATTATACTGAAAACAGCCAACGGAGTTAAAGATGAGTGACTTTGTGCCGCTTGGTTCTTTTATCCACAAATGTCACAGGTAATAACTTCCTACAACACAGAGCTGCATTACCAACTATAGCTGATCCTCCCAAACAGGCTACAAAGCTGGCCTTCTCTGCAAAACATCATCTCCAACAGAAAATACATCCTCAATAACAGGGATCATTGAACCGAGATCTCTGGGTGCAGGAGCAACTCTGGGTCAACGTTCCAATAGTAGAACTATCAGCAGGAACATTCCATTGGTTTCCATACAGACTGGTCACTCTTAGAACTTTGCCCCAGAATTGGCCCATTCCAAAAAACCCGCAAGATCAAGATGGATGCTGCTCCATTTCTCATCCCGAGGCTGCGTGAAGTAATGACATATAGACGCACGCTGTTTTACGGTTATTTTTGAATAAAAAAACTAAATATCGAGATCTCTTTTTTTCGAAAACATTTCGCTTGGTAAAGTAGAGATTAGATCATCTCTGGCTGTTACTGGTATCATCATGCTCAGCCAGGCTCCGCCCCCCCAAATATCCAAACAGGAAAGCTTGCAAAGCTTTGAAAAGAGGTAAAAACTGTAAAATATATATGTATATAAAAAAAAATTCAAAAATACGCAAAAGCAACCAAAAAGAAATTCACATGGAACTAATGGTGTTATGCTAATTTCCAAATTACAGCCAAAATAAAAGGTAACAGAAGCTGGTTTTGTGCGCTGACCACTTGCTGTGCTTACCTGGCATTTTCCTTATCCTTTTATGAGCATCTTCCATATTTAACAAGAAATGCGTTGGGAAGGATTGCCGAAACAAAATAAAGGTGAGGTTTATGCTATAGACGGTTTTATAAAGACAATGTTAGGAGCAGAATGTTTTTGTCATGCTCTTGATATAGTTTTATGTATAGAAATGCCGGGCGCTACATATAATTACAGAACTGCGAATCGAGAAATTCTAGATTCCTATTCATAGATCTGGAGAAAATATATATATCAGCAAATACATTGTAACACCGTGTCATTCACCAGCTCTGCCCTCTATGGACTTGATTTCAGAGGGAAGACCGTCAAATGTATGGAACTGTACAGATTTCACCGTCTTCACACACAACATGGGAATGGAATCCTATTACTGTACATGCTTATATTACAGGCAAATACTCCTGTCGTCCTTGACTAAAAGTATAACTGACCATAAATATTTGTTGTGATGTGGGCAAAATACCAACTGGATTGAGTCGATAAAAAATGAAATATATTTATATAGAGTCACATAGTTTTAATTCACAAAAAAAGTTGTCTTTTGGTGCATTCAGTGACAAAGTGCGGTCAAATAAAATGTACTCGCTTTATCTTCAGTTTATTTTAACCCTTGCTTCTGTACGGATTGTGATTCCTGCACTAGGGCTATCATTATCCCGCTGGAGATTTAGGCCAAGGGGTAAATGGAAAGCGACCACATCCGAACCTCGGTGCCATTTTTAGACCCCCCCCCCCCCCAGATCCACATCAATGCCACAATGTATTTCAGCTTTTATGTGACACACACTGCGTATAAAACATCCATAATATAGAAAACAAAAGCACAGCAACAGAACACCAGGGGTACAATGTCCACAGGGGCCGGTTTTAGACAAGGGAGGATTGAACGAGTAAGATTACCAAATAATGGTAAAAAAAAGTTATCCTATTTAACACTCTCTGTGTCAGAAGAGCTCACAACACAGTCCAAGTGTAGGTAAAATGTTACTAAAAGGAAATATCTAGGGCAAGCCCCCCTTAAAACAGGATTAGCCTCTTAATCTGCCTAGAAACGGCCCCCCTAAACTATCACTCACGAGGCAGGAGAAACAGGTTGACTTAAAGTAGTAATTCCCGCTGGATACATTGTATTCAGATTGTACAGAAATAAAGCAGGCTGATTGCAATACGACGTCACAATTCTGCGAATATCTGGACACTTCATTACCTGGCTCCACATCGTGCCACCCGCTGGACTGACTGCCGCTTCCTGGTGACCGTCCCTGGTTCGTATAGAAGGGTTCCTCCCCGGGACTGTCCATTTCATCTTCTACCGACTTGAGTCGCTTTGTAGAACTAATAAAAGGGAAAGAAAAAAAAAACAACAAATTTCCTCATTTTTAGGTTATTTTTTTTTGGGGGGAGCAGGATGTAGAGAAAGGAACTTTTAGGGTACTAAAATATCTATGTTAAAAATAATCTACCATTAAAAGATTGTTCGTATTGTAAACGTAGAAAATAAAACATTATAAAAATGATCTATACATTGTGTTAGCCGAATTGCAAGCAAATATTTCTGATTTTTTTTAGAGTCTGTGTTGTCTCCTGTTAATGACATCACTTGTGGCTTGATAAGTAAATTAACTACTTTCAGTGGGGAATGTGCCATTTTTCATGAACAGAATAAAAAAACAGATAAATAAAAAAACACTTTTCTCTTATTATCCACATTTACTTGCAACTGTGCCAACACGAAGTATAGATCCAGTATTTTATTCCCTATACTGACAGTATAAACCATGTTTAGATGACGATTGTCTCTTTAATGTTTTGTACGCATGACCACTGGATGGATAGGTCTCCGTAATAATTTAACTATGGGGGGTAGTGGCGCAGGAGATTTAGGTGGGCTCTCTCCAGCATTGTACAGCTGAAATCTCTCGCATGGGGGAGACGGATTGGGACAATAGAGATGGCTGCTTGTGTAGTGGCTCAGGCAGTGACCAGATCACCAATGTGCAGATTATACTGTTCTACCAGCTCAATCGGGATGATTCACTTGATACCAATGGTGATAATAAAAAAAATCTACAAGTTAAAAATCCTGATGCCACTAGTCTGGAGTAAACCCAATGTTTGTTATTTGCAGATACACAAGGGTTTACTGTTAAGGATGCATTGTGGCTGACAGTCATCCTCAAATAAGGGTCAATAGGCACTTTTTGCCACTTGTGATTCTATATTAGAAGCAGGAATAGGGGGGAGTTAAGTAGCTCTTTAAGTGAAATATTAAACTTATTGGAATGGGGATGGGGGGGGGGGGGGGGAAACCAACCCACCCCCCACCCAAACAAAATACCCTTTACCGACTCATAAACATGTCCACTAGTGCAGAGCCAGGATGGAAAAGATGGCAGAGGACCGTTACCTGGTAGAGGACGTGCTTGGCAGGGACCGCCTCATAGCGCCGGGGCTCATGCTGTAGTACGTGGAACTATCCAACTCTGAAATGGGGAAATTAGGACCCGTCCCTGCGGCTATGGGTGCTGCAAAAGAAAAAACACACAAATTCATTTTCTGGTTTACAAAAAAAAATTTAATCTTGTAACGCAAATCAGAAAAGAACAAACAGACAAAGAAAAACAAAAACGTCTTTTATCCAATGACAGCAGCTTCTCCGTTAGACAGACTGGAGAAGCTGCAGGAAACAAACGGGGTGGGGCTTAGCTCCAGCCCCACCCACTTTGAAAAGCTCTCGCTTTGCACAAACCCCACCCACATTGGGCCCATTTTGAACCTCGCCCGCCCTCCAACAAGGGTGCTGTAAGGTTAAATCCAACCAGCCGTTTAATATAAAGGTGTGAGCAAGAGATGTTTGGTTAATAAAAATGATATTTCAAATATGAAAGAAAAAAAAACGGATGTTTTATAAACGGTTGGAATTGAGAGGGATCTTTTAGAAGTTTATCTTTTATTCTCGTTTAGGAAATAATTGTCAGTAAAAAAAAAAAACCCCAACACTGCGAGATTATTATTATTTCTCTTAAGTGCGACACATGTTTTAACAAAGAAATGGACGAGCAGCTAGAGATTCGTCCGGTCCTGCGCCCTCGGATCCGGTGCTCCAGCCAATGCTGCCTCTACACAGAGCCGAAAAAATGTGGGTGACCCTCAATTAAATGGAGCAGCCTTTCAAGGTGATTTATCCCCCTCTTCCTTAGAGATATCAGCAACCTGCGACCTCTCTCTCTCCTAGACCAGAACATGTGCAAGGAATCCATTAGATTTTTATTTTTTTTTCATTTTAAATTAAAAGGGATTTTTAGCAAGTTCTGCTCCCCTTGGTTGGGTGACGGGCGACCCTAGAACACTGTAACGCTGATGAATTTGCATTGATAAAGCAGGCGTTGTTGTAATTTGTGTAAAAGGTAATGTGGACACAGACTGCTATAATTCAGACAGGCTGCAGATACCCGGCTGCTGCAGTATAAGTAGTTATAGGTTAGAAAAATGACCACATTGCAGTCAATCTGAGTTGAATGGAAATCAATCAAATTTGGGCTCTGCAGTGTCTGCTCTCACAGAACCTCCTCTCCCAGAGCATGCACCCCCCCCCCCCTCCCAAGTCTGCTCATTCAGCAAATTCCATCAACCCTTCACTTGTAGAAATGAAAAAACGCATTGGAAAGGGTTAAATCATTGCAAATTTCAAATTAGTTTAAGTTTAGCCACTTGTTTTAGGAATGTAGTAATGGTGAGTCTGACACCTGAGGTATTAAAAGGTAACAATCTGCAAGTTTGTTGTGTGTGTGTGTTATTACCCTGTAGTGCTAACCGTGCGTTAATCCTTAAAGAGGCTAGATTAACAAAAATGGGAGAACTAAGAAAATTCACAGTATTGTGCAGTGTGTGAGGGTATCACAGACTCCACAACAATAAAACTAACAGTAATGTGCAGTGTGTGAGTGTATCACAGACTCCACAGCAATAAAACTCACAGTAATGTGCAGTGTGTGAGTGTATCACAGACTCCACAGCAATAAAACTAACAGTAATGTGCAGTGTGTGAGTGTATCACAGACTCCACAGCAATAAAACTCACAGTAATGTGCAGTGTGTGAGTGTATCACAGACTCCACAGCAATAAAACTCACAGTAATGTGCAGTGTGTGAGGGTATCACAGACTCCATAGCAATAAAACTCACAGTAATGTGCAGTGTGTGAGTGTATCACAGACCCCACAGCAATAAAACTCACAGTAATGTGCAGTGTGTGAGTGTATCATAGACTCCACAGCAATAAAACTCACAGTAATGTGCAGAGTGTGAGTGTATCACAGACTCCACAGCAATAAAACTCACAGTAATGTGCAGTGTGTGAGCGTATCACAGACTCCACAGCAATACAACTCACAGTAATGTGCTGTGTGTGAGAGTATCACAGACTCCACAGCAATAAAACTCCCAGTAATGTGCAGTGTGTGAATGTATCACAGACTCCACAGCAATAAAACTCACAGTAATGTGCAGCGTGTGAGTGTATCACAGACTCCACAGCAATAAAACTCACAGTAATGTGCAGCGTGTGAATGTATCACAGACTCCACAGCAATAAAACTCCCAGTAATGTGCAGTGTAAGTGTATCACAGACTCCACAGCAATAAAACTCCCAGTAATATGCAGTGTGTGAGTGTATCACAGACTCCACAGCAATAAAACTCCCAGTAATATGCAGTGTGTGAGTGTATCACAGACTCCACAGCAATAAAACTCACAGTAATGTGCAGTGTGTGAGTGTATCACAGACTCCACAGCAATAATACTCACAGTAATGTGCAGTGTGTGAGTGTATCACAGTAATGTGCAGTGTGTGAGTGTATCACAGACTCCACAGCAATAAAACTCCCAGTAATGTGCAGAGTGTGAGTGTATCACAGACTCCACAGCAATAAAACTCACAGTAATGTGCAGTGTGTGAGTGTATCACAGACTCCACAGCAATAAAACTCCCAGTAATGTGCAGTGTAAGTGTATCACAGACTCCACAGCAATAAAACTCCCAGTAATATGCAGTGTGTGAGTGTATCACAGACCCCACAGCAATAAAACTCCCAGTAATGTGCAGCGTGTGAGTGTATCACAGACTCCACAGCAATAAAACTCACAGTAATGTGCAGTGTGTGAGTGTATCACAGACTCCACAGCAATAAAACTCACAGTAATGTGCAGTGTGTGAGGGTATCACAGACTACACAGCAATAAAACTCCCAGTAATGTGCAGCGTGTGAGGGTATCACAGACTCCATAGTAATAAAACTCACAGTAATGTGCAGCGTGTGAGTGTATCATAGACTCCACAGCAATAAAACTCACAGTAATGTGCAGCGTGTGAGTGTATCACAGACTCCACAGCAATAAAACTCACAGTAATGTGCAGTGTGTGAATGTATCACAGACTCCACAGCAATAAAACTCACAGTAATGTGCAGTGTGTGAGTGTATCACAGACTCCACAGCAATAAAACTCACAGTAATGTGCAGCGTGTGAGTGTATCACAGACTCCACAGCAATAAAACTCACAGTAATGTGCAGCGTGTGAGTGTATCACAGACTCCACAGCAATAAAACTCACAGTAATGTGCAGCGTGTGAATGTATCACAGACTCCACAGCAATAAAACTCACAGTAATGTGCAGTGTGTGAGCGTATCACAGACCCCACAGCAATAAAACTCACAGTAATGTGCAGCGTGTGAGTGTATCACAGACTCCACAGCAATAAAACTCACAGTAATGTGCCGTGTGTGAGTGTATCATAGACTCCACAGCAATAAAACTATCAGTAATGTGCAGCGTGTGAGTGTATCACAGACTCCACAGCAATAAAACTATCAGTAATGTGCAGTGTGTGAGTGTATCACAGACTCCACAGCAATAAAACTCACAGTAATGTGCAGTGTGTGAGGGTATCACAGACTCCACAGCAATAAAACTCCCAGTAATGTGCAGTGTGTGAGTGTATCACAGACTCCACAGCAATAAAACTCACAGTAATGTGCAGCGTGTGAGTGTATCACAGACTCCACAGCAATAAAACTCACAGTAATGTGCAGCGTGTGAGTGTATCACAGACTCCACAGCAATAAAACTCACAGTAATGTGCAGTGTGTGAGGGTATCACAGACTCCACAGCAATTTAACTTCCAGTAATGTGCAGCGTGTGAGTGTATCACAGACTCCACAGCAATAAAACTCCCAGTAATGTGCAGTGTGTGAGCATAGCACAGACTCCACAGCAATAAAACTCACAGTAATGTGCAACATGTGAGTGTATCACAGACTCCACAGCAATAAAACTCCCAGTAATGTGCAGTGTGTGAGCGTAGCACAGACTCCACAGCAATAAAACTCACAGTAATGTGCAGCGTGTGAGTGTATCACAGACTCCACAGCAATAAAACTCACACTCACACATTGCACATTACTTTATCACAGACTCCACAGCAACAAAACTCACAGTAATGTGCAGTGTGTGAGTGTATCACAGACTCCACAGCAATAAAACTCACACTCACACATTGCACATTACTTTATCACAGACTCCACAGCAACAAAACTCACAGTAATGTGCAGCGTGTGAGTGTATCACAGACTCCACAGCAATAAAACTCACACTCACACATTGCACATTACTTTATCACAGACTCCACAGCAACAAAACTCACAGTAATGTATGTTTAAATATCACTCAGTTTGAGTAAAGAATATTTCATGGTCAATATATCAGAAAGTCATCTACATTTCTTGGTCATACGTCAGTCGCTCCACCCACCTGTTACATGCCTGGCCAAACCCCCAAAAATATATCTTAGATGCGGCTCTAATCCAGCTTGTGATGCACAAGAAGGTGACATCTAACTAAATTATTAACTTTTCCATAATCCCCAGGATATAGGACTATAAAGGCTGCTGTAGCAAGCGGCTGAACGCACATTTTATTCCAAGGAAACGCCAGGAACCGATTGTGAAATGAGCAAACGGCGCTGTTTAATTTCTTTTTTTATAAACTCGTCAAACTAAACATTATTAAAACAACTAACTCTTGTTTTCCTTTCCTCTTCGCACGGAGCGTAAGCTGAAGATAAATAAATCTGTTGAAGCACCTGACGGTACAAGTACGAAGAGCACCAAAGAATTAGTAATGGAGCACACACAGTTTGCTGCTCTCTTTGGCACGCCAACGCTTTGCAACCGATACGATTCAGCATGACGCTGGCTCCGTGTCTCCACCAACATCCGGGTGAAAAGGAATGCCAAGCAGAAGGAGGCTCGGCTGGGAGGAGAAGAAGGTTGGTAATGTCCCTGCCCAGTGATGAAATGGACCCACAAAGCCCAATAATATAGAGGATCAAAACACGGCTATACCCAAGTGAACTCAGCAGACAAAGGCCTGTCCAACACACATTCCAAGTGGAATTGCAAGTTTAATTTAAAAAAAAAAATTCTCAGCAGCCATGTTCTTCTGACTCAAAAGTGGGTGTAAGGAACAGGTATACCCCCCTGAAATTTACACCTTTACCCTGCTGATAAACAAATGGACAGACCTGGTGCCATATGACGTGTGTCCAGAGGTGTAGATGTGGCTGGCATGAGTTATCCTTGGATTTGTCAAGCCCTGTATGAAACAGGGCTTGACACGTATGTGTTTCATACAGGGCTTGACAAATCCAAGGATAACTAGGCTGGCTCCTGATTTCCTAAATCTGCTTGCCTCCTAAACATATCTTCCAGTAATGGTCAGTCCCAGGACCTCTGCTCGGGATCTGGCAGGCAGGTAGATCATATCGGTGGAATGACAAAAACAAACAAACCCCAAAGTGTTTCTCTGAGCTGTGAAATGAATTAGAAACAATACTGATAAACAAACTCCACAGCAAGTTATTTTTAGCAAAATCTGGTCAAATGAAAATGTAATACTCGGATAATGTTAATTACACGATCCAAAAGGAACTTGGCCCAGCACTCTGGTCCTACAGAGCTGATCTATATATAATGGAAGCATCCAGTCTACATTTAGTTTTACTCTACGTCAATGTCTAGGGCTGCATGAAATTAAAGTCAAGTGTTAATCAGCAGGCTCTAATCAATAAAGAGAGAACTGCAGTTAATTGAGAAGGGAATTTCAATCTTAAAGCCAAAGTAGCTGAGCAGGAACAATTCTCCAACTCAGCTATTTTTGGACTTAAGGATGAAAGTCCCGTCTTAATTCCCTGCGAGTGTGGACCCTTTTGATTTTTAAAATCACCTCCCTTGTTTAAGAGATGTTTCTATTAAATGGGTCTACTGTGTCCGGAAAAAAAAAAAGTAATTAAGTGCCGCATTGATCTCCATCTGTTGCTGCTGCAGCAACTTTCCTGCCTCTCTCTCCAAGCCCCTCCTCTCTTTCCAAGCCCCTCCTCTCTCTCCAAGCCCCTCCTTCTTGGAATGTCACTGAATTTAAAAGCCCCGGCTAAATTATTGTCACATATGTTAAACATGTACAAGATACAGAAAACATGCCAGGCGGAACTGGCCCCTTTCAACAATCTCCCTCGTGTTAAATGTGATAATCTTTCGAAACAAAGGCATACGCGCTATGCATTATACGGTGTAAATGTATTTAATCTTAAGAAATTTACAAAGCAAACTGTGTATTTAGAGAACTGAGAGCGTTACACAGCATGCGGATAACCGAAGGTGCGAAATTAAGACAGAACGGATTGCTGGAGTTTCTCCCCTTGGTGTTTGTATTTTAAAACGTTCCTCTTCCCACTGTAGGCGCCAAGAGCGACATGTACAGTAATCAATCACCCTGATAGGCTGACCACACAAGAGCTCGGAGGGCCTTACAGAAACAAACGTTCCAAGGCATCCACCACAATCAATCTAAAGCAGAGCGACAAGGACGGTATGAGGGCCCCTGCACCCAGCAGACCCAAATAAAACAGCGGGGGCTCGCAGAATAAAAGGCCAGGGGAGCAGGACCTGCACCAAGTGCCACATTTGTACGTTCAATATGGTAAAAAATAATGGGAGTCCTCCATATCTTCTGCTAGTCAATCAGAGGGGAGGGGGGGGGGGGGGGGACACTTGGTGATGCCCACTGTACATGAGCAGGATGTCAGAGATGTGACCAATGAACTCACACAGCTGTCCTACGACTCCAAACCCAAAATAAAGAAAAAACACGGACCCAGAAACCAGGTACTCAATAAAGCTTCCCCCCACGCCTAGTGCAAGAGGGCCCAGCTCCTCTGTGCACATCCTCTTCCAATGTTTACAAGACAAGTATTTTTTTGCGAAAAGAAACTTCTGAAGACCCCCAAGAATTCATGCATCTATATACCAAAAAAGAAATGTAGAGGTTAAATACAAGCAGATGTATTAAAAAGTTGGTTTGATGCCTGGAGTGTCCCTGCGATTTCTGTAATTTAATAGTGAGATCTCATTGGTTTACTCATAGATCAAACAGTCAGACAGGGGAACAGAAGTGACAAAATGCGGGGCTCTATAATTAGCAAGTGTCAGACTAACATGTGGTTCTGCTGTATCAGGAGTAAGATTATTCTGGCTGTGGAGGGGCTATTGGTACATATAAAGTTACCCCCCACGGCCTGGGCTATTTTCATGCATGAATGACAGCTTGATTTCCTGTATTTAAATCTCTATCGGTTTTATTCAGAATTTGCCCCCATGCAGGGTCCTGCCTTCCGGCCAGCACACACTAATCTAATGCAGTCAGGTTATATTTTTTTATGACAATGCCAAATTATCTTGCTGGGTCAGTTACAGGGGCTGTATCACCTATACATTGTATTTACCATGCATGTAGAGCATAAAAAATGATTGAAAATGATCTATACATTGTATTAGCAAAACTGCAAACAAATGCCTAAATTAGGAGAAAAATGGGTTTTAAATGTGTCTGTGGAGTCTCCTTCTTATGACATCATCACCTGTGGCAAAAGCAGTTAATTTGCATACCGTGCCACAGGTGATGTCATAAGCCGGAGACTCCACAGACACACTTAAAACACATTTTTAGGCATTTGCTCGCAATTTTGCTAACACAATGAATAGATCATTTTCAATATATTTTTTTATGCTCTACATTCACAGTAAATACAATGTTTAGGTGATACAGTCCGTTTAATGGATCAGGAATTTAGAATCAAAAGGAAAGATCCTAGTACAGGGATAACCGGTAATTTTTTTAACACACATGAAAATTCATCCTGGCACCGGCCGCTGCCATACTTCTCGGATACAGTCGGCGACTGTCACGCACAGCAGTGAGAGATCCTGGTTTTTATATATAATCCTGCGGGGGGTTCCAAATACGATTATATGTAACAACGGAGGGGTCTCTCCGTGCTTTAGCAGAGAGATAGTCAGAATTCATCAGACTCCATCTGATACATGTGACCCCTTGAATTGGCTGTAGTGCACGTTCTCCAATCAGCCTCAGAAAAAAAAGGGGGGGGGGGTTTGGGGGTGGAGGCAAAACTTTTTTATTGGCAGTATTATTTAAACGTCCCCAATTAATTAAAAATACTGCGTCTTGCCTGTTATAATTAATCTATTTATGCCAGAAATCACAGAAACAGAAGGATAAAAATAAATAAATAAAATAAAAAAATGGAAAAGAGATAACTCTGATCTAATTTCCAGATATGATTTTGGAAATTTATTGAATTGGGAACGGGGTAAAAAAAAAATCAATAAATAAAAGCCAGCCAGATGGCATCTTCTGACTCGGGAATGAGGCAAAGCTTGATTTACTAACATTTAGCTAAGAAAAAAAGAAGTCAAATAAAGCTGTACAGGGAGAAAAGTCATTAGTATATTAATTATAATGTATTAAACTATAGGAGTATTGCAAGAAAAAAAAATGGTTTCTGCCACTAATAAAAATATTTTATGGACATAGAGTCAATAAAAAATTTTTTTTTTTTAAAGTATAAAAAATAAATATATATATAAATAAAATAAATACCAGGTCTCGGAAAAGGCAGAATGTACAAGGTGATAACACTGCGTTCTATTTCCTTGGTGCTGTCGGCCGTTCCTTCTATAGCAGACAACTGATATTAAAAGTGCAGTGTACATTCCAGGATCACTAGCGCAGGCTTCTATTGACTGCCTAATTATGCTGCGCTCCATTTATAAACACGGCTAAACCGCTAACTTTATGGAGACTGTTTTTGTGCTGCTGTAATAGAATATTGATCGAGAGTAAGGTTTGAGTGGACTGCCATTGAATTGTCTAATGGCTTACAAAAGACAAGGTCACTGGAACTCTTCATTCCGGGCCAGCAGACCATTTTTTATTATAATTTTTTTTTCTCTTTTTTTTCTTTCTTTCTTTTTAACCCTGGTTAATATCTACAGACAAATGGCCTCTCCTTCCAGCCCAAGCCCAAGCAACCAGTCATTTCTCACCTCGACTCCCTGACATAAAGAGTGAACTTTGATTTAGCTAAATAATTATTATGGGCCTCAATGTATACAGTCTATACAGAGCTTATTTGCATTTCCCAACCCAGAATCCCTTGCGGTGGTGATCGCACGGTAATGTGGGGGTTTCTGAGGGGAAAGAAGCAGTGATGGGATGTGTTTTATCATTGCTAATTACAGGCGAGGGGTTACCCGATAATTTTACCCCACTGTACGAGTTGTTACAAGTCTCACAATCAGTTTGGCAGGAAATAACCTAATTAAGATGAGCCCCATCAAGTAAGAATCTGGGGTGTGTAGATAGGGTTAGCAATGCTAATCCAATGCATTTTCAGATAGGCTCGTTATACGTACAGTATACGGGTAGTTTATTGGATGGGTATGGTTAGTTCTGCTTAATCTGGTAAATAAAATCACAAAAAACACTAAGTGGTATAATTCACAGCCAGGCATAAAAAGGTGGGATAGTTTATCTAGGTTTAGGATGACTGGCTCACCCCTAACATCTTGGGGGGCACTTGCATTAATGAGTCAGTGCTCATTGCCAATGTATAAAAAGCAGAAACTTAAAAGCAGCAGAATAACGTCGGAGAACCCCCGCCAAACGCGGTCGTGCGTTTTCTCCCGCTCTGCAAAGTGTCGGGAGAGGGAGAAGAGGGCGCAATCGCCATTATAAATAACAAATGCTGATTGTGCCTTTTTTATATATATATATATATATACACACACCTCTTATGACACTTTTCAGTGCAGGAGTTTTTCTACAAGACCCCTATTGTCCTAAATGAAGGTGTCACTGATCACGCTCAACTGTGAAGCGAAATTCAACAGCCGGAGCGGTTACCATGGGAACCGACGGAATGCACCAGCGCGGACTGCCCCAATGGAACCCGCGGCATTCTCAACGAAGTATATACTGGGACATCGTCTAGGCTCGCAAGCCGGGCCGGTTTAATCCTATTTAATGCGTGGAGAAATACAACAGGACTCCCCAAATCTGACTGGTCCTCACCGGCCTTCACGTTTGGACAGCCCGCTCATTTAATAGTCCAACGAAGGCTACAACCAAACTGTGGTCCAAGTTAGAGCTCTTGTAGCCATAAAGTTTTTGGATAGTGATCCTGGGGGGTGGGGGAGCAGTAGATGGCAACAGAGTGTGCATCATAGACACCCCCCCCCCCCTCCAATGGTCACATGTTCCCCCCAAGGTCACGGGACATCCCTCTTTGCATGATAAAAATCAAACCACGTCCCCCTGACCTTTCGCTGTGCATCTTAATAATGTCCCGGGGATTGCTGAGTCATTAGTTAAGTCAAACAACAAAGACAAATCCATAGTACAAATCCATTAAATAGAAACCAAATGTGCTACGCGAATTATCCTGACATGACCCTACTCACACCAAGAAAGGGCTTCGGAAAAAAAAAAGGTTTAACCCGTTCAGCACCACCAGAAAAAAAAAAAAAAGACTTCTGCATTGCAGAGCCAACTTTTCACGCCGGCTTGTAGAGTGCTCTGTTTTAGGGCCTCCGTGAAGAACGGACTGCAAGCTCTTTGACCGAGCTTTCGTCCAGATATTGTACAGACCGGCTCCTGCAACAATCCACTGGCATGTGGGGTACAAGTCCTCTTACTCTTCGCTAGTCCGTGGGCAGGAGCTGTAGGGTGGTGGGCCTAAGTTCCCAAAACCAGGCTAGTTCATTACTGTTGCTCTCAAAGTGGATATCTTCATATTTGTTTTCTATATTTCACCCATCCCTTCTGTTGGCTTGAGGACTGATCTGAGTAAAGTAGATTGAGTCCGTCTGCTTAGAGGGGACATCTGAATCTCATTGCAAAAGCCTCAGCCATAAAGTTGTGCTTAGACTCAGCGCCAAACACGTTCGCTCAGGTGCATCTAAGAAGCAGTCTGGGGCCCTCTCTGCTTTTGGTGGAATCACACCTACAACCAACCAGAGTGATAGAGGGGAAAAAGGATAAATTTAAGTTTAAAAAAAAAAAAAAAAAATACATTTGGGGGATAACCGTTTTCCTTTAAGGTATAATAATTTGCCAGTTCCTAAGCCCTTGAAGATGTGCACTCTGGGACCAGTTCTACGATCCCCTTCCTGTTAAAAGCACAAATGGATAAATTAAAACTCTTTTTTTATTGTTTTTAGAAGTTGAGAGACATTTTCTCTTTTGAAAACTTCTTCCCGAGCACATGGGGGAGCAAATATTTATATTCTGTGCAAGGTCATTGGAACCATTATATTTGCAGCAATATCCCATGCTATAAATTCCCCAGCAATTATACAAATTGACTTTATACGGCATCGGCAGAGGTCATCGAGTAGCATATACATTATTGTCTTTTGGAGCCAGATCAATTCTACCAGAGGAAAAGTTCTAACGCACATTAATGTGAGCAAACTTCGGGGTGCAGTGACATCTCATGTACAAAGACTTTGCTGCAGGGTAGAGAGGGATTGTGGGTGAGAGGGAAAAAAAAAAGTGCTATATAACATAAATAGAAACCGGTGTAGTGACAACTGAAAGGATGGGGATGGTGGAAGGGTAATAACTAGGGGTAGATTGGAGAATAAAAGAATGTCATGAAGAGGAGGTAAGTAAGGTCTGGGGGTAGGTTGGCAGAGAGAAAATGGCACAGATATGAGGTAGACAGAGAGGAAAGAGCAAGGACAAACAAGAAGGGGTAATATTAATTCCAAGGCATAGGTTAGATGAGAGAGAATGGTGCAGACAGGATATATAGGGTGTTACTTATGGAACAATTTCTGGGGCATATGGTAATCCTGAAAGGGTAAAATAATGGTGGGAGCGCTATAGAAAAGGAGATAGAAGAGTATTGGAAGGAACTCTATAAATATTAAGATTATAAAAAACAAAATTGTATTCAAAATACTAATACACATAAAAGTTCATTTCATATTCTACCAAAAGGTATTGGTACAAATCATAAAAACTCAATATATACGACACTGATTTAACATGTTTTCCTATGTCTGGAACTGCGTCCGCACTGAAAGTACAAAAAAGTACCGGAGACCTAGTTCTGACAGAGGTCTGACAGGCAGGAATAGGCCATCGGTTTTCTACTTTTAGAACTTTGACCCAGATTGTAAACAAATAAACCCCATTCAACGTGTGGGGAAATAAGAACTGGTCGGGTCATCCAGCCTGTCCATATTGTACTGTGAAACCCACAGACCAACCAAAGACGGCTGGCAAACCAGATAACCAACATGCTAAACTGTTTCACAGCATAATATATGGAAGGAGTTTCGGTTTCCAGCATTGATATATATACGGTAAACCAGGGCTCGACAAACCCCGGGCGCCAGGTCGCCATGGCGACCTGGAAATGGAGCCTGGCGCCCGGGTGCCGTTCCCCTTGCCGCTGCCATCCGTCTTTTGCAGCGCGAGGGGACAGACAGCAAGCTCCGCCCCCTCGCGCTACACGTGTGTATGAGTGTTCAGCCGAAAGAGCCATGAGGATCGGCTGCGGCACTAATGTTCCCCCTCCCCAGCAATGAGGTAAGGCAGCAGGGAGGGGAAACATTCGTGCCCCAGCCGATCTTCATGGCTCTTTCGGCTAAGTGCTGGGTTGTCAACCCAGCACTCAGAAGTTAAGAAGGGAAAAAAAAAAACTTGTGTATGTTTGAGTTGTATATGTGAAGTGGGGGGGAGGGATGTATATGTGAAGGGGGGGTATATATGTGAAGTGTGGGGGGGAGGTGTATATGTGAAGGGGAGGTATATATGTGTGAAGTGTGGGGGCAGGTGTATATGTGAAGGGGGGGAGGGATGTATATGTGAAGGGGGGGTATATATGTGAAGTGTGGGGGGAGGTGTATATGTGAAGGGGGGTATATATGTGTGAAGTGTGAAGGGGGGGTATATGTGTGGGGGGAGGTGTATATGTGAAGGGGGGGTATATATGTGAAGTGTGGGGGGAGGTGTATATGTGAAGGGGGGTATATATGTGAGGTGTAGGGGGAGGTGTATATGTGAAGTGTGTGTGTGTATTTGTGAAGTGGGTTGGTGTGTGGGGTTTGTATATGTGACGTGGGTTGGTGTGTGTGGGCTGTATATGTGACGTGGGTTGGTGTGTGTGGGGTGTATATGTGACGTGGGTTGGTGTGTGTGTTTATGAATTGCGTGTATGTTTGCGTGATTGTCTGGCTCCTAAAAATTTTTGCTGGCTCCTAGAATAAAATAAATTTGTCAAGCCCTGCGGTAAACGACATTGATAGGGGCTGTGCACCTCCATCTTGGGTAGTCTATCTTATTTGCCTCTTATCAATGAGCCTTTGATGAATCGGGCAGAATGGGGGAAGGTAGTATTAATTCATTGTGCTTAGTGAGTACTGACAGGTTGGTAATGATCAGGCTGTGCTCTGTCACTCACACTGAGGACACTGAGCATCTTCTAAAGGTCAAAATCCAACTTGTTTTATCCACTGGGTCTTCGTATCATGGGGGTGTATCCTTTGGGGTCATAAATATTGTCCCCCTCCCGCCCGCTCTGATCAGGCTTCCCCGGACATTAGAAGGATAAATCGATCAGCAAATCCTAAGAAGCATCAATAGAAGAACACGAATATTTACTTATAAAACACAATTTCAGAAAAAGCTGCACAGTTGCCAGAATTAAGATACAAATAACTATTAAGACCATATGGAAATATATAGAGTATCTGGCTTATAGGAAACACAGTATAGAGTTAAAGTACTAAAATATTTCAATGGGAAAAACACCTCCCTAAATGTTTACTAATTACAGCCTGGGACTTGGCAGGTTGGCTATTTTAAAAACATGTTTATTACCCCCACAAGATCTTGTCTCTGCTTCGCTAGGACACCAGCAAGTGATACTAGTGCTATTAACCTTTCTTGTGGTTTTTTTTCCTGCTGCCATTGGCTAAAAGGGAGTGAGTGATGGCGCTTGGCTGGAGGAAAGAAATTGGATGATGGAGCTTGGCTGGAGGAAAGGAATTGGATGATGGAGCTTGGCTGGAGGAAAGGAATTGGATGATGGAGCTTGGCTGGAGGAAAGGAATTGGATGATGGAGCTTGGCTGGAGGAAAGGGAGCGAGTGATGGCGCTTGGCTGGAGGAAAGGAATTGGATGATGGAGCTTGGCTGGAGGAAAGGGAGCGAGTGATGGCGCTTGGCTGGAGGAAAGGAATTGGATGATGGAGCTTGGCTTGAGGAAAGGGAGCGAGTGATGGCGCTTGGCTGGAGGAAAGGAATTGGATGATGGAGCTTGGCTTGAGGAAAGGAATTGGATGATGGAGCTTGGCTGGAGCAGTAGCTTGCAGAGTGACTCATGAGTGAGCCTGGGAATTCTATTCATTGAAGTAGCAAAAGGAGCAACTATGAAGACCAGGTTTGGACATTATTAGAGGAAGATATTTGCACTAATAGTGTCTAGAAGCCAGGAAAACTCACTAGCTCATCTGAAGTGATCTATTGTTTTCCCCTCCTCTGTTTGATTTTGCCCCTGCATGTGGATAATGTAATAATATTGTTTATAAAACCAACGTAGCTCTCACATAACCTCAAACCGTGTTATGAACTCTCAGTCATTTATAAAACATTCAGCGAAACTGTGGAATCTCCTTAAAAACCACAGAAACCACAAAAGCAGAACTCAACCTTTATAATGGACACAGAAACATGGAGGCCTATAATTATACCATTGTGAAAGGGGCAAGTGCTGATCACAGGGAAAATGCGTATGGTCGATCTCTGTTCTCTATACACTTAAATACAGTGATGCTAGGAGCTGGATGTCACCCCTCTACGCCCCCCCCCCCCCCCCAAAAAAAAATGGCAGTATCCAAACTCCTATGGGTTCATAAGGGGATCAGTCGCTTGCCCCCTTCAGAGAGCATCCCTCTTCTATGGCCTCATTCTTAGATTCTGCTGAATAGGTGATCGAGTGACTACACAGGATGTGCTTGACAAGGTACCACAAGGCACAAGGCAGAGCTCTGCAGAGGTAAAATAATCCTTAGCCCAGGGCTTGACAAATGTATCCGAGTTTTAGGAGCCAGCTAAAATATCTAGGAGCCAGACAAAAGCACAAACACACGCAGTCACAGACAGACACACATAGAGAAACCCGCTACACCTTGTTTTCCTACATATACATACACACACACACACACACACACACACACACACATCCAGTCAGACACATTTATACACACAAACATATCCAGTCAGACACATTTATATACACAAACACATCCAGTCAGACACATTTATATACACAAACACATCCAGTCAGACACATATATATATATATACACACACACACACACACACACACACACATCCAGTCAGACACATATATACACACAAACACATCCAGTCAGACACATATATACACACAAACACATCCAGACACATATATACACACACACATACACATCCAGTCACACACATATATATATATATATATATACACAAACACATCCAGACACATATATATATACACACACACACACACACACACACACACACACACACACACACACACACACACACACGGCAGAAGGTTTTCTTTTAAAGGAAAAAAATTAATAAAAAATGTTCACCTATCAATGTCCCCCCTCCCTGCTATAACACCAGAAAGGGGGGGGGGGGGCGGGGGGGGCGTTCAAGCCTCAATAAAGGGAGGGGGAGGGGGGCGTTCCAGCCTGGTGGCAGAGAGCAGCTTTCCTGCTGAGCTCCCCGATCAGCACTATATCGGTGCGCGAAGGGGGCGGAGCAGGAAGTCTGTGCAGCCGGTGCACTCACTCTGCTCCCTCGCGCACCGCTGCTGGAGAGAAGGGAAAAAGCGATCCTATTGCCGAGGGCACCACGCGGGACTCACGATACCCGGGCGCCAGGTCTGATTTCCTGGTCGCCATGGCGACCTGGCGCCCGGGGTTTGTCGAGCCCTGCCTTAGCCAATATCTTCAAAAATGATAACACTGAACAAAAATAAAAGGATGAGTGAAAGACCCCCCTATGTCTCTGTTTTCACTTACCTATCAGAGGCCCTGGTCTATACACTGCCATTAATACATAACAAGAGGTTTTTGCACCTATCACGTTATAATGGCTCCATATTTCTGCGAAGCCCCAATAGAGCCATGATCTAAAAAAATGTACATTTTCACCAACTGGTTCCTTGTCCCAGTTTTCCGCCTTTTAAATCTGTACATTTAGTTTTTTTCACTTGTATATTACAAGCTCACGTGGGGGGGAAAAGAAAAGAAACGCAGTATAGTGCATCTTTAAGGACGAAGGACCCACATGTACAGAGAGAGGTAAAATGGAAGCGCTACAAACGGACAAGATAAACCACTTACTTTGTGAAACTCGTACCAGCTCGGTAACACTAAAAACACCGGAAGTGACAAAACTGTCTTGGAAGCCCAGATGTCCTGAAATGAGAGGGAGAGGAACGATTAATATTTCACCAGTGCATGCCTGCTTCCTTTCAACTTCACAGGAGGAGGACACTTGGGTTTATTGATTTAATAAATGGATCAGATCTATACGGCAAGGCTACAACAAAAGAGCTTCACTGAGTGATGGTGCGGTTTGGACTGGGACGAAAGCACCTGGATTCTCTTAATGCCCAAACAACTTAACAGGATATCTGGAGCAGACAAGCATTTTAATAAACTGTTTTACCTCGGATAACCTCCAAATAACTTAACGTATCAAGCACAAACTAAGCGTCTAGGTATCCTCAAGGAGCAACGAGTTCCTTGGGAGATTTAGAGGGGTTTCTGCTAAGTAAGATCTGATGAGGATTATCCAGTCCTCGGCTCCAACAAAACTCAACGCAAGAAAAACAGGGTTTGCGAGGTCAAGGTTTTGCAGCAGAAATCCTGCCAGGACAGCTGTTACACCAACACGCATGCTTGATTTCAATATTCTGCATGAAAAAAGAAATAATAAACAGTGTGGGACCTGACTGGGGTATGAGGTCCGGGACCGTCTGATTGGTGCATTAGCTCTGGCACCGCCTGACTGGGGCATGAGGTCTGGCACCGCCTGACTGGGGCATAAGGTCCGGGACCACCTGATTGGGGCATATGGTCCAGGACCGCCTGATTGGGGCATGAGTTCTGGGACTGCCTGGTTGGGGCATGAGGTCTGGGACCGCCTGATTGGTGCATTAGCTCTGGGACTGGCTGATTGGGGCATGAGGTCCGGGACCGCCTGATTGGGGCATGAGGTCCGGGACCGTCTGAATGGGGCATGAGGTCTGGAACCGCCTGGTTGGGGCATGAGGTCTGGGACCGCCTGATTGGGGCATGAGGTCTGGGACCGCCTGATTGGGGCATGAGGTCTGGGACCGCCTGATTGGGGCATGAGGTCTGGGACCGCCTGATTGGGGCATGAGGTCTGGGACCGCCTGATTGGGGCATGAGGTCTGGGACTGCCTGGTTGAGGCATGAGGGCTGGGACCGCCTGGTTGAGGCATGATGTCCGGGACCGCCTGGTTGAGGCATGAGGTCCGGGACCGCCTGGTTGAGGCATTTTAGTCAGAATACACTGGAACGTATCACACCAATATTCTCACTAATAAGCTTCCTACACTATCTGCTCTTTTATTTACATTTTTGTAACAAACACAACCCTTTAAAAAGTCTGTTAAAACATGAGTGTGTGTATCCAGAATGATCAAAATAATACAAATACAAATACATCCTACAGACATACCCTGTTCCTTTAATGATGGAGTTATAGATCCAAATGATTGCACATGTACAGATCGATGCTTTACATGTTCGGGGGAAGGGCGGGGGGGTAAATAATTACCCAAACTGTTTTCCCATCACTTACTGCCATCTTTTGTTAGACGCTGCATGTCAAACTCTAATTATCCGCACATTACAGATGTTTTTACAGCTGAAGGAATTATACTGTTAAATAAAACCCACAATAGCGACATGAATGAATTAGATCTACCGCCACTGCCCCAGACTGCAGTACATCGAGGACTTCCCTTAGGAACTTCTCTGCACCATTAAAAAAAAAGAGTGCGAATGAATTATCCCATCCAGGGCATGTCATGTTCCTACAAAGACCTAGCACTTCTAAGACTTTAAATTCATGTAATACAATTCTAGGCTGGATCTTTCTTGTTAAAAAAGCAGAATGGGGAGCGATTGAGGAAGAGAAAGGGAGCAATATTTGACAACAGAAATCAGCATAACCTTTTCATGGATGACTGTCATGGCTGACTGTCATGGCTGACTGTCATGGCTGACTGTCATGGCTGACTGCCCTTTGACCCCCGAGAGATTAAAAAGGGATTTGAAGGGCAACAGCTGGGAGAGAGGCCGGCTGAATGGGACACACAGATCTGAGGGGGTCCTACACAATCCAGCACGATTGCAGCGCTGATTAGACGGCATTTCCTGCTCCCGGCTTAATAGAGTGTAATAAACGTTCCGCCACACAGCGCCGCGGAGAAAGCTCTGCAATGTCATTGATAAATTCCCCACCGACGCTTCCAAGGGGCCGAATTCCTCCTGGCTCCCGTCCAATAATCCGAACGGAAGCAATGACCCCTCCACGGCTGGATGGACTGAGCCAGCTGGTTGGACTGGCTTGGAGTTGTGAGAGTGGGCCAGGGGCTTCAAGTTAGTCTATTCACAAATGCTCTACTTCTCATGGCAGACTTGACAGATAATTGAACGATTATATTGATATGGATATACTTTGCTCTGTAGAGCAATATCAGGGGTGGACATGTTGTTTAGAATCTTTGCTCTGTGTAGCTCTATCAGGGGGTGGACATGTTGTTTAGAATCTTTGCTCTGTATAGCTCTATCAGAGGACAGACATGTTGTTTAGAATCTTTGCTCTGCGTTGGTCTATCAGGGGGCAGACATGTTGTTTGGAATCTTTGCTCTGTATAGCTCTATCAGGGGGCGGACATGTTGTTTAGAATCTTTGCTCCGTAAAGCTCTATCAGGGGGCAGACATGTTGTTTAGAATCTTTGCTCTGTATAGTTCTATCGGGGGGGGGGGGGGGGGGAGGCATGTTGTTTAGAATCTTTGCACTGTATAGCCCTATCAGAGGGCAGACATGTTGTTTAGAATCTTTGCTCTGTATAGCTCTATCAGGGGGCGGACATGTTGTTTGGAATCTTTGCTCTGTATAGCTCTATCAGGGGATGGACATGTTGTTTAGAATCTTTGCTCTGTATAGCTCTATCAGGGGATGGAAATGTTGTTTAGAATATTTGCTCTGTATAGCTCTATCAGGGGATGGAAATGTTGTTTAGAATCTTTGCTCTGTATAGCTCTATCAGGGGGTGGACATGTTGTTTGGAATCTTTGCTCTGTATAGCTCTATCAGGGGGTGGACATGTTGTTTGGAATCTTTGCTCTGTATAGCTCTATCAGGGGAAGGACATTTTGTTTAGAATATTTACTCTGTATAGCTCTATCAGGGGGCGAACATGTTGTATAGAATCTTTGCTCTGTATAGCTCTATCAGGGGGCGGACATGTTGTTTAGAATCTTTGCTCTGTATAGCGCTATCAGGGGACGGACATGTTGTTTAGAATCTTTGCTCTGTATAGCGCTATCAGGGGACAGACATGTTGTTTAGAATCTTTGCTCTGTATAGCTCTATCAGGGGGGGACATGTTGTTTAGAATCTTTGCTCCGTATAGCTCTATCAGGGGGCGGACATGTTGTTTAGAATCTTGGGTTTAGATGAAGAAAGATCTGACCCAAGAGGTCTGCCCCCGATAGAGTTGTACAAACAAAGGGGGCCCAATAAGGTACTTTATTTATATTCTTTCCTGACAATGTTTCTATTTAAAATGCCTGCACTTGATGCGATCTTTCAAACAAACACATTTTTCTCTAAAGAGTTAGGGTTTGATAACCCTAGGGTCAGTTATACTAACGGCTCCACGTGGACTTTATATCCTGACTGTTTTATTCCCGATTTCGCACAAACTGATATTTCGTGTTCCAGTCCAGCAGGATCCTGCTCAACACAGCCTGGAGGTGAAACGCAGAGAGCTGTATAAATCATCCAGCAGCCCCCATTACAGGGGGGGGGGGGGGGGGGGCGACAGACAGTGTTGTTTATGGCAAACGTTCAGAAAGTAATTCCCAACTGACAAAGTTAAGCTTGTTGTTCAAATTTATATATGTGCCGAACACACATTCGCAGGCATGTGAAATGAAATGGACAAATTCTGCCAAGGAAATCCAAGAAACGTGGCAATAAAACGAATAATCATCTAACATGGAGCGTAATCAAGACAAAAACCTTCCCAAGAATCCTAAGTTGTAAAAAAAATGTAACATAAGAAATTTGAGAAAGTAGCGTCGTTTGCAGCCAACACGCAGAGAATCCTGTAGGGTTTTATGTATCAAAGTCAGATTTTAGGGCAAACTTCCACAGTCACCAAGGAAACCAATAGAATGTCACTACCACGATTTTAGAACTTTGCCCCAGAAGTGGGATTTATAGATAACGCCCAATATCGGTGACATCTGGACAAACCGAAAACAGTAATTCCAAAAGGCAGGGACGATGAAGAGGGTCTTTACTCTGTAAAGAAGATCTGCTCACGGGGGGCAGAGATGGACCAAATTACAGACCATTACAGGTAAAGGCTTTTAGGGTAAAAAGAAAAAAAACCCATAAGAATGTCCACCTCATGTACTCACTAATAGGAACTAGGATACTCTGGCTCTGATTCATCCACTGAAACGAGGATGAGAAAAGTGGAGCAGCACAGAAATTATTTCCTAAAAATTTGGACAGTGATTCAGGACCTGATAAGTCCAGCAATCAGGTAAATCTGGCCCCTTAATCACTACTACTGATTAAATCCCACTCTATCCCAGTATACATTTTATTGCATAGCCCCGCACTATGCTTTTAATCGGTTTTGCTTTTTTTGATCCAATTCATTATCAGAGAACAATCCATAGACCGGTCTAATTGGTTTTATCCACTGACTGTAGAATCTGGGTTGAAGATTCAATGCAGGCTTTCATCTTCGGAGATCAATAAAATGAGTGCCATCAAGTTGTGCCGCAGTAATATTTTCAGGACATATTTCACTGGTAAAAATACTTTACCGTTTATTAAATGGAGAATTTTTTCTTTCCAATGCTTCACCTCTTAATGAATGCAAACAACTTGCATGAAGAGGAAACTAGATAATTATAATTTGTTTTGTTTTTTTTGTTTTTTGGTTTTTTTTCAAAAAATGGCAGGAACGAGATACACTATTTGCTTTTTTTTTTCATTGGGAAGTTTGCCTTTTGTCAATATATCTGACTTCTCTATTTGGCAGGGACTGTACTTGGACGGCACTGAAAGATGTTAGCAGAGTCCAATCCTCTGCCAAACAAGTGACAATTATAAGGTTATAACAGAAACTAAGACTGTACAAAAAAAAAAAAAAAACACATGTTATGCAAAATCATTCCGGAGTGATCAAGTACCAAGAGGTTGTAGTTAAGCCAGGGAATGGGGTCATTCCCTAAATCATGATCGCTGTTACAAGCAGACATTGGCGTCTAAAGGCATGCGATACTGCGCTATTAATGGAGATGTGGTCCCCTAATCGCCATGCTGATTTGAGTTTACGACTAGAAATTTAAATGGCCAGGAGCCGGCAGAGAAGAGTCAAACCTCCCAACATTTCCAATGGCCAAAGGGGGACGCTTCTGTTTTCAGGGGGCGTGGCTGCAGGTGCGTGAGAGCCATTTGTGGAATTTGGGAAGAATAATAATAATGCATTTTGTTCACAAAAACGAACCTATATACACGGGTACTGCATTTTAAACACACTTGTACCTATCTAAAAATTGGAGCCTCTCGAAAAGAGGGACACCAGAGGAAGAGAGAGAGAGGGACAGAGTGATTTGGGGCAGGAAAAGGTGCCGTCTCTCCTAAATAGGACACTTGGAAGCATGCACACTTATTCATGTTCCCGACACCAGAGACTAGATGGTCTAGTAGGTCAGATCATGACCTCAGCAGGTAAAGAGACAACAATATGCCGGCCAGTAATTGGCCAGTAATCTGTAGGATAATAGCGTTTATATTGTGTATTTACATGTGAAAGTATTTACAAGACTCTCGCAGGAATATTATTCCCAATGCAAACAATGATTCAGGGGAATCGATACGACAGTTGTTAAAATGGATCAGTCCCCTTCATATCCCAAAACTATTTTCAAAAATTGATGTTGTAATCCCCCCCCCCCCCCCCCCCCTCAGTGTGTGGTCAAGTTTATACTCAATGATATATGCATCTTTATTGTCTTGTAGCAAAGAGAGAATTGAGGAGAGAATTTGAAACGTTAGGCCAAAGAAGCCAAAAAGTTGGAAGAATTCTCCCATGGGTAAAACTCTGCACCAGAATTGGTTTAATAATGCATTAATCCGCCATTAGAGAGGCGCTCGGTTTTTCAGCAAAACAATTAATTTATATATTCTGAAGATATTTTATCTTCACTCTGCTTGGAACAGATATCCAGCTCTCCGATCCAAGCTAACTGCACTCCCACCTCCCCTTCCTCCCTTCGTGCAGTGGCGCGGTCCTCATGGAATATAAGTAGTGTATCGCGGAACCAGACGAGGAGGAGGAGGCGTGGTTCGCACTGGACAACGGCGGAAGGGGGAGGAGCATGCACAACTATCTTACATCTGAGAATCGGATATCCAGATGCAGAGTGTAGATGGCAGCCCTGGCAAAAGAAGCAAATATCTTCAGAATATATATTTAATAGACAAAAATACGAGCCGATCTTACCTGGGTTAATACACTGTTAAACCAATTCAGATTTGCACATGGCAGTTTTCTTTGAGGCCAAAATAGAAGCGTTTTACATGCATGATTGAATGTGAGAATTCTTACATTTGAAGTTGCTTTCTCAATTCCCTGCAATTCCTCTTGATTCATAAATAAAACCCCTCACTGTAGTTTAAACGATTAGAAAAAGGCACATTTTGCAATCTAAGGGGGTCATGTACTAAACAAGCACAGTGGGGTAAAAAGTAGGTAAAACATGAGTAAGGAGCAATTTGTGACTATTTGTAACATTTTACGCTTGTTTTTCCCTGATTTGCGTCTCTTCCGTTTATTTTTATTTAGCGTGCATTTTTCCGGTTGCGCTAATAAATTGTGATTAGATTTGCGCACGCTAAAGAGCTTTGCGAATATTTTGTGAAAAATAATTCTTATTTGCGTGTGAAAATGACACCAGCTTTTAGCGAGCGCTATCAAAAGAGGTAGAAAAAATATTCGCAAAATTGCCTGTTTTTATTCGCAATTTGCTCATATGTACTATTTGTGTGTTAAATGTTTATTACATTGCAATAGGAGCAAAGCGCAAAAATAGTTTTGCTCATAAAATATATTTGTGTTTTTTTAGAACATGCCGCTCTAAAAGTATATGTTTCTATGTTTACAATATCATGTCTTCTAAATTAGTTACACATTTAATAAGCTAAAAACTTTTTTTTTTTTTTTAAATATGTCTTAAGAATTTCAAGAGCCCTTTTTCTCCCAAATTAAAAACCACAATATTCTGTAAACCCTTCGAACACAGAATCTATATATATTTAAAAAATAAAAAAACGCTTTTAGGTTTAGACAGAGAAACCAAATGTTTGGCCCAGCTCCAACTGGATTACGACACAGAACCAGTTCGGCCAAGAGTCCGGCACGGGAAACACACACACATATATATGTATTTTATTTCTGTGTATATCGGAGGATAGAATAGGGATGTTTGTTGAGGGTCGGGTCACATTGGGATTTTCTAACCAGAAAATGATGAATTTTTGGAGCCGTCGGACTGTACTGAAATGAAGAATCTGGGAGTCGTTGGGTTGAACTTTTCATGAACTGTAACTAATAACAGTGAAAAAGATTCCTATAGGGCTCCAGTGATAATATTACAGGAATGTGCAAAGCTTTGCAAAAAAAAAAAAGGTAGAGCTGGATAATGCATTGTTAGAGGAGTTTAAAGCAATCATCTAATTAAGTGTATTTTTCCTTGCGCGCCAGATAAAAAAAAATACCCCATGCAAATCACAGCGCTTATTATTTACTATATATAGATTATTTTTGTCAGTTCCCCTGACCGCTCCCCACCCCAGAAAAAAAGTAAAAATAAAGGAGGGCCATTCAGTTGTGTAATGAGAACATGTTTCAGGACATATTTATAAATGAGGAAACACCTTAAATTTCTAAAACGTTATTTACTTGCTTCAATGCTTCACTTCAAAAGAAATCAACTCCTATATACTGCACTCCCAATATCCCTACTGCTGGCTTATTTTTTTGGGTTGTTTTACATAGTGCTCGATGGCCATGCAAAATTGGATGTAGAATAAAATCCCTGCCTGGTAAAGTGGGGGTTTCTGTTAAAATGAAGAAGGCATCTGATGGGCTGACTGTTAGCCCATCAGAACCCTCCCTATCCCAGCTCTACCATTGGATGGTTTTCAAAACTCCAGAATATTTAAGATCCCCAAATTTCGGCACGAAAATCGTCCACAATGGACGATTTTCGTTGCCAATTTGGAAGTACTTCGGTGCTTCCTGAGCAGTCCAAGTTCGTGGGCTGCTCGGCTCCGAAGAGGTCCGAAACTCGGAAAAGTGGCGCACATTGAGTAGACACTTATATGTAAAAATCGCATAACCGGAGGTATCTAGACAGGTAGGTGCTACCGAGGGAGGCTATTTTCCTTTGTACTCTTCTTGTTGGTTCTCATAGCTGCCACCTGCTCAGGAAAAAGCTGGATGGCAGAAAGTGCAAACAGAACTGCTTCCCCCCAAAGACTCAATAAACAAGTTCACCTAAATCAGCATTGAGCAGCCACATAGTCTTACGAGTTCAGTTATGGTTCAACCCTCAGTTAAGGGCAGAGATAATTAGGCATTATCATAACGAATGTAAACCAGACCGGACACCTGTCGGAGATCCTTCCAGAGGGCTTTTGGGACAGCTGGACACAAGAGACATAGGATCAGTGTGTTTTACACTAAACAATATACAGACTATCCTATAACAGCTGACCAATAAATCTCCCAAGGCATGGGGAGTGACTGCATTACAGGCTACGGCATGAACGGTCATGTGATAGGCCTGGACACACCAACTGAATATAAACAGATATATAGATTGTCTGTCTGTCCTGAATATCTGACATGTATATGGGGCTCCCCTCCCGAGCCCCCCTTTCCCACACCTCAAACCAAAATGTTTACGATTCATCTAACAGTTTGGAAAGGAGATCTAATCTTTACATTTGCTTGATGGGAATAACCTTACATCAACCCAGCCGTGGTCATATCCAGAATGGGGGGGGGGAGAGGGGGAACCGTGGTTCATGAAAGGGAGATTTTACAAGGCAAAAGTAGCTGTCTGCGCGACCCCTATACAAACACAGTTATTTTTTTCATTATAAAGCATCTTAAATGTCTGGCAAGATTACCATTTTTAAAGGAATATATCCTGCAATATCGAGAATAACATTGATGCCAATATGTAGCAACATTCAACCCATCTACTCACAAACCAATACCGTGAAAGTTACATCCACGATTCCGTTGTTTCAACGACATGGAAATAAAAAGACATTTAAAAATAAAAAAAAAAGTACTGCCGGACAGAAACCACTCGCGGTCCAAGAAAAATACCAGTTGAGCGTGGATTTAATTTGAATATTTTGATGGTGTTTTGGAAAGACGATCAGTTTATAAGATTTCGCGGACTTCATTCGCACATTTTTACAAAAGGTTTTGGTGACGTCCTGACAGATAATAAATCTAATTTCCGAAGCGTAATCGCACCTCCAGTTGAGTCCAAACTTTAAACTCTTTTCAGTCTCTGTTTTAAGTGCATTCTCTCTGGTGGCAGTGATCAAAACAAAAAGTTAGTGGGCACCTTCCCCTACCTAGGGTACGGAAGCCTGTGAGACGAGCATCTTGGATTAAAATTTATTGTTTTTTTGCCAGTGTTTGATAAAATTTCAGGCAATTTCAGGTCTGCCAGTTAATGCTTCTGAAAACTCCAATGCAGAATAATTCCCGACAAGGGGCTGCTAACTATGTAAAACGATGCTGACGAGCGGGGTCGGTAGGTAAATCGCCATTAAGAGATGAGCTGCGCATTAACAACGGGACTCAGACCACAAGAGCATTTCTCTTTGAACATTAAATTGCACCTAAATTATGTATCCAGCCATGAAAGGCGAGTGTTTTATCTGCTTATCACAAGGTGTCTCTAGCACTTTTACTTTCTATTAAACATTAGGCTTTCTCTCCCCCCCCTTCCCCCCCCAGCCTGATCCATTACTGGACACCAAACTGCAATGTATGTATTGACCAGACCTCCCAGGACCCCGATCACTTGGCGCTAGACGCCCTCGCTGGAAGAAAGGCTCATTTATTCAAATGATAAGCGCTGAAATAGATTTCTGGAAAGATGCTATGTAAGCGATGTATGGATATGTATCACATTAACTCTTCTCAGTACCCTTCCCAGATACTGTTCATTAAAGGCATTCGCAATGCCTGAGACCCCCCCCCCCCTCCTTGTCACAGAAGATCCCACAGTACAAACCTGAGAAGATAATTTTTATTTTACAAGGAATTATACTTGGACCCCGAGAACATTGGGGGGAGATCACTCCTTCCCTTCCTTTGGTGTCAGAAAGTGGCGGTTTCTAACCAAAAGAGGTAGGGCTAACCCCAAAAGTGGGTGGGGTACACTCCAAAAGAGATGGGGGAAGCAAGGATTTGTTGATGGAATCAGGTGTATACATGGTGCTTTGGCAAAAGAGCAAAGAACCGTCCCAGAGCCCTCCGTCATAGTACAATTTGGGGTATTATTTCATGGGAAACGTACCTCGCAGCTTTAGGATAATAACTGTAACATAAGCTGTGTGTACGTAGGTGGAGCAGGCTGGGGGTCTAGGCTTGTGATGTAACAGATCTCTGGCGCCGGGGGTATAGTAGGAGTCGGCTATGCATTGAAGTGTATTACAGGCCACTTTGGCAAAGAAGGCTGAGAAGTGAGCAGATCCCGGCGCCAGAATCATTAAACGAGATTGAAGATGCCTTCTCTCTCTCTCTCTGCCTACACTATTTAATAATATACTATGCACAGCACCACTTAAACTGTTATTTAGGAAATGTGTCTGTGCATTGATGGAGGGAACGCCGAATGCAGAGAGGATCCCGACTGCAAAAATGGAGTCTAGTTCCCTAAAACCGCAAATAAAATAAAAAGACCACCTGCAGTGAGACCCCATGAGGAGGGCTATTTCTTACCAGTTTAACTCTCTGCTTAGATGCAGGACTTAGATGCAGAAGTTATTGGCATCTTAAAGGAGCAGTCACACTTTTTGTTGTCCCAGAGACCAGTCAAAAAATGATACCCTCCAACTGTTCCCTCCAGTGACCCAGGAGGGCACGTCAGCAAGTGGCTTATCCACAGGTACACTGACCAACAGGGGCGCTGGATCTTTTTCTCTTCCTGTGTCCCAGAGAATTGGGCAGGAGAGAAAAAAAGCAAGATGGGGAGCCAAAGTGTTAAAATCTGGGAGTGTGAATAAACGGATGTTTTATGAAACATTTCCTGTAGCACTTTATATTACTTGTTTTCTAATAGGTTTAATAAATTGAGTTTAGTGTTTAACAGAGACTGAAAGACAAACAAGACAATGGGACCAAACGATGGGTGCACCGGGGCATTTAGAAGTGAAAAGTGATGTAACCCCAGCCTATCGAATCAGGTTAGAGAGAGACGGTCCTCCTCACCTGGACATAGGAACAGGGTATAAACACTGCAAAAAAGGTACTTCATTGGTAACCTTTTATTAAAAGCACTTATGTGTAAAACATTTGAATTTAAAGGGACTGTCTGGTGCCTTTAAAATGCATCTTCCAAATATTTATGCATATTAATGTGCTTTAAAATGCATGTCTTACATTTTGCATTGCTTAAAATATAAAATACTTACAGCTAGATGAAATTGTGAAATTACAGCAGTTTTCAAGAAACCAGGACTGCCCACACTAGCGGAGTAAAAGTCAATTTATTTTTTCTGCATTTAGTGATTTAATCAGACAATGTGTTGCATTGTTAAGAAAGCCTACTGTGTACAAGAACAAGTCTATTACAGTCCACACAATGTATTCTATTCCAGCAGCACAGGAAGTGACTAAATGAAACAAAACTTTATATGCTCAGTGTCTATATAATCAGTGCTGCCGCACCTGCAGTAAACATGCAGAGTAATCACTGGGGGAGGGCTTGAGTCAAATTAAAAATGTGATTTCTACAGAATGCCTGCATCAAATCACACTGGGATAAAAGCCTGTGCATTATACAAGCAGTGATCTGCATCTTGCACCAAACGTTTACGTTTTCTTTTAGTACATTCCACTTTTTGTGAACTTTGTGGGCTCTCTCCCGCGCTCGTAGGATATTAACGGCCGGGGTAAATTAGAAGATGGATTTCTGTGTGTGATTTTATATATTAAAAGCGTAATGCCAGCCCAGCTCTGCTACACTTACAACAACACACTTGACCTTACTAGTAAAAGCATATAAATTCTCATAATTATATATGAGCTTCATTTTAAATATACTATCCAATTACATCCAGGATCTATTTATTGGGAAGGCCATTTCCTCCGGTGAAATTTATGATGCATGAAAAACTATTTGGTTTTTTTTTAAATGCAGTGTTTTAAAAAAAAATGTAAAAAAATAAAAAAAAAAATACTTGGGTGGTTACATTGCTTTTAGGTGTAAATTAAAAAAAATAAAAAGTACTTACAAAAAATAAGAGCAGATTTGTATTCAACACAAAAGATGCCATTTATTTCTTAATAAACCATCAGAAATTAGGATATGTCATTTGCAGGTAGAACTCTTTCTAGGTGACTGGAGGAAGACTTTGTCAGCGCACCTACCACTTCCTGCTCAGTAATTACCGCCACGTGGCAGCGCTTTAGTCTACTCAATAAAGAGAGAGTTGCCTGGAATTGAGAAGGGAATTGCAAACGTAAGGCCAAAGTATTAGCGGAGTTGGAAAAATTCATCCATTCAGCTGCGTTGGAGAATTTTTTCAGCTCGGCTACATTGGCTGAAAAGTTTGAAATTCCCGTCTCAATCCGCTCTATATTGAGGTGACTCTAAACTGAAGTAGTAGAGAGCAGGTGAGAGGAGGAACTGATCTCATCTAAAACGGGGTACATTGGGGTTTATTGATAAAGGTGACATCATTCCACTGGTTCCCATGGCGGCTGGACCACTTTTTTTTCGAACTCTGACCCAGATTTTACCTTGAGAAATAACACAAATGCAGGATTGTTTAATTTAATTGTGCTTTAAGTGGCAATAACATAGCGGAGAAGAAGCGGGTTGTAAAACCCCAACGGGCGTTCAATTAGAAAGTATTTCTGAGCCAAAAGCTCTGGTGCTGGATTAAGACTTTCTTGGCCTAGGTAGCAAAACCTTTTTCGTTTCTCCCGTCGGCTACAACGCAAATTCCCCGCTTTGGTTAAAAGAGCAGTCTATCCTGTGACTGAAATGAGGGGGTTTGTACGGAAAAGCCCACCAGGAATATATTATCTGTACGGGATTCTAAACGCCATATGTTGGATCGAGGGAAGAGGAATGAACGAGCGGATGTGTCAATTTGGAGTCAAAAAAGGGGGCATTCAATGTCTCCACTTTTTTGTTCCACGAGATCCATCAGGCGAATGATTATTTCCTTAATGGAAATAATGAATGTCTGAAATGCGTCGGCAGGTTCCGTCTTCTAACTGGAAGGTTTGTAGAACCAGTTTATCCAGATTCCACTTCATTGTACTGAACACAGAAAAGTGCTTTATGTTCTCCTTGGGGTACGGGGCTCCTTAAAATGGCACCCTGCCCACCCTTATCTCAGTCTATCTGATGACGGGTGTAAAATGGCAGAATGGAAATACATCAATCAGGTGGGAGGGAAATTCTCACAAAGCGAATAATCCCCGCTGACCCACCAACCGGTTTAGAATTTACATTTTCAGAGCGTAAAACAGGCTGGTGTTTATTTTAAGGCAAGTGCTATGCATAGTATCATTAAAGGTCTGAAACGGAAAAAAAAGGTTTAATATAGTTAATATAGGTTTAATATAGGGATGCAGGGCCTAAACACGTGCAACTCTGAGCATACAGCTGTATGTTTTTCGTTTTTCTCTGAGAATTCTAAGGGGTGGAGTTCAGGTGAGAATCTCTTTGTCTCCACTGAAAAAACCTATACCATCTTAAAAATGCTAAAAAAAGAAGAGAGCAGGGATTAATGAGCACAGAAAAAGATCTGCAATGTGACTCACATGTGCAGTAAACGTATGCACAGAACCGACAGTGAGAGAATAAAAGTCTGTCTAATGTATAATTACATCTCAATCATTCAGAGATAACAGGAGGAGGAGGGAGATAAGATATATATTTATTTTAAACATTGGAAATGTTCATTATGAAGAATCCCTAGACTAATAACAGAGCTGCTCCATGCCCAGGCCACCTATAGTGGGCGCTGCAAGGCTATTTTTCAGGGGTGTGGCCAGTGTACTGTGAATGGCATGCTTTAAATCTAACCCCGAATGTTACTGTGATCAGAATGTGGATATTTGGAAACTAATCAGCCCCTCCTGCCTTATAAATCACGAGGCAGAACAATATTCAAAATTAGCTTGCCGGCGACCCGGGCCTCTCTGCGAGAGAGATGGGGGCACGGACCGCAGGGGGCACAATTCAGCATTTAACTTCTTCACAACAAACCGAAAATCAAGAAGCCATTAGTGTTCCCCTCCGTTTCCCCTCCGTGGAGCCAAGTCAGTAATGAGCAGCAAGATGGATTTAACAATCCTATCTGATGCAAGTATTGCGCTGCAAAACCACTATAAACACACAAGTCTCAGGGAGGGAAACTGTATTGGGAGCACAGGTAACACCCCCAGCCCCCCCCCCCCCCAGGGTTTAACAAATTTCAGGAGCCAGATTGACCAAATCAGGAGCCAGGCTCTCAGGGAAATGGAACTTCCATTGCATTCAATGTAAAACAACCAAAAAAGGTAGGAGCCAAACAGTAGAGATTTTAGGAGCCAGGACACCCTGGCTCCTGGGATTTGGCAAGTCCTGGGCTAACCATTCTGAGAACTGTACAGCACAACCTCGCCCCTGCACACTGCAAAAACATCCAAGAGATGCTTTGCAAAATAAGTGCCACAAAGCTGATAATAATAAGAAGCAATATAATGATCTAGAATGCATGATATGATCCCAGGATTATTCCGATGTCTAAAAGAAAAGCCAGTATTACGTATAGAGCTTTATTCAGGAAAGAGATGCAGGGAATTGAGAAGCGCAATGCAAACTGAAGGCCAAACTAGCCAAATGGGAGAATTTGTCCAACTCTACTAGTTAGGCCTTCCGTTTGAAATGCCGTTCTCCATTCCCTGCTATTCTCTAATTTCTGAATCATGCTCTGCAGGGGTAAACAATAGGGAATGTAAAGGAATGGATATAAGGGCCCTGGACAAATAAAAAGGCTGGAATGCGGTGGGGATTTTAAGATCTGCATATTATAGTACAGGGGTTACCGAGCAAATCCAACATTACCGCGCAAATCCAACGTTACCGCGCAAATCCAACGTTACCGCGCAAATCCAACGTTACCGAGCAAATCCAACGTTACCGAGCAAATAGACATTACCGCGCAAATCCAACGTTACCGCGCAAATCCAACGTTACCGCGCAAATCCAACGTTACCGAGCAAATCCAACGTTACCGAGCAAATACAACATTACCGAGCAAATACAACATTACCGAGCAAATACAACGTTACCGAGCAAATACAACGTTACCGCGCAAATCCAACGTTACCGCGCAAATCCAACGTTACCGAGCAAATCCAACATTACCGAGCAAATCCAACATTACCGAGCAAATCCAACATTACCGAGCAAATACAACGTTACCGAGCAAATACAACGTTACCGAGCAAATACAACGTTACCGAGCAAATACGTTAGCGAGCATATCCAACGTTACCGAGCAAATCCAACATTACCGAGCAAATCCAACGTTACCGAGCAAATCCAACGTTACCGAGCAAATCCAACGTTAACGAGCAAATACGTTACCGTGCAAATCTAATGTTACCGAGCAAATACAACGTTACAGAGCAAATACAACGTTACCGAGCAAATCCAACGTTACCACGCAAATCCAACGTTACCGAGCATATCCAACGTTACCGAGCAAATCCAACGTTACCAGGCAAATCCAACATTACCAAGCAAATCCAACGTTACCGAGCAAATCCAAAGTTACCGAGCATATCCAACGTTACCGAGCAAATCCAACATTACCGAGCAAATCCAACGTTACCGAGCAAATCCAACGTTACCGAGCAAATCCAACGTTAACGAGCAAATACAACGTTACCGCGCAAATCCAACGTTACCGCGCAAATCCAACGTTACCGAGCAAATCCAACATTACCGAGCAAATACAACATTACCGAGCAAATACAACGTTACCAGGCAAATCCAACATTACCAAGCAAATCCAACGTTACCGAGCAAATCCAAAGTTACCGAGCAAATCCAACGTTACCTAGCAAATCCAACGTTACCGAGCAAATACGTTACCGAGCAAATACGTTACTGAGCAAATCCGATAATGTGACCTGCAACGTTCATATCACATTAAATCCCAAGTTCAGATAAAATGTAAAGAAGTTACATGATTTACCCATATTGCAGGTTACACAGACGCTCCCCTGCTCAATAGAACGGCTCGGTGCATGTATCTAACACTATAGGAAAGTGTAGCATTAGGAAAGATGAAGAAACAATATGTATGTCGGACATAAACGCTTACCATTTTCTGGCTGTTCCTTGATATCAGCCTCACTCTGCTGACTTGGACTCTCTGATTGACTCGAATCTGAAAATAAATTAAAAAAAGCAAAATATTATAATTTGGTAAATTAATAAGACTTCGAAAAAACATTACCAGAAATGTCATATTTTATCACAAATGGACAAGTGAATATAAAAACTTCTACCTTTGGCCTTAAGTTTGAGATTCCCTTATCATTCCCTGCAATTCTCCTTCCATTAATAAAGCCCATATATATATATATATATATATATATCAAAATAAAAATTAGCAGCGTCATCTCCGAACAAAATAAGACACAAAGACCCTTTTTCAGATCTATACAATAACTTTAGTCTTTTCACCCAGTAAATACATCCTTTTGCATCACTGGTGCTGTAAGTGTTAAAAAGAGATTTTAATATTAAAAATCTAAAAAAAAACCAAAAAAAAAAAAACCTATTCTGTCCGTTTGCTTTTCCCACTGGCCTAGAATGTGTAAAACATATACAGTACAATGAGTAATCAGGTGAATAAATTAATATTTGTCCGTACATAATTAATGTAAACAAGAAATCTATATGGGAAGAATTTCCATTAAATCAATATAATCACTTAGTGCAGAAAACTTTGCATTTACAGTGGATATTTCATCGGAACCATTAACATTGCTGTCAAGATGTTAAATACAGGTTTATATGAGCTGGGGATTATTTCTTAGCCGTACAGTCCCACCTGCTAGTCCAAAACTAAACTAAAAATAGTTTACACCAGCCTGGCTAGCTCGATGTTATTACACAGAAGGGAGTGGTGGGGGTAACTTATGTATGTGTATTAATTCTGGTGTAAAATGATAGAGCATTGCATTGGTTTATACAGAGACTGGGACACTCTTAGAACGGACTTTTATTAAAATAAAAGAATAAGAGGATTCTATACCTTGCGACACAAGGTACATAACCCCCAATGTGTTTATTTTGCTTCATTCTGTTTTTTCTCAGCGGCCTGTTAACTCAGTCTGTCCAGTATCCTTTACTACCTCCCCTATTACATCTTGCAGGAATGGCAGGCGACTGGACTAGAGTCGTAAGAGCGGCGACCCAAGCCGGTTGGATACTTTTCACTTAATTGCATGTGATTAAAAGACTTTAAAAAAAAAAAAAACACAGAAGAGATTCCCTCGCTAAATACTGCAACCGTAACAAGTGTTAGCACAACGCCATTCAAAGAAATTGGAGCGGACTCCAGGTCGTTAGATGGATCCGCTCTCAGAACGTTATGCCTTCCTGGAAAAAAAGATGGCTGCCACCATGTGACCATGCATTTCCTGCTCTTATTCAGGTCCGTTACCGACAGACAGTAGGCTGTTTCGTAAAATCGATTTTTAATTTCTTGGGGAATATTCTCACGCTGCCAGGAATAACACATATATCACAAGTGTTTTTCATATATTTCTAACCAACTTTAACAAACATATGGTTTGCCGGTCGCCACGTATGTAAAGTATAAAAAGACCACAGAGCACTGGAACCACTAAAGAAGGCCACGGAGGAACCGTGGCCCACCAGTAAAAACCAGGAAGCCTCGGATAATACACAGATCTAGAGTCTACGGCACAGAGCATCGCAAACCTAATACAGTACAACGCGGCCTAGCCAATATAACTCCATTTAAAATGACAAATTTGTGGCATTTTACAGCCAGTCTAACGGCATTACGCTTAATATTGCCAGTGAGGAATGAATTGGAAACTTTGTAACGTTGTGCCCCGTTCAATACTCTTGTCATTTTAACAAAATCTGGCCAATTTCTATATATCTATTTATATCCAGGAAAGACGGAAACAGTAAGTAATTCAAATGAAATCTTTCTTCCCTGCCATCTGACAACTTGCAAGCACAGGTGTCTGCCAAGCAAGAGAGAGAGAGAGAGGAGCGGGGGGGGGGGGGGGGGGGGGAACGACGACAACATAGGTTATTCTTATATTTAAGGTCAGGAGAGAGTTTAAAGGGGGAGTAAACCGAGGACCAGCGATGGACATTGTGATCAGTCTCATCGCTCGGCCTTTTCCTGCTCCGTGCAAAGGTTTACACAGATCTTGCACCTTGGTCCTCCTTCACGGAGTTCAGGCCGGAGAAACGTTAAGCAGGCAGGACACTGGCTGGCAGACGTGGCATACACACAAATTATTAAAAAATGGAGGCAAAATAAGCGGAAAAAAATATATTTTAAATGTGTCTGTGGATTCTCCTGCTTATTTTCGATGGGAACTTTGCATATCAAGCACAAGGTGATGTCATAAGCAGGAGAATCCACACACAGATTCCAAACAATTGTTTTCTTATTTTATGCATCATTTGCATCTTTTTTTTTTATTCTCTACAGTCACAGTCCCTTTAAACAGCAACTTCAGCCGTCAAATGAAATTCGCCAGCAGTTCTCTCACTAGTAAGACATTTTTATTTATGAGTTTATTTAAATACAATGATTAATAATAAATTTTCTCTGCTTTTTTGTTTGTTTGTTCTTTTAAACTTATGTTACAAAAGCATAATCCGCCCAACCCCCAACTTTAATTATCAAGCAGTAATAATTATCTGATTGGAAGCAACTGCACTCAGACACTGCACAGAATAAAGATTTCTTAAAATATAAATCTAAAAGGCTAACACTTCTACAGAAAATGCCCTAATTTAATTTTTGTTTGCTTAATATTTTTAAGTTGGGAGAAAATACTATATATATAAAAAAAATGAAAACTAAGTATATTGGTTCAGTATTTCCTTTTACAACAAAATAAACATCACTTTTGCTAGTTTGTTGCTAATGAACAGGGCTCCAGTTTAAAGAAGAAGCAGCTTTTAGACAAAATTCAGAATCTCCCCAAACAACCGACAAGGGGGGGGTATGATTTGGAGGAGGGGAGGAGACACTGAGAGTCTGCCAGTACATTCAATATAGGAGTGCTCCCAATGCTGGACCCAGAGTCCCCTCACTAATTAGATATGCATTGGCAGAGTTTGTGATCGATGCAAGCATTGGATCCAGTGACACACCTGCAAAATCTTGAGCTCCAAGCTGGTAGGAAAGAGAAAACACAAGCTGTCTTCTTATCTTTGTTTTCAAAAGGTTCTCAATTTCTCTGCTTAGATATCTAATTTAATTCTCTCACCCCTCTGCAAACTGGATTAAGAAAGTCAATACTGTCTTTGTGCATCTTGCAGGAACACACTGCATTCCTTTTATTCAATTTGGGCATGACCTTTCTGACCAAGATAATGACAACTGTCTGAGAAGGGTAAGGACTGAGACGGGTAATGGAGACAGGGGAGGCAGCACCCAATAGATCTTTCTACACAGGTGGGTGAGAGGACGTGCTCTGAATAACATACAACCCCCCCCCCCTCCCCCCACACACACACACACACACACACACACACGCACCCCCCGATTTCAGACCCAGGACAGAGTACAAAACTATGGCTGTATATTAAGATCCCCAAAATATAAATCGGTAAGAACTGAACCAGTTCTGGATCTGCCACCAGTCTGGGACACGCCGATCTGGCACGTCGAGAAATAATTATAACAAATCGGGAAACATTTTTACAAAATAAATTAACTTCTTTAAAGAAACCGAGAAATAAAAAAAAAAAAATAGCAAAGAAAAGAGTTCAAAAGTGCATGGTGTCTGCAAAAGCCAGAGCTCCAGATTACACCTGAGACATGGCTCCTGGATCAAATTCACTGCAATGTTCAAACCACGTGAAAGGCCAGACTTTCTCAACATGATGCCAGACAAAACAAATAAAAATGAACATATAAATATAACTATACATATATATATATATATATATATATATATATATATATATACACACACACACACACTGTTGGCACAAAATTAACTTATGTTTAATTGAAAGTTTGAATCAAATGAAGCATTTGAAATAGAAATGTTTTAAGTACAGAATACAAATAAAGTGACTTATTGAGCCCCCTGTGTTCCCTTTATATGGCACTATCAGGGGGCAGACATCTTGGGTCAAATAGGTCAGATCTTCCTTCATCTGACCCGAGATTCTATACAACATGTCTGCCCCGTCACAAAAGTGAACGCCCTCTAAGCCAAACATGGACATCATCTAAGCCCATCTCAACATGGACTCCCTATGGGCCCGTCGCAAACGTGAACAACCTCTACGCCCATCTCAATGTGGTCAACCTATGGGCCCATCACAAGGTGGACACCCCCTGGGACCCTCGTAAACGTGGAAACCCTCTAGGTCAATAAACACCATGACAACCTATAAGCCATATCACCGTGGACCACCAGTAGGTCCATCACCGTATGCCTACCGTTCAATCCCATAAGAGTTGCCTCTCCATACCTTGTGTTGTCGCGCAGAGGAAATGTGCTTAAGAGAGAAAAAAAACTACAAATTCACCCAACGAAACAAACTCCGTATAAATAAAATACTAGAACTGTAGAGTATGTGATAAGTCATATGAAATCTCCCCAACTACGTGTGCCCCACTGTATCTCCAACGATGACCATTATGACATTGTCCAATGAGAAAAATCAATCAATAAATATTAACTGTAATATATTCGCTCACATCGTTTTCTCCTCTCAGTTAAACAGATACAACAAAAGGCATTAAAGAAAAGTAATCGATCTTAAGAATAGCTCTTAAAATACTAATATCACAGGTTACTGCTACATTTCGATATCCTTTAATACTCTTACAGCGGGGGAAAGAGAAAAAATAAAAGTCCTCACAATGGGTGATTTATGCAAAGAGATTGTACAAGTTAAACTGTGATTTAAATTCATTGGACAATTTCAATTTGAAAGAGATGAGTGTGGGATTCTTGGACATATGCAGAGCTCGGTTATATCAAATTAATTGAAGGGAAGTGTAATAATTGTAAATTGCTTCCCACTCTGCTACTCAAGGCACTTCTCCCATGTTTAAACCAGTCAATTTAGACCAGACATTTTATTATTTGTATAATTCCTTTACTCTCTATTGAGAGGGACAGAGATTAACACTTTCTGATCTACGGCTTGAAAAAGCAAACTTTAAAAAAAAAAAAAATAACCCAAGAACGGGGCGAGGTTTCTTCAGGGGTGAATCACACTGATTGGCGTGATAGGACATAATGCTGAGCCTAACATTGGGTGGGTGTACGGGGCAGTATTAATTGTATAAGGTAATATAATAGAACCTATGTTTATTTTTCAGCCAGAATAAGGGGCCACACAAAAACCCTTGAGGGCTACATCCGGGCCGTGTACCGACAGATGCCAGGAGACTGTGGACCATCCACCAGTCTAGAACATCCGGATTGCTCTGGCATCCTGTTCACTGGCGCAAAAGCCATGTATAAAGAATCAGACTCTGATTGGTGTCAAAGAAAACTCCGTCAAAGGGGGTTCTTCGAAAGTTTTAGAATGTATTAAAAAAAGGTACAAATTACTCTTCTCTTGCTGCAAGCACAGAGTTGACCATTCATAATTCATGATTAACTCCAAGTATTGAAGAAATGGTCATCTCTTTCCACCCACACGCTTCTCACTTTTAAGTGAATAGCTCCCATCTCCAAATGATACCTCTAGACCAGAGGTATCAAACTGCAGCCTTTTAGCGGATGGGACCCTGGCAGTCTTTTATCCACACCTCCGGGCAACTGGCCTTGGAGAGTATCACGGCGGATGTAGGCCACAGTAGCTGGAAGGCCAAAATTTGACACCCCTGTTCTAGATTGTAGGCGTAGGAGCCGTGCTCTCTTTGCCTCACGTATTTGTCCGTCTCATCTAACTGAATTTCTCCCATCTGTTGTATTTCTGCATTCTGTGCTGTGTGAATGATTTGCAGCACATAAATAAACCCAAATGCAAAATGTTCTAAAGCAAGCACGACTGATAAAATACAGAATATAAATAATAGAAACTTTTAACACAAAGTGCAAAATAGGCCTAAAAATGTATATATATGGAGGGGCCGACTTGCGTGCTTTTTCCTTTGCAGGAACATGCTACACAGGGATTGACAGAGAGCCCCTTGCAAGTGTAAAATGATTTTTCTGCAATGCTTTGAGTATTATCCTCCGTTTTGCAGAGTCAACTGTTCACCGAAATCGTCCCAATCTTTTTTATCTTCAGCACTTCCTTCAGGATTTATGAGAATATGAAGCATTTTACTGCCAATAATAATCACTACAAAAGAACTCGGGGCCAGGACTCCCTGCCACGGAGATTTCTCAGACAATACCGCGATGGTTATCAGATGATTTAGCGCAAAGCTGCGCACAGAGACAGAAACCTATCACGCATTTCTCATCATTAGACGACTTTGTAACACATAACCTGTCTTCGAGGGGTTCTACCAACAAAACAGACTGATAGGGTAACTCCAGGGAGGGATTGGGGGGGCTGACCGCTCACTCCTAGACACTTTTAAGCTGCAGTTTCTACCACTTCTAATTTCTATTACCAGTTGCACCATCATTTCTGAATACTCGCTCAGTGATCTCCAGTGTTATTTGCAGAATATCCCAACAGTCTCTAGCTGGAGTTGTGGCCTTTAAGAGATGAGTTTTGGCTCACTGGACAGACCCAGGTGCATTGCAACTGCCATGACGGGTGGCCACACCACCATTACATCCAGGGACCCTTTATATAAGCTGGGTAATATCAAGACTGGTCTACATTTCACTAATTAGTGCCCTGACGAGTATGTGTTTTAAAAAAATAAAATAAAACTGTGTTGTGGTCATTTTACATTACTGGTCCTAGAGAATACACTGTTCTGCTCCTTATCTCTTCCCCAGAGCTTGTCTCCATGTATTTACTGAGGTTCTTGACCGTTTTCTGGAGCAGACATGGCTGTTTTCCACCGTTTCCTGTGCGGCTATTCGGAGCAGAGAATCGCTCTGTGTAATGTGAGTAGTGGGATTAAGGAAGAAGCTGCTCTATTTGGGAAGGAAATGTTGAAAACATGGTCTAGGCAATTCCAATCCTTATGAAAAAATCATCTTCCGGGGGTTGAATTGAACCTGTTTTGCTACTATTCAATCTGTGGACACTGTGTTTTGGCAAACGGCAAACTGTTCTTTCAGTGTTGTGCTGCTCACTTTATTCACCTGTAACGCTGCTGAGAGAGGCAAGAAAGGTCAAAATTGGGGAAACCCACGTGCAAACCTCTGTTGCTCAAGTGGTTAATGTAGTCCAAATTAATCTGATGCTCAATCTACTGTGGGTAACATTTGGGGCTTCCAATAGCCAGTGGACATTTTAAAATACCACCCCCCCCCCCCCCCTATTCATTGACCTTCCGGGAGGCAAAGACGATTATGACATAATAGGAAAGAAAGGCATAGGAACCATAGATCACGGTTAGAGAGGTTCCTATTAAGGGCTCAGTGACAGAGACGCTTTTAAAGTTCGGCGAACAAATGGGCGCACTTCAGTGGTTACGCTAACAAAAAAAAGAGGTAGGAAGGGAGAAAAAGATGGGATTTTCCTTCTCATTCTTACATTAAATTAAAAGCTCTTCTTCTACTGATACCTTAGTACACATGGCCCCTGGAGTAAGGTCAGGGCCTATAATCAGACGAACACGCACGATTTGTAGTTGTCAAACCTCTGCAGTGCCAAGGTTAGGTATCATGGTACTAGGGTGCTGAGTTTAATGTATTTCATTGTAGAGCAGAGTCGGCCACCTGAATTTCTTTCAATGTATCCAGGAACAAAAAAAGGCGTTAGGAGCCCACAAAAAGATTTGGAAGTGTCAGAGTTTGCCAAGTCCTGCGCCAGTATCTCACATACAGAATCTCGCGTGGTTTCTCTTCTCCTAGTCTGACAATGTCGGGATCCATAGGCAAAGTGCTATGATGGAGAACTGATGTCACTATGCACGTCCCAGGACAGGGCATACCCTAACCCTAAAGAATAGGGATTTCATTTGGAAAGGTAAAGGACTGGGCAAGCTTATGAAATGTACGAACAAATTAAAAATATAAAACACAACTAAAAATTTAAAAAAAAACAGCAGAAATCAACCGAGAGCAATATAGAGGAATATTGAGACCATTAAAGTAGAGCATGACTAATTAATTTCTGTTTTATTAACTAAATTAAAATATATATCCAGAATAAAATAAAAAAAAAAAACACTATATTTATAACCAGCTCTTACGTCTTCCTGGCCTTGACTTTAAGGAAAACTGTCAAGAATCTCTGCTTTTCTCTTACCTTAATTAAAGGCCTCAGAGATGAACAGACTGCGGCATAAAGTAATAATAAGAGCCATTATAGACGTTTAGTGATTAGACATTTCATTAAAGTGGCAGACGTCTCTATTTCTGCCGTGGATTCCATGGTATTGATTTACACTTAATAAGAATACATTTATACAAATCTAAAATGTATGTTTTTTTTCCGAGCTGGAAGATCACTTTGGAGTTTTAAAATAATAAAAAAAAAAAAATTTGAAAATTGAATTTTACAAGGTACGGGAAAACTATTTCTGTAATAACGTCTCACTTCCTGCTGGGCATTACAGAGGTTTCCTGTTCGGAATGATCACAGGAAGTGAGGAAAGCTTAAGTCTAAAGAAAATGGCTTCCACCAGGCGGCTAACAAAAAAAAAAAAAATCCATGTAACTTCCAATATCTTTTGCCTATTTGGGGGCTACTCACCAATAACAAAACTGCAAGTGATCCGCAAAGACATTATTAGCAGAACTAGGAAAATCCTCCAGCTTGCTCATCTTATCTTCCCCTTTGTGCATATATAGCACTGTCAAGGTTCAGACATCTAGCATCAGATTGGTCAGATCTTCCTTCCGACCCAAGATTTTAAACATGTCCGCCCCCTGAAAGAGCTATACAGAGCAAAGATTCTAAACAACATGTCTGCCCCCAGATAGAGCTATACAGAGCAAAGATTATAAACAACATGTCTGCCCCCTTATAGAGCTATACAGAGCAAAGATTCTAAACAACATGTCTGCCCCCTTATAGAGCCATAAAGAGCAAAGATTCTAAACATCATGTCTGCCCCCTGATAGAGCTGTACATAGCAAAGATTCTAAACAACATGTCTGCCCCATGATAGAGCTATACAGAGCAAAGATTCTAAACAACGTGTTCATCTCTGATAGAGCTATGCAGAGCAAAGATTCTAAACCATATGTTCCTCCCTGGTAGAGCTATACAGAGCAAAAAGGGTTCAATAACAATTATTTCTATTATTTCATTAAATGATTTCTATTTCAAATGAACTTTTTTTTTGCAGACCGCTGCCCTTTAACACAGAACGAATGTTTTTAGAAAGTCTGTGTCCCTTTTAGGGTAACATATCCTTCCCTCTCACATCTAATTAGCATTTCCCTTTTGCACAGAGTTAATCTCACGGGGACAATTGCATAATAAAAAAAAGGCTGCTGACTAAATGTGAAACACATGCTAGTGTAGGAACACGGATACACTATATCCCAACATATAACAAGCCGTTGGAAAGCAAGTCAACTCATCCACCTTTTATTAATGCACCTTATTGTATTTCTGGTTAAATTCTAGATCCCTTGGATACAATTATCGATTCAATGCAGGAAATTATGCTCTTTGACAACTGTAGTTCTGTAGAAAAGGGTTAACGCAACTGAACCATGTTAGCGCGTACGTACAAAACAATATCCGAAAACATCAGTTGGACCCAAGTAGGAAAGTGACCAGATTCTTATATGTGTTCAGTACTATACCATTTATGCAGAACCGGTTCTTGAGTGAAAAGGTTTGGTGGGCTATTGGTTGTGGTGGATTCACCTGCTATGGGGGAGACTAATTTTACCTTTACATTTATCAGCAATGTTTTTTTTTTTTAAAAAAGTTAATTTAAGTTCTCATGCAGAAAAGAGGTGGAAGGTCGGGGGTAGTTGATTTCTGACCCTAGCACAATGATTTTCAGAATGGAGGTTATATCCAAACATATATATATATATATATATATATATATATATATATATATATATATATATATATATATATGTGTTTTATTTTTTTCCTTGCCTGCTGACATCCCTGGTAAATATGGGGGTAATCAAGGAGAGCACACCTCGTGCTGCCAATATTACAAACTGCTGGACCATTTTGCCACAACATAGTCATGTTATGGTTCATTAATAAACAAAAGGTTTTCTTTTTGTTTTGTTGTGTGTTTATTTCCCACCAATAGAGAGAATGTTAATTTTCACAGACAGATTGCATCGTTTGCACACTTTTCAATGTAATTAACAGGAGAAAGGGGGGGGCACGGGGGTCTGTATTATGTCAACACCTGACATGGGAATCCACTGAGCAGCAGGTGACCCCAAACATGTGAGGTTTGTGACAGTATGGTGCAGTCTTAGTATCCTGAAAGAAGAGACCGAGGGGCCCCCCGAGCTGCATGTATTTCTGTGGATCCCCAGGGACTGGTGGGATTTCGATTCCTTCTGTTTCTTTGGGACATGGCCAACACCCTACCCCACAATATGTGTCCCCGACACAGACTCGCTTAGGAGAAAAAAACGCCACCAATCACCCAGCGGATCATCAATCTGACATTTCCCACAGTTTCTTGCAGACTCCGCTGTGTCAGCTGCTATCTGTTCCGAATCTTCTACCAGTATCAGTTAAAATGACGCCGGGACAGAAGAGTTATCATTTAATTTTTTTCCCTCTTCTGCGTCATTCTCCAACCCCCCCCCCCCCCCCCCATTGAGCTGAAGCACTAAAGACACAGACTGTTATAAAACAGACATTTGAACTTAAAATACTGACCTTCAAAAACAACAAAAAAAAAAAACCTAGAATCCATTACATTCCCACAATTTGAGAAACATTTGGGGAGTGTAAAATCGGTGTAAAACCTGGACAGTTTTGTTCCTGGAAGTGGGAAATGAGAAGATAACTGTTAAATGAAGGCCAAAATAGCAGAGTTTGAAGTATGGCTCAGCTGCTTTGGCCTTACGATTGCAATTCCCTTCTCAATTCCCTCTTTCATGAATAAGGCCCATAGAGATTAGAAGTGATCTATCCACATCTCAATAAAAAGTGATCGGTTCTTATTTTTTTCAAATCACCTGTTGTAAGCTTTCTCCTAGTAATGCCACCTGAAAGGGGTGTAAAACCTCTCAGGGGGCATCTATGGACGCTTCAGAGCATGCCCAACTGCCTACAGTTTTCAGTGGGGAAGAGGGGGGCATGCATTCTTCTAGGCATACAGCCGTATGCTCAGAATCTTCATAAGACGGAAGGGAAGGCGGAGCCATTATTTTTTTATTTTTGAAAAAAGAAGAACTATAAATAAATAAATAAATAAATGGCTTATGAAGCTTTTTTTTTTTTGCTACAGTATAACGTCCGTTTTAAACTGAAAATAAAAGTTTTATGTAAAAATAAACACAGAATCAAAGCGTTATGAGGTCACTTTCTCCCCCCCCCCCCCGATCCGCGAGTGCGTGGATGGTCATCCCAACATCAAACAAGCGATTATGTTGACAGTAATAACAGCTGAGTCTCTGGACAGGATGCAGATGGACCCGAAACCCAGGAAAAGAACAAAGAACTCAAGCAGAGTCAGGAAACAGACACAATTCAACAGGCGGAGTGACAAAATCTACAGAACATTAACCAGTGATAGGACCGCGGTGCAGGTAGACGCGCCGGGGCGATTGCTGGGGGAAGGGGGGGGGGGGTTTCGAGAACCACTGCCAAACTGGTTGAGGTTCTCTGACACTGACCACCTGGTTCCTAATCCATGGCCTGTACCAGCGGAACTTGGTAGTGCCGGATTGGGAGAGACGTCTGACGGCTTATCACATATACGCACACGCCAAGAGTGAATTCAAAGTGAAAAGACAGGTTTGGTCCTGGCGTTGAAGCTAAAACCACCGGACTTGCAACAGAAAGTCCTCTTCATTGTGTCCCGGCAAGCATCGTGTGGGAAAAGGCACCACGTAACAGGTGGAAGCAGACGCCTTACGCGTTTCGCATGTGAGACACAGCAGATAGTAAACCTGCATGTATCTATTAACATACACATCAGGTTAACTTTCAAAGACCGGGACAGGTTTTGTTTAACCCTTGAAGGAAGCAAGGGTTAAACAAGTTGGAATCATAGGCTGACGGAAAGAGTGCCAGTATTTGGCGCTATCTGCACTTGCTTCATATTGATCAATCACCCCCAAGTGACAGTCCTATCACCTGCAGTGCACCCCTGTGCTGCCCAGTATTAGAGCTAAATAATGATGCTCGAGCACAAGTTCTATAGGATCGTGTCATTTTAAAAAAATATCTTCAAAAATTGTTTTCTATTTTTTGGATTATTATTTTCCCTCTTGATACTCTGGAGATGAGCAAAAAAAAAAAATGTGTGTGAATATAGAGTAAAATAACCATTTCCCTGCCCTTTACACAGTGTCCAGTAATGGAAGTTTAATGCTCCTATTTTAGTTGGACCCATAACAATGTTACAGAATAAACTTTCAGTTTCCTGTTGTTGACCTTATTTTTAACATCCATGTATTAGTCTTCGGGCCACTTCCCTCCTGCGAGAAAAACACCACCAAACCTGAATAACAGCTCGGCACATGCTCTCGGATACTCATTAACAGATAAACCCAAATCTTGGCTGCACTGCGCGCCACCCTCTCACCTACGCTGGCAGCGGGGACCTTCCTGGCTGCGAAGAACACCACAATGTGGGGAGGGAAGTCTCCAAAAGAATGAAAATAGAAAGTGTCCTGCACTTGGCAGAGGGACGTGGAGTATAAGAGAGAGCGGTGACTCATTCTGGCAGAGAATCCGCACTCAACCCCCTTCAACGGCTTTGGCAAGTGGCCTCAGAGGACACCATGTGTTTCTGCCAAGCCACGGAAAGCCACAGTCATTATCTCAGCCGCCATCAACAAGAAGCATTGTGTACACTGACCTAATGGCACATCAATTAAATAGGCAAAAAAAATAAAAATGTATAACTCACAGCTGTCCAGGGTGGCCAATATAATATATATATATATATAAGCCACCTCTTGATATAGACGTATATACACATTTTTTGTTTTTTTGGTACTTCTAAGCAAATGAACCACTACAGTGAGTAATTTATCATTTTGTGTTTGGTTTCAGTTAGATATCATACGGGAGAGAGTGCAGACAGTTCAAAGACAATTTCTCTCTTAAACTAGGCTCTTTTTTCTTTTTTTGCAAACACAATTTTCATGCAACCTTTTTATTCCTGTGAAAGTAGAATTAAATGCTAAGGTCCCTTTAAATCCCTGCCTCAATTCTACAAACTACAACAAATGAACAGATTTCTAAATTCCAACATAATAATGTTACCCCGATAGAGACCATGTGCTGGGAATATTCTGTGTGTTGGACGCAGAGAGAGATCTGCCCTTGTACAACGTGGAAAGCCATTCAAACACAAATTGGAGAAGTGCTTATGTAAGTAGTGTGAGGCACATCTGTTGAACTGACCGCTAAATGCCCTGCCTGTTATCTATTTGTACAGGATTTTGTATTCAGGAGAATTATTCTTTGACAGCAAGAATTTAACCTTAATGCTGCCAGAGATTAAAAATACGGATCCAGTGTGATAATTAATGCTGAAAACCATTAGCATTTGGAAATGTCTGGCTATTCTGACTTGAGGTTTAATCTCCATCTTTTTTTTTTTTTTTAAAGTTTCAGAATTAGTCTTTAGAAGCACGTTTATTCTCTGTGCCATAGATGGAGCACGCACACCTCTTTGCAAGCATAGTGTTGGTATATTTGATGAGGCATACCACAGTGCATGCTCCATCAGTGTATCGTTTTGCAGACTTTGATGGCGCAGCCAGCAAGTCACCCACCAAATATCAAGAGCAAATGTTATGCCTAAACTCGCGCCCATGACCCGTGAAGCAAATGGTCCCTACGCATCTTTATAGAGAAGTATTGGGAATCCTAATGGTCCTACACGTGTGCTGTGGGCGTTCCCATGCATCTATATGGGAACCCTCCGATAGGCTCCCTGAGAGATGCTGGGGACACCACTCTTAAGAAATCCGTATTTGTCATCATTAGGGTTATGCTTAGGCACCTACGCTTAAAAAAAAACAAAAAACCCTGAACCCCCCCAGCCCTCCAACTCCTTTTGTTCTTCACTAGATTTGGCCCTCCCGATAAGAGTTTGGCCCATTTTGTTTGTACGTGTTATTTTAGTGATTTGTGGTATCTGTCTGTATATCCTGTTTATATCTCCGTTTATATTTAATGATTATATCAATGGGTAGATATTTGTATGTTGAGATGTTATTTACTTATCTCATGTGTATGCTTTTTTTTTTGTATATTTATAACACACAAATAAAAAAAAATATGAGACACTAAAGAAAAAGAAAATATATACAATGCATATTTATTTTTTAGGTGTCAGCTTTAATATACATAATAATCATATTTGAATTTTTTAATAATACCTCTCAGCATGTGATGTTCATAGATCAGCATCACTCCTATTTGTCCCTCTTTCCTGCCATACTATCTTTATATTTTCAGGGTTTTAGAAACATAGAAACATAGAATGTGTCGGCAGATAAGAACCATTCGGTCCATCTAGTCTGCCCAATTTTTTTTTTGAGTACTTTTATTAGTCCCCCGTTCCCGGTCTTATAGCTAGGATAGCCTTGTGTCTATCCCACGCATGCTTAAAATCCTTGACTGTGTTTACCTCTACCACTTCTGCTGGCAGGCTATTCCATACATCCACTACCCTCTCAGTAAAGTAATACTTTCTGATATTACTTTTAAATCGTTGCCCCTCTAATTTAAGACTATGTCCTCTAGTTGTGGTAGTTTTTCTTCTTTTAAATATACTCTCTTCCTTTACTGTGTTGATTCCCTTTATGTATTTAAATGTTTCTATCAGAATGTACAAGCGAATGTAAAACTCACTAATGTGTTGCGTAAAATGAGTTCTGTAAATAAAATCCACTCTTTGTCTGCTTTGTGTGTGTTTTTGTTACATTGGAATGTTTTCCTTTATCCATGGTTAGTGGTTAGGACTTGCTAGACCAAAGAAGCAAGATTATGATCTTCTACGCATCGAATGTAACAACATCATCCCGTTTACCAGCTATTGTAAGTCTGCTTCTTTGTCCTTTTCTGTATCTCCCGTGATTTACCCCTCTTAACCCCTGTCCTGTTTATCTGCTTGCGCCATATTTCTGCAATACTTTCCCTGGATTTCCTACTTACTCTAGACACACAAAAAATGGCCGGAAGGATCTTATTTTAAAAACGACAACAGCTTGAAAGGTCAAACCCAAAAAGGTAATGAGGTTACTGGTATTACTCCTATTAGTTATATACAAATGTTTTAACTTACACAAGGTACACAATATATAGCATTTTGTGTATTACTCCCATAAAAACATGTACCTAAGTTAAACTTTGTAGTAAGTCCGCTCACTTTATTGTAGATGGATAAATCACTATTTTAACATTTTAAGAAAGTAATTTACAAATGATAAAAATGAAAGAATGAAAGGATTTTAAAATAAATCCTGGTAATGATTAAATAAAAATAGACAGGACACAGATATATTTACTTCATTAATTTATCTTAAAAAAAATATGTAAAGATAGAAATATAAAAGCTTTCTGCAACATTTATTAAAATGATCTAAAAATAAATAAATAAATAAGAAAAATAGTCTGTAGATGGCCAAACCAAAAGAGAGTTTGTCGTAGTTAGTTGTTAAAAAATAAATATAACCTCCCCCTCCCAAAAAAAAATAATACAAATGTACCGCTCTATGCAAACACATACCCTTCAAAATTTAGCAGGATAATTTTAGATTCTGCTTAAAATTCCAATACTGTGTGCGAATTCCCTTTATTATTATTTTTATTTTACTCTACCAACACACAGCTGCAGGAAAGCATTTTTCTGGGGGCTTTCATAAAAGAGATTTTGTTAAAAGCGTCAGTTTGTTATTGGGAGAAATCAGACTTTTAATTTTATTTATTTTTAGATTTATCCTACGGAGCTCTCGTAACTCGGAGTACCACCTACTCCTTCGCTGCCATGGACTCTCTCACTTGGAAAGCAATCGGCATGCCTTTAATACGCTGACGATTTCACCTCTCCGTGTTTCCTCAAACATCATCTTGCCAAATACTCTGAAGCAAATCGAACACGCTAAATGCTCGAATCTCTGGATGACACTGTAAATCTCTGTGCCAACTCACTGATGCCAAGTCCGGCATCTTCCCTCATTTTGAATCATTGACAGACAAACCCACAGAGAAGTTGGTCACCATTTTGGACGTGCTCTCTCTCTCTATGTGTGTGTGTACAGACCTTGGCAGCCATCTTACAGTTTGGCAACCATTTTGAGAGCTCGCCTGGCAGGCTCACAACATTGACGACACTATAGACCAAATTCAAAAATAAAACAGGGTGTCAGGTAAACGTCTAACAGGCTGGTTTATTATATATGCCCACACTGCATACATAAAAAAAAAAAAAATTAAAAAAAATCTCTGTATAAGTTTGTCTAATTTTTTTTTATTATAATTTTTTTAAAATATCCCTGTTTTTTATTTGATACATGACATTTTACTGTCCTCCAATACATTGAATGCAATTTTTTTTAAATTTTATTTAAACCTTTTCATAACATTGTACATTGGGAGGAAAAATAATAAATACACTTTCAATCCAAGATCCACCAAATAAATATACTGTATAAATTGTGTATCCAATGCTTTTTTATTTTTCTTGCAGAACAAAGTCTAAAATAATGAACATATCTATGTAACAAAGTTACCATTAAAAATGTATAAGGAGATATAAGCAAACTTTTATGTCATTAAAACATTTTTTTTAATGTTACAGTAATAAAAATATTTGGAATTTTAAAAAATGTTTTAATTTTTTTTAAATGTGTTGCATTCACGTTTCCCTGCTCTGGGAGGAAAACAAGGTTATGACCCTGCCCAAAAAAAATAAACAAATGAAGTAGTTAAATCCATCCAACAATGAAATAATATCTGATGAAATAAACCTGGCAGGGTGATCCTGTACTGTAAACAAGGATTTATTACACTGTTTACTCTTCTCAGACTTGTACACTCTGAACTGAAACCAGTACAGAGGGCATTGAACGTATATAATCAGGCGCTAAAAAAATAAAAAATAACACGCTATTCACTTTGTTTGTATAAAACTCTCTTTTATCCCAAGATACGCACAATATGTATTGTTAAACCCGTGTGGAACAGGACAGGACTATTGGGTTTTAAGACATTTCACAAACTTTTTATCTCCAACATGAAGCCGAGTTTTATCGATTGCGCCACGCGGAAAATTATTTGTGTGAGAAGTCACACGGCCGGCAAGAGCGCGAGAGAGAGACCGTATCATCGCTAGGCAGGTGTGGCTCGTTTACGTTTTTCGGATAGAACAACCATTTCACATAAAAAGTTTTCACCAGGTGTGTGCTTTTTTGTTGTTGCCTTAATTAAATAAAAAGTTGGCATTGAGCAGATTAACCATTTTAGCAAGGTGAAATGTGAAATTCTCTAGCACCCGTTCTCCTGCTGCCGAATTCGTTTTTGATTGTGACGGTGCGTGCGTTTCATTGATACTGTGTGGAGGGGAGTCTCCTTCTCCTGTATGGTCACTGGAGTCTCCTTCCTGTATGGTACTCTCCCTTTTGATCCAGATTAATACATTGGCAGTTGTGTTTTGTTTTTTACATTTTTTTTTTTAAAACAACTTGTTTTTTCATCAAATAACAGAAGGTGAGATCGTAACTTGAAGAGATGTCCAATAATCTCTTTGGGTCCTGTCCCGTCTAATTCGGGGCTGTCCCGGCAATAATACTCTCTATGCACACTGTGTAGCACTGTGTCCAGGCAGTATTGTCACAGTGTAAAACGGGGGACTGAGTCCCGGTATCTGTCCCCCGTTTCAATCTCCCGTTTGCAGCTTTTCACCCTGGGATTTAACACTCGACTTGAACACATTTTTCAGGCCTATTGCTAAAATACTGGGTGGGTTGCCAATATCTGGGGCGGTAGACACGTTACCAAACAGAATTCCGAAATCCAAAAACTAAAATCAAGTGGTATAGTACCTGTGATAGGGAAATGCTGATCTAGTACTTTGTGATCAAGACGCCTCGGAGGGGGGTGGGTTGGCTTCTAGGCCGCACTGTACCGATAACATGAGATTTAACAGAAAATTGTGACAAAGTAACAGACTGAGAGGAAGCGTCACATCTTACAAAGGAACCTTCATGATCATCAACCTTAAAATATTAAAAGGAGTTTTTGACCTTGAGGCCTACATAACACTGAGATGAAAATTATTGGAATTAGTAATTCCCTCCGGTCGGGGGGGAGGGGGGGGGGGATATTTTCTGAAATAAATTGATTGTGGTTAATTTTGAGTGTGAGCAAAATACATGGATTAAAATATAATTGGGATGAGGCTTAGAAATATGAAATATTGTCGTGAAATAGATCCAGATATAGATAAATATATATTAAGCCAAGTAGTGACAGGGCTGGCAATATATATATATATATTCCTGGATTATGGGATCCGCAGTTGAAGGCCGTAAAGCTGCAGTGCGCTAGCGATGCATTGATAAATTGCTTTATTGATTCTGGTAGGCTTCACTTACCATAATTATAGCACCGTAATGGATGACACGACTGATATATTTTTACTTTAGAGAAAAGCCAAGGGTTTTCCTGTTTCTTTATGAGATTAGTCCTAATCCATTCAATTAATATAGAATGATTGATATCTAAAAGGAAGGAGGGGGAGAACCAGCTCCGAGGGCCCATGTTAAATATTATTAGCTCAATATTGATACGCAATTGAAGAGTCGTTTTTTGGTTTCCCGACGCGCAGTACAATATTGTTGATTTTAAAGATTTATAGACGGACGGGACATTTTCTCTCATTTTTTACCCTCCTTTTTATGACTTAATTTGCTTTTTCTTTTTTTTGTTTTACTGGGAGGAAATGCTCTGCTTCCTTGTTTCTTTCTAGAAGTATTAAATGGGTCTCTCTTATAATGCCATTGCCACTCTTGTTAATTGCTTCACTTGATAAATTGTTTAGTTTAATCCTCTCTAGTTATACACCAAACTCAAGATGCTAAAATTAGAGCTCTAGGCTCAACATTTTGATAAATCTCTTGGCAGGCCTTAAAGAAAATACATTCTATGCAGAGGTACGGGCGCGTGTGAATAGGTAAGGGTACCTAGAGCTTTTCAATAAACTAGTCTTCTTAAAAGGTACGCAACAACAGACAACAAATAATACACACTTAACATGCAGTGGCACAATCATAGTAATTTTGGTCAAGTGACAAATGCCTTCCTCCTCCTCTCTTAAAACTAGGCCTGGATATCTTCTATCAGAGCTTCTTCAGGTCAATGAAGAGTAAGGGAGTCTGATCCACCGTACATTTCAGTAACATAATATTTGTATGTATGTTTGTAGGAGGGGTGATGGTATGCAAACACGCAAATTTGTAAAGAAATCATTAGCAGAGAAGGTGAAAGGTTACACAAATTGAACTTTATATTGCTGTAGGAAGTATTTTACGACCTTTCAAGCAGAGATGACAGGTACATAGTGTAATAAAACATTTCCATGGCTCTTAATAGAGGATACTCCCGTGGGTTGTGTAGCAGTCACAGCCAGGGAGCCTGGGTTTTACAGTTTGCATCATATGATGTGGGTAAAGGATAGCGCTGGCTACATTCTGGTAAGAGGAGAAAAGGCTCAATCCAAGGACAAATGCATTGGAAAAAATATCGGGATTACCTGCAAACAATACGGAATTAAAGGGTACCTACCAACGTGCTGCAACTGAAACAAACTACTGGCAATTACCGTATTTGCTCGATTATAAGACGACCCTGATTATAAGACGACCCCCCAAACTTTGTATATTCCTTAAGGAAAAAAACTAAAAGCCTGAATATAAGACTACCGTATAGGAAAAAAAAAGTTTAACTTGTATATATGTAAATTGCTTTTTAATATGTAATAAAAAATTGATATTATACAAATGTATTTCTTGTTTTTATTTCCTTGCGGCCTCTCTCCCTCCCCCCTCCAGTGTAGTCTCTCTCTCTATCTCCCCCCTCCCTCCCCTAGTCTCTCTCTCTCTATCCCCTCTCTATCTCTCTCCCCCTCTCTCTATCCCCCCCCTCTCTCTCTCTCTATCCCCCCTCTCTCTCTATCCCCCCCTCTCTCTCTCTATCCCCCCCCTCTCTCTCCCCCCCTCTCTCTATTCCCCCCCCCCTCTCTCTCTCTATTCCCCCCCCCCCTCTCTCTCTATCCCCCCCCTGTCTCTCTCTATCCATCTCCCCCCTTTCCCTGGTGGCTAGTGGGGGCAGCTGGGGGATGTCTGCACTATACGTGCAGATATCCTCCATGCTGCCCGACACCTCCGTCTATTATGACGGACAGCTGGTCCGTCATAATAGACGGAGGTGTCGGGCAGCATGGAGGATATCTGCAAGTATAGTGCAGACATCCCCCAGCTGCCCGCTTTTCCCTGGTGTCTAGTGGGGCAGCAGAGGAAGTCTGCGCGATGAGCGCAGACCTCCCCTGCTGCCGCCCGGCACGCTCGCCGGGACTTCTGTGACGAAAGCGGAAGTTCCCGGCTTCTTCACAGAAGCCCCGGCGGTCGTGCCGGGCGGAAGCAGGGGAGTCTGCGCTCGTTGCGCAGACATCCCCTGCTGCTAGAGAGGGGGATCCAGGTCCCCTGCAGCTCTGCTGGGGACCTGGATCCATGTCTTATAATCTGACCTCAATTTGAGGTCAGATTATAAGACGACCTCGAATGTAAGACGAGGGGGATTTTTCAGAGCATTTGCTCTGAAAAAAACCTTGTCTTATATTCGAGCAAATACGGTATGTAACTTGCTTATCCACTGTGGGGAAATGGTACAGTGCAATCTTTTACTTATTTTAATTATAGTGCAATGCTGTGTGTGTGTGTGTGTGTGTATGTGTGTGTGTGTGTGTGTTTGTGTGTGTGCGTGTAAGCGTTCTCTTATGCAATATTCTGAGGATGGGAAATCAATAATCTCAGCAAAAGCATATTTAACAACTATATCACTTTCGGATTATATATTCAATGGTTTTATTAAGGGGACAGTCTAGTCCCCAATCTCACTCTGGTGCAAGATGAAGACCACTGCTGGTATAATGCACAGGCTTTTATCCCTGTGTGATTTGATGCAGGCATTCTGTATAAATCACATTTCTAATATTTGACTCAAGCCCTCCCCAGTGATTACTCTGCATGGTTACTGCAGGTGCAGCAGAACTGATTATATAGACACAGAGGATATAAAGTTTTGTTTCATTTAGTCCTGTGCTGCTGAAATGGAATAGACTGTGTGGACTGTGATGGACTTGCTCTTGTACACAGTAGGATCTCTTAACAGTGCAACACATTGTCAGATAACATCACTAGAGACACAGGATATTCCATTCACTTGAATGAAAATTTCATTTGTTCCTGCAGAAAAAAAAAAAAAAAAAGGAAATGGAATTTTACTCAGCTAGTGTGGGCAGTCCTGGGTTCTTGCAAACTGCTGTCATTTCATCTAGCTGTAAGCATTTTATATTTTAAGCAATGCAAAATGTAAAGCATGCATTTTAAAGTACTTTGAAAGCACATTAATATGCATTAATATTTGGAAGATAGATTTTGGGCACCAGACAGTCAGTGTAATTTTGGCAGCTATGTTCCAGTATATAAAAAGTCATTTAGAACAGTGCAATTCTGGGTCAATGTTCTAAAAGGGGTTTTAAAAGCAAGAACATTCCATTGGTTTCCATGGGGACTGCTCCAGTTTTAGTACTTTCCCCTCAAACCACAAGCTAAAAAGGCTTACACTCTAAAAGCCAACATTCATAAAAAGGTTACGTATCTAAGGGTTGAAGGAAAGGGCTTTTTCTGACAATGGGTTAACAAGGAGTGTCATTTTAAACATATACAGCCAGGATCCCCAAAAAATATTTTTTGGGGAAAAAAAGAGCGTCGTACAAGTGAATTCACCTGTGTCCCCCCCCCCCCCCCCCCCCCCGCGAGATTCAGCTTCTCCTCATTTTGTAAGAATGCCTCTCCTGCTACACAGAGAAGAACTCGAAACCTTATATCGATCTCAATATTGATCTTACCGGGTGATGAAGTCCAAGGGGGAGAAACAGTGGGGGGAAAACGCTCGAATTTCTTGTCTTTTTTTTTTTTTTAATCTTGACTTATACTGGCCTTCTCAGGATCCAGCCTTCAGAGGCTTGAGTTGCAACCAGCCAGGATGTCTGCCTAAGATAATTTGGGCTGAAGGCAGACAATCTGTTGGAGCTGATTAAGACGTTGACTTCCAAACATGACCCGTCTTAGTCCCACAAGCGGCTTTCTTGACAGTGAGAACGTCGTGTAAAAGAAAATGATTCTCCTTTTAGATAAGTATCTGAATTTCTTACCCCAACAACAAAAGCAGCATTTTAGCCCCCTTTACGAGACTGACAGTTTACAAGATCTCCTATTACACGTATGTTACATAGCACCATGCACCGGTGACACTGACGGATGAGCTCACACATCATTACAAGCCCCTTATCCAGAGAATTATTTAGCAAATATCATTTTAAATGTGAATTCTGTAAATGAGAATAAAGACATATTAAAACATGCCGGGGATATTTTAGCCCAACTGGTTTTCGATGGTCATTGTCTGTCTTGGTGGAACATAAAGTGTTGTTTTAGTGGAATTTTTCTTATTTTTTTATATTTTTAGGTTATTTTCTCTAAAACAAACAGAAATCAAAAAGAACAAAAAAAAAAAAACTAGTACACAGTTATCCTACTGATAAAACAATCTAATCCAAAAAAGGAGTGTATATAATATACCGCACCCTGTGTACTATAATGCATGGGGTGTATATAATATACCGCACCCTGTGTACTATAGTGCATGGGGTGTATATAATATACCGCACCTTGTGTACTATAATGCATGGGGTGTATATAATATACCGCACCCTGTGTACTATAATGCATGGGGTGTATATAATATACCGCACCCTGTGTACTATAGTGCATGGGGTGTATATAATATACCGCACCTTGTGTACTATAATGCATGGGGTGTATATAATATACCGCACCCTGTGTACTATAGTGCATGGGGTGTATATAATATACCGCACCTTGTGTACTATAATGCATGGGGTGTATATAATATACCGCACCTTGTGTACTATAATGCATGGGGTGTATATAATATACCGCACCCTGTGTACTATAGTGCATGGGGTGTATATAATATACCGCACCTTGTGTACTATAATGCATGGGGTGTATATAATATACCGCACCCTGTGTAATATAGTGCATGGGGTGTATATAATATACCGCACCTTGTGTACTATAATGCATGGGGTGTATATAATATACCGCACCTTGTGTACTATAATGCATGGGGTGTATATAATATACCGCACCCTGTGTACTATAGTGCATGGGGTGTATATAATATACCGCACCTTGTGTACTATAATGCATGGGGTGTATATAATATACCGCACCCTGTGTACTATAGTGCATGGGGTGTATATAATATACCGCACCCTGTGTACTATAATGCATGGGGTGTATATAATATACCGCACCCTGTGTACTATAGTGCATGGGGTGTATATAATATACCGCACCCTGTGTACTATAATGCATGGGGTGTATATAATATACCACACCCTGTGTACTATAGTGCATGGGGTGTATATAATATACCGCACCCTGTGTACTATAATGCATGGGGTGTATATAATATACCGCACCCTGTGTACTATAGTGCATGGGGTGTATATAATATACCGCACCCTGTGTACTATAATGCATGGGGTGTATATAATATACCGCACCCTGTGTACTATAGTGCATGGGGTGTATATAATATACCGCACCTTGTGTACTATAATGCATGGGGTGTATATAATATACCGCACCCTGTGTACTATAGTGCATGGGGTGTATATAATATACCGCACCCTGTGTACTATAGTGCATGGGGTGTATATAATATACCGCACCCTGTGTACTATAATGCATGGGGTGTATATAATATACCGCACCCTGTGTACTATAGTGCATGGGGTGTATATAATATACCGCACCCTGTGTACTATAGTGCATGGGGTGTATATAATATACCGCACCCTGTGTACTATAATGCATGGGGTGTATATAATATACCGCACCTTGTGTACTATAATGCATGGGGTGTATATAATATACCGCACCCTGTGTACTATAATGCATGGGGTGTATATAATATACCGCACCCTGTGTACTATAGTGCATGGGGTGTATATAATATACCGCACCCTGTGTACTATAGTGCATGGGGTGTATATAATATACCGCACCCTGTGTACTATAGTGCATGGGGTGTATATAATATACCGCACCTTGTGTACTATAATGCATGGGGTGTATATAATATACCGCACCTTGTGTACTATAGTGCATGGGGTGTATATAATATACCGCACCCTGTGTACTATAATGCATGGGGTGTATATAATATACCGCACCCTGTGTACTATAATGCATGGGGTGTATATAATATACCGCACCTTGTGTACTATAATGCATGGGGTGTATATAATATACCGCACCTTGTGTACTATAGTGCATGGGGTGTATATAATATACCGCACCCTGTGTACTATAGTGCATGGGGTGTATATAATATACCGCACCCTGTGTACTATAATGCATGGGGTGTATATAATATACCGCACCCTGTGTACTATAATGCATGGGGTGTATATAATATACCGCACCCTGTGTACTATAGTGCATGGGGTGTATATAATATACCGCACCTTGTGTACTATAATGCATGGGGTGTATATAATATACCGCACCCTGTGTACAATAGTGCATGGGGTGTATATAATATACCGCACCCTGTGTACTATAGTGCATGGGGTGTATATAATATACCGCACCCTGTGTACTATAGTCCATGGGGTGTATATAATATACCGCACCCTGTGTACTATAGTCCATGGGGTGTATATAATATACCGCACCCTGTGTACTATAGTCCATGGGGTGTATATAATATACCGCACCCTGTGTACTATAATGCATGGGGTGTATATAATATACCGCACCCTGTGTACTATAGTGCATGGGGTGTATATAATATACCGCACCCTGTGTACTATAGTGCATGGGGTGTACATAATATACCGCACCCTGTGTACTATAATGCATGGGGTGTATATAATATACCGCACCCTGTGTACTATAGTGCATGGGGTGTATATAATATACCGCACCCTGTGTACTATAATGCATGGGGTGTATATAATATACCGCACCTTGTGTACTATAATGCATGGGGTGTATATAATATACCGCACCCTGTGTACTATAATGCATGGGGTGTATATAATATACCGCACCCTGTGTACTATAATGCATGGGGTGTATATAATATACCGCACCCTGTGTACTATAGTGCATGGGGTGTATATAATATACCGCACCCTGTGTACTATAGTGCATGGGGTGTATATAATATACCGCACCCTGTGTACTATAGTGCATGGGGTGTATATAATATACCGCACCTTGTGTACTATAATGCATGGGGTGTATATAATATACCGCACCTTGTGTACTATAGTGCATGGGGTGTATATAATATACCGCACCCTGTGTACTATAGTGCATGGGGTGTATATAATATACCGCACCCTGTGTACTATAGTCCATGGGGTGTATATAATATACCGCACCTTGTGTACTATAATGCATGGGGTGTATATAATATACCGCACCCTATGTACTATAGTGCATGGGATGTATATAATATACCGCACCCTGTGTACTATAGTGCATGGGGTGTATATAATATACCGCACCCTGTGTACTATAATGCATGGGGTGTATATAATATACCGCACCCTGTGTACTATAATGCATGGGGTGTATATAATATACCGCACCCTGTGTACTATAATGCATGGGGTGTATATAATATACCGCACCTTGTGTACTATAATGCATGGGGTGTATATAATATACCGCACCTTGTGTACTATAATGCATGGGGTGTATATAATATACCGCACCCTGTGTACTATAGTGCATGGGGTGTATATAATATACCGCACCCTGTGTACTATAGTGCATGGGGTGTATATAATATACCGCACCCTGTGTAATATAGTGCATGGGGTGTATATAATATACCGCACCCTGTTTACTATAATGCATGGGGTGTATATAATATACCGCACCCTGTGTACTATAATGCATGGGGTGTATATAATATACCGCACCTTGTGTACTATAATGCATGGGGTGTATATAATATACCGCACCCTGTGTACTATAGTGCATGGGGTGTATATAATATACCGCACCCTGTGTACTATAATGCATGGGGTGTATATAATATACCGCACCCTGTGTACTATAATGCATGGGGTGTATATAATATACCGCACCTTGTGTACTATAATGCATGGGGTGTATATAATATACCGCACCCTGTGTACTATAGTGCATGGGGTGTATATAATATACCGCACCTTGTGTACTATAATGCATGGGGTGTATATAATATACCGCACCTTGTGTACTATAATGCATGGGGTGTATATAATATACCGCACCCTGTGTACTATAATGCATGGGGTGTATATAATATACCGCACCTTGTGTACTATAATGCATGGGGTGTATATAATATACCGCACCCTGTGTACTATAGTGCATGGGGTGTATATAATATACCGCACCCTGTGTACTATAGTGCATGGGGTGTATATAATATACCGCACCCTGTGTACTATAGTGCATGGGGTGTATATAATATACCGCACCTTGTGTACTATAGTGCATGGGGTATACTGTTAGATGTTCCTCTGTTCAGAAGAAAGTTAATTCTATTAGTAATATTACAACCATATATTTTAGGCATGATTCATTTTATAAAATGGGCTCTCTCTCTCTCTCTAATTCGTCTACACATTTTCATATGACTTTACCACCTGGATAACTTGCAATCTAACAGGTTAATTGAGCAAAAAGTATAAATATATATATATATACACACACACATATATATAAATATAGGGGTTGGGTTATTTATAAAACGTAGTTTTGGGGCAAAATTCCAAACAGCAGGAACATTCAGTGGGTTTCCAGGGTGACTGGAGCACTTTTCGAAGTTTGCCCCATAATAGTTTTAACCCCCCCCAGTCATTGGGATGCGAGCAGATCAGAAATCAGTAAGACTTCCAATTTATTTTTTTGCCTTACAAAGATTCCCAAATTCTACAGAATTTAAAAGCAGCTGTTCATTCGCCTTCACACCCCTCGTTTAAGTCTCATTTTAGAGCATGCGCAAACAGTTTTGATCTGGGCATGGATATTATTATTACACCCCCCTTCCCCCCCCCCCCCCCCCCACCAAAAAATCTATAAAAAGGGATTTTAAAAGTGATTAATTTAACCCTCTGGCAGGCCCGCAGAGGGGGCTAGTCACCAGTGTGGCATGTAATGGGCTATGGTGGGCAGCAGTTTCTCCCACATTTGCACTATGGTCAAAGCAGACAACCAAGGACAACAGCCGGCTTCATGTGATAAGCAATCCCTTGCCTCCTGCTATAAACCTCAGCTGTGACTGAACTGCGCCACAGACAAAGGAGGAGATCCATTGAAAGTTGGTGCTGGGAGGTGTCTGGTCTAGGGGCAGATTTGCAGTCTGTCTGGCTAAGCATAGAAAGCTGGCATTGGAGGAATACACGTCCCAGTTTTTGGTCTTTACAGCCCCGTACAGCAAACACAACACAACAAAAAAATATTGTTAAAGGTTAAGACTCAGATTGCTATAGTTGGCTGCATGTTCAGCCAGGTGGTCTGGGCATATTGGCAACCAGCTGGCTTAATGCCTTCTGCATATGGCTCACAGCGCTTTTGAGATCCCCATTAAGCCTTCTCAGACTGCTAACCCCTTCATCGCCGGGAAAGAAAAGCCTCGGAGCCGCCAGACAATGCTTTGCTAGCTCGCCAGACGCCAAAACCCACGGAGGCCCTTTCTGAGAAGCGCCATCCGATGGTGGTGTCCGATATACCAAAATTGCAACCGCAAATGACCCTTCACTTATCCCCAATGATAACATGTGTCATTACGCCTGTTTCTGTGGGCCACCGTACACGCGTGTAAGATAATTTAAAGTACGGTAATACGCTTTAAAAAAAAAAAAAAGATCATGTTTTTGGTCAATTTTGAGGTTTCTCTTTATTGTTTAAAGGGGAAACGACAATAGTAACTTACCTGTAAGACCTCTGTGGAAGTCTCGTAACGCAAAACGCGTTGGGACACCAAGGATGCATTTGTTTCTCTATAGTGATAGAAATGATGTATTGTGATGGGAAAATTGTTGTGTTTTATTCATACCTTAGCTATTGATGTACTTTAGAGAGTTCCAATAATATATATATATTATTTTTGGGGGTTTATTTTAAAGACTGGTCGAAAGGTTATTATGGGATAGGCAGGTATGGGTTTTATTTGTTGGGGATAAAGGTTATTATAACACACAATCTTTTTCAGTCAGGCAGTGGAAAGATTCAACATGAAGAAAGAAAAAAATCTTCAAAAGTCTGTTTAGTTTAAGATGAAAAAGAAATGTGAAATGTATGTTTACAAAAGAAATACCAGAGGTCTATTTATTCCACAGGAGTGGTGATAATAAAATCAGAAGACCCTGCCACAGCCTTTACCCCATAGCCATCCATCAGAAGGGTCACTGTCTCGGATGAGCTCTGTGTGAACCATTATTTAATCATAGATTTCCAGCATTTTCCCCCCAACATAGTGTCATTTTGAATCTCGTTTTGGGTAAACGGATCTTCCATTTCTATATGTTTCAGTGATCAGATTAATTCCACAGGGCTTAATCCCCCAATCAATTAACAAAACATTTTGAAAAGGAAAAAAAGATATGAAGTGTATAAAAAATAAATAATAATCAACATAAGGAATGGGAGCTGGGGGCTAACGAACACACAAAAAGCCTAATAAAATGTCTGAGCTATGGAGTTGCTGGTGCCTAGAAGTTGTAGAAGGTTTGTGTGCAGACATTACAATGGGATACTAATTCTCTAAGTACCCAGCAGAGTACTTCTTGTGACGTATAGGGTCCAACTGATTCGTCAACCATCCATGTTGGCAAAAATGAAAGAAAGAGGCTTCTCCAGGATGTTTACAGAAACCATTAGTACAAACAGAAATGGAGAGAAAGAAAAAATATAAAAAAAAAGAAATGCAGATCGAACATATTATTTTGAAGTATTTGGGACTGCAGTTGGAAACGTCTGCTTCTAAAATAATTCCAAAAACAGATGGGATAATAGGGGTGTGCTGAGCTGCTTTTAACAGATGTTTAGAGAAAAATTAAGTTGCAGACTAAAAAAATATTAACAAACAGGAGGGGGGAAAAAAACAGTAAAATCCCAATAAAGCTGACTTGCAGAGAGGTGCGCTCGCTTGCACAGAGGTGCGCTCGCTTGCACAGAGCTGCGCTCGCTTTGTGTTCTACATGCCGTTTGCATGTTTAGTTGTACAGCACTGAGGAATATGACAGACACATAGTGCAGGAGTTTCTGCTCGGATAGAAGATAATCACATGGAGAACGGAACAAATCTCTGCAAATACTGACGACAAAATAAACCAGATCCCAAAAAATCCTACTCACAGATACCAGACAAAACGTTTTACACTTTTTTTCTATTTTCTGTTATTAATATGACAAATATTTGTATCCAGTTAATTCGGGATGCATTTCATTAAACATATTGACCAGCTACTAAATTAGAGTTACAGAGCTCTAGACACTTTGTAACTAGGTTTTCCAAGACTCAAGCAGTTTATGGATGGATAAGATTTCCCTTGTGATACACAATTGCCATAAAGTAAGTATATATATATATATATATATATACACAGGTATATCTTTACGTGTAAAACTGGGGTCTGATTGTTTTTCCTTCGCGTCTTTGGTGTTAAAAAAAAATCAACTGCTCGTTTTGGCATAGCAGGCATGTCAATCCATTCTTTCCCAATCTTTACAGTCGAAATATTCCCAGTGTACCATGATTACAGAATCATTATCTGCCCATAGTTCCAACGACCGCATCACAGGACCAGTCTTTCTTCTCCTGATTAGGCTCCAACACATTTTCGGCATTTTACAGCACTTTCCGGCCTTCCCAGAATGCACTGCTCAATTAACATGCTCTTATCTGTTCATTAAAAGAGTAATTAAAAGAAAAGGAAAAAAACAACAGCAGACCCCCCCCCGCCCCACCCCACAGCACAGCTCCCCACCCCCCAACCGTGCCTGCTCACACTTCCCATTCTAAAATTTAAATTATACACATGAATTTAATTATTATTCTGTTTAAAGAACACTTCCCAAAGTTTGTATGTACTATGCGTGATATGCCTATAGAAATGAATGTCTTTATCCTTTTAAAAAAAATGAATTCTGTGAACACTAGTTCGATGCACTGGATATATAGTATATAAAATACTATAATGATAAATGAATATTTATTCCTAACCTTTGACACTTCAGCTGTTGTAGACTACATTTCCCATGATGCTCTCCCACAGTCCATACAAGTCATTTTGCAAAATGTTAAGGGGCAGGGGGTTGCAATTTAATACATATTTCTTTTAAATTTGATCCAAAATAACTCTGCCGGCGTAGAAATCTGAATCTGGATTACTTGTCCAAAACAGACACGGTAAGGATATATTCCAAGCTCAATAGTAGTGTCATGGCAGTATAAGACAAAATGGACACTTGCTTGCTAAGAAACTGACATAATGCAGAAAATTGCTGTGCTTAACAGAAAGAGATGTTGCTTCACAGGATGCAGCTGCATCCTGTTACGTAGCTTAGCTAAGAGAACCTTTACATTTGCATAACGGCGTAGCTTGTCAATCATTCATCCTTATAACCAATCAATTGGTAACATAATAGCTTTCCACACCTATATCCTTGAAGTATATAATCAGCTGTGTCGCACTTAATAAAGTAGAGATTTGCGTTGACTCCACAGAGTGTGTCAGTGTCTTTTCTCTCCGTGCACGTATCCTATCTAACTAATTTGGACCAACACATCAACATAACTGACCCTTGATCAGAACCAAAACAGTTGGCGCCCAACGTGGGGCACACGAGAGACCTCCTGGCGGGACACCCCCCAAACCATCGGACAGAGGCGAGACACATCAACAGACACCGGGACTGCAGCCCGTGATTGAGGTGAGGAAGTTTATCATCTTACCTACATGTGTCACTTGATGTAGTCTTCGTATATCTGTCCGAGGGAGGATGTGACGCCAGCCAGAGGCATCGTGTGGGCATGACAGTAAGAATCCCCATATGTTGATAATATCTTGATGTGTTGTATATTCTGAGGAGAACTTTGAGTGACTAGCCTATATCTGCGTATAATAATAAGTCACCTCAAAATTCCTGTACCACGGGTCAGCTCGGTTGTCTATCCGTGGGGACAGACGGGAGGAGGCGGTCAGAGTAAGCCCAGGTGGGCTGCGTCTAGTCACAGAGAACTACACGTGCGTATAGTCACAGAGAATTATACGTGTCCAACTCTGACTCAACAAAATATACGTAGTATATGGTGAATCACAAGATTAAGTTACGGAACCCCCCCATATGTTTTAAACATATTGAGTGACTGACATATATTTCCGTATAATAATAAGTCACCTCAAAATTCCTGTACCACGGGTCAGCCTGGTTGTCTACCCGTGGGGACAGACGGGAGGAGGCGGTCAGAGTAAGCCCAAGTGGGCTGCGTCTAGTCACGGAGAACTACACGTGCGTATAGTCACAGAGAATTATACGTGTCCAGCTCTGACTCAACAAAATATACGAAATATATGTCAGGAGGTCATAAGACTAAGTTGCGGACAAGTCCCAGGAATTGATGGAGGCAAATGGGTAATAATATAAGTGTCCCGAAGGGTTACTGCTTGCCTGAGCAGTACGTGGTGGACAAAAAGAGGAAAACGGTTTGCCAAGTGCCTACCGAGGTTAGAAAAATGTTATGGTGTATGTAAAGGTGGTAAATTGTGTAGTATTACATGGAAACAATTGTTTAATGACAAAAGAGGCAAATTAACAGATGACAATCTGTTGCAAGGCAGTCAAGGTGTGGTTTGACTGTAGTAAAGAATTTGAAAGGACAGGAGGAAAACAAAAATTTGACAAAGATTCAAATAGATTTTACTGTAAACCAAGCAAAGTAGCGGAATCCGGGCAGCCACCGCCCTAAAATGGCGCCGCCAAAAAAGAAGGAAGATGGACTTGCTCCGTATGTGATCGGAAAAACCCCTCTTCCAGAGAGACGTGTTTTACGTGTGCTCCACATAGCCACATCTTTATATAGTTTCCCAACACGTCCCCCAAGCCCTAGCAGCGGTGCCATCTTATCCTCAGCTGACTCCCACGGCTGAACCTTTAATTCCCCTTAACCCCTACCCTCCTGTCCAGCCCGCTCCAATGGTACAGCACCTGTATCCAATGATTAATCCAGATGGTATTTTCTGTACACCTCCTATAACCCAGCTGAGGGTGGCTGAGGATGATGAAGGGGAGGAGAAGGAGGATGAGGGAACCATTCCCTATACTAGTAGACATGGATGAACAGAAAGTGTTTTACAATTAGTGGAGTAGAGAGTACGTATCTCCTAAATTACTCAAACCAGAGTGGTCACCAAAATACGGCATTTTTAGCCTTTCGGATAAAATTTGAAATAACGGTATTTATAGCAATAAGAGGCAGAACTGTTAGTTTATGCTGAAAAGTATTGATTAGTGTTTTAAAGCAACTCCCTGCCCATCCAATATAGTCTGTGGTAACTTGCATACACTGTAATAGTTTTATCTTTTTAGTGTGACTAGAATTTGTGTGCAGCGCTACTTACATTGTTGGTGTTATATGAATATAACATTCACACTATAGGGATGTTAGATTGCTAGGTAAAGAGCAATACGTATTTAAATAGACACAGAGATAGTGTTTGCATTCTATCACATTTATATACAGTAAACACACGCACACACGTGCAAAGATGAAATCTTAATTTGTTGTGTTCTAATTATTGTTATTATTAAGGTAAAGTACCCCATGTGATACATGGTGAGAGAATATTAAGAAGTTGTTTAAAGTTTTAGATGCAAGACAAGTTTTTAATGTCATGCTTTTAGTGTCGTGTTATAAACAGACAAATTGTGTTGTTGGAGTTGTAGGAGTTAATGGTGAAGTTGAGAGAAAGCTTCCCCAGAAGCCCCCCTTCTCTCTGACAGTCTATTTGCAGATAAGAGAATTGTAGCAGCGGCTGCAAAATTATTACTTCTTCTTTTTGTGAAGGGAGGGGGAGATCGGGCCAGAATTACTGTTACTGTTAGTTGTTGAGAAGTTCTATGTGTTATGTGCTATGGTTAAATAGTCTAATCATGATAGTATATGTCCTAATGGTAAAGAGATACATGATTATTATGTATGAGAACATATTCTCACATGATCAGTTGATTGAACTATGATTATAAAAAGAGTAATAATATTTCAAGAACAAAAGAATGGTTCAGCTTGACGAGTTTTTATAATTATATTGCAACACAGACTAGCAGTAATATGTTTTAATTATATTTTAATGTGAAGATTAATAAGATTAGAGACTGCAAAATAAATGTGAGACACAAATCAAATAATTGAAGATGTTTAGTCAAATATTGCATGTTACTAACTGGAATTTTTTCGAGTTTTATTTTCATATAGATTAAAGCTGTACAGCCAACGAAAGACAAGTTCAAAGTGCACCAACGAAGCTAATGCTGATCATAATTATTTCTAAAGAAAAAGTTTTCCAACTCATGTAACAGGATTCTCACAAAGTTTATCGGAATATTGTTGTGAAAGTTGTTCAAATCAACTCCTGGATCCACGTTATTTACGTAAAGCACATTCCTGTACTGACAAACAGGCCAACAAAGGAGCAGCAATTTAGTATTTTGATGGGCATAATAAACCCTGATCATTAGCCAACATAAGCTGAGTCTTCACCCTAAGGATAACTCGTAAACAAATCACCCAGGAGTCTGCAACAGATACAACAGTATACAAAAGATCATCATTGTTGGGAAGTATATTTTCATATGTACAAATTTATACAATTGTTATTGAAGGCTTGTAATTTTTGTAGTAGAGATTTGTTTAATTGTGATATTACAGGTATGTTTAGAGTATAGTGAATTTTTGCAGACTGACTCTACCAAACACAATGAGTCGACCCATAAGAAATTGTATTTTGATAATATGTTTGTGGGATTTTATATAGACAGTATATAAAATCTCAGGAAATTTCTCTGATATTTTGAATATGTTAGTTTGTTTTTGTAAAAAAGTTTAATCAAGAAGGATTATGGATTTAAGGAGCAGGTTAAAAAGTGTCCACAGGTAGTCCGTGAGATCCCCTGGGACTGGGAAATTGGCTAGGATCACTTGGAGCGAAACTTGTAAGTGGTTTGGCATGTGTGAGATCAGTGTTGCTAATTGTCTGTGTTTATGTTGTTTGTTTCAAGGGTCTCATCCTCAAGTGCATCCTGACCACTGACACCATGCCCCTACGTGAAGACTGGAAGACACTGCTCAGATATTCCCCATTATGGAAGCTTACAGTGCAATTAAGCTGGATGACCTACCAATGTGTGAAATCGAGGAAGTGTGCCTTATCACCTCGGATACAATGATTATGTTGACTAGGCAACTCCTGATGGTTATCCTTAAAAACAGACAATGTCAATTTCTAAGAATAAAAGGGGAGAACAGTATGAATATTATATGGACTGTAGGGGCCTCTGGAGTCATGTCGTGGATGGGAGACCATATTGTTTTGTCCGCTGTCATTTCGTCTGACTCACGTTTTATGTCTGAATGCATGCCATTTTGTTCTGAATGTATGTTCAGTTTTGCTCCAAGTCACGTTAAAGTATTTAGTCAACAACAGTCCTGGGGAATAGCAAACTCCGGAATAATATGTTTTATTATTTTTTTTTTTTTTTTTACATGCATTTATTGGTTTTAGAGAACTGCTAACTAATAACCTTAGGGGTTTTATTAGGCAGGGTACGAGAAGCAATGAACAATAGATATTTAATTTAGTTTTGTGCTCATATGTGTTTTTTGGGTCATCAGGTAATGCCATTATGTAACATATTTAGATAGTTATGGCAGGCCTTCCATATTTAAGAGAAAAAGTCCAATATCTCTGCGTAACGAAGCCAAGGTCTGCTCAGTCGCCAAAAGTCTAAACCTAGTCAGTATTGTCCTGAGGCAGTCCGGTAAAACAGGACAGCCATAGTCGGTTATTATAAGTTTTATTATGGATGTGGTATTTTTGATTGAATATGCTGTTTTATTTTATCAGACCATTCTAATTTTATCTTACAGTAGTTAAATAATATAAGATAAGTGGTCACAGATCTCAAGTAGGCCACAGGTTTTCATTGGACTTATGCTCATGGTTAGAAGATAGTTAAGTGTTTTGTTTTAATAATAGTAGTTATAGGCAGTTTTGATCCCCATGTGTATATAGATGTTATTGGAGTTCCTAGGGGGATCCCAGATTAGATTAAAGTTAGAGACCAGGTAGCAGCAGGATTCAAAAGTTTTTTTCTCCCCGATAATCACTGTAAACAAGAATGTTGACTGGATCAGTTATATATATTATAACCAACAGTGATTTGTGAATTATACAAGAGACACCCTAAAAGATGTAGCAGAACAATTAGAAGCTACCTCTAATGACTTTCCAAAACCGAATAGCTTTAGATATGATTTTATCAGAGAAAGGAGGAGTGTGTAAAATGATTGGTGAAACCTGTTGCACATACATACCTGGTAACACTGGGCCAAATGGTAAGGTCACCCTTGCTATTAAGAAGTTGACCGATTTATCTGAAGAATTGAAGCGTAACTCAGGTATTCCTGACCCCTGGGACCAATATTTTGGGTGGTTCAAAGGATGGAAGTCTGCCCTGGTACAGTTGGGTATCATGATTGTTATAATAATGACCATATTATGTGTTATCACGTGTTGTCTAATACCTTGTATTAAGAAAAAGTCCTGTCTCCAATCGATGACAAACCAATCATGTTAATGTACGGGTATGAAGAAGATGGCCTGGTGGAGAATGCGAGATCCCTTACAGCCCCCCCTTCATAACATGAAATGTTTCTGTGATAGAGACAGCATCTGACTTCCTTATGTGCAAAGTCTGTAACAAGGGGGGTGATGGACAAGCCATCACTCGTCTAACGTGCAGCAAGAAAAGAGTTCCGAGGCACATTGGGACAGATGAGCTAGGTAATAGGGATAGTCTGCAATCAAGTGATCCAAGGGGGGACTGTCATGGCAGTATAAGACAAAATGGACACTTGCTTGCTAAGAAACTGACATAATGCAGAAAATTGCTGTGCTTAACAGAAAGAGATGTTGCTTCACAGGATGCAGCTGCATCCTGTTACGTAGCTTAGCTAAGAGAACCTTTACATTTGCATAACGGCGTAGCTTGTCAATCATTCATCCTTATAACCAATCAATTGGTAACATAATAGCTTTCCACACCTATATCCTTGAAGTATATAATCAGCTGTGTCGCACTTAATAAAGTAGAGATTTGCGTTGACTCCACAGAGTGTGTCAGTGTCTTTTCTCTCCGTGCACGTATCCTATCTAACTAATTTGGACCAACACATCAACATAACTGACCCTTGATCAGAACCAAAACAGTAGATCTGGTTATTGAAGCTTCAGGAGCGAAGGAAGGAGAAATAAGAGACATATTGAAGACACTGACATGCTATTCTTTCAAGTAATCTGAAGTGATGTTGTCTTGTCATTTTGAATGGCACCTTGGCAAGAGAAGCACAGAACCCTACCCCAGCCACAATCAATTATTATTTTTATTATAGGCTTAAACAAGGAGTGCCTGCCCGACAGATCTGCAACGTGAAAAATAACATGAGGGTCTCGGGGGGACAGTCCTCGATCGGTGTGCCTATGTATGAAGACCCTGCAATGGGGTAGATGACACCTCCTTCGTTCAATTAAAAGGCGGATTTACATATGAATACCATTTGACTTCTTAGAGGGGCAGGCCATCTTGTTTTGGGGGTTTTCTGTATGTACAGGTCTCTGATACAAGTGGAAGGCACTTATTCTAACTTTAAAACAATGTATAGTTTAATTGTACTTTTATATGAAAATAAATCTACATTCAGTGACCACCAATAAGAAGGGATTTGGAGAGATAGGCAGGACACGACTGCACTTTATTGGCCGTTTTTAGGAGATGGAAGGAGGTGAAGAGTTTGTTTACTTTATATGGTACAGCAATTATCTCAAAACGTACGGTTTACCTCTTCATGGTCACACTAAATATTACTTATCCAGCGAATGTACAGAAAAAAACGTGATCAAGGTATTGTGTTAGGGGAATTGCAGGCAAGTGCATGAAATAAAAGAAAAACATATGGTTTCAAATGTGTCTGTGGTGTCTCGCCTTTATGACATCACCTTTGGCACAAATTCCACGCTTCACTTGCAAATCAAGCCACAGGTGATGTCTAGGCTTGCCACCTTTTCTTCAGAAAAATACCGGCCTTGGTACCGTCTCCATAGACTTAACATTGGCCTGATGCCAACTTTTTTACCGGCCTGCCGGTAATATACCGCCCAGGTGGCAACCCTAGTGATGTCATAAGCAGTAGACACCACAGACACATCTTTATTTTCTTCTCGTACTTCAATGCATGTGTCTGCAATTCTGCTAGAACAATGTGTAGGTCATTATTTGTAATTATCTGAATTCCCTGTATTTACCATCTTTAGGTTGAGTCCCTTTAACCCACGATTGACTCACACCTTCCCAAACAATGGATGTATCCAGTCCAAAACTCAGTCCAGTCCTGCATATAAACCGTATTATATGAAACGTAGCACACACTGCTCGCCTGCCTAACACCCAGGTCAACATTGCAGCGGCTGTATTAATTTAATTGAATGTGTCTCTGTGCATAGTAACAGCTAACATGTACACACGTAACAATGCAAGGTTACACACTAACAATACCAACATGAATCATTTAGGGCACATGGTTATTGTTCACTGACAGAGCAGTTACAAATAAAAAGGTGCAGAGATATTACGTGAGTCCACAAAACCACAGTCTATTTAGGAAAAGCCAACTATTAAAAGAGGATCTAACACGCCAAACCAAGATAAACACATAGCATTACTTTGATTACATAAAAGCCACTGTATGGCGCATTTCAGTTCTTATAATGGGCAAGCTTGTAATTAAATGACTGCATATGTTTACTGTTCCTGTGTTAAAGCAGAAATGCCTGGCAGAGCGGCAAACCATGGTCTAATCTGCAGAACTGCGCAACAAGGGTTCCAATTAAATCAGGGCCCTTATAAAACCTCACCACAAAAAGACTTCACGTTTGCTGTTTTTAAGTCACAGAAAACAGAAGGTGTAGAGCTGAGCAAGGATTTCACTCCTACCTTCATACGTGGCCAGTTTAACAGTGGGAATCAGGGCCACGGACGTTAGTACACAAATGACTGGTACTGTTGGCTCTACGGGCAAAAAAAAGGACATTCGTATCACTTTAAGGATTTTCGAGACAAAGTCCCCAAGTTTTAAAACTACAGCGTTCCCTAAAAAGTAAATAAAAATGTAATTTTTTTTTTTTTTTTTAAATAAAAAAAATCGAGGAAAGAGAACAGAATCTTTAAGATGTGATATTGAAAAAATTAACAATATGGAGAATTGAAAGAGTTTCAGGCAGGGGGTGCTTTATTACAGTAAGGTTAGTGGAGACACCACTGACAACCTTAAAATAACTGAAGAATTCTACAAAGAATGCCAACAATTTCCACCTTCTCTCCATATTTTTAAGTCATTTAAATTAAAGCATACTTAAACCTATCTCGACGTGTGTAATCGTTATTCGTAGAAAGGGTTTCGTTGATTATTTTCAACTCATTATTTTTTCTAGTTACGACGATTTTGCAATAACCAGCGTAGAGCGTGCGATCACAGCAAGATTAGTCTCCAAAACAAGCTCTCTCTAAGATATATCCCCCCCGCACGCTAGCCATATAAAAATAAGACTAAGATTTCTGGAAATAGTTTCCTGTCCCAAATTAACTTTAGAATTTAAAATGTAAATATTGGATTTACTCGACATGGGTTGCCCCGGCACGCAGTGGGCAGGGTTTATATTAAAATGTACGAACCCAGCTTACTATAAAGGAAGTTCGCTGCTCCCTCATCAACAGTAAACTTCTGCCTGGCTCTGGAAAGTTTAAATTAAGGAAAAAGTTATGTACGGTATTGTAAATTCTAAATATAATCCGGGACGGTAATTGAAACCAGCTTCCTTCTGCCAGCGTAACCTTTTCCTCTCTACCTCTCAGCACTTAACCCGTTACTAGGTATTTTTGACGAGGGCCAAAACATTTTGGAAAAATAAAAAATGTAAAACATTTTTTTTATTTTTATATAAATCAATGGAAAAAATAAGTGCAGAGAAATACAAAAGCTTACAGTTTGCAATAGGCATTTACTAAAAGATAATCTGAGAGACGGTGACTGGGTTACAGTAAAGGGTGGTTGATTAGCCACTTGACGGATCCAGGTGTAAAAATGACTTAACATATAATTGGCTACGGGATCAAAGACAGGCAAGGCTTCGGCACTGAGTCAGTGACGGATTCACAGTATGCTCAGCCAGCCATATAGAAGTTCACATGCGCATTATTTGTCTAGAATAGGAGCAGTGTAAAAAGTGTTTCAACTGCTGCCTGAAAAGTTCTATCGACAATTTTCAGGAGATTGCTTTGTGTGTTTCGATATCGTACAATTTCTAACTCCACAATTGGTTCATAAGTTGCCACACACACACAAATGAGAATAACAACACAAAATCTGTAAGGCATATAAAAAAAAAAAACGGGGTGATAAAAAAGCGAAATTAAATCAGTGCAATAGATGAGATGAATGGTTTTATTTGTACACATCTATAATAATAATTATTACAAATGTTTGGCCAAACCTTTCAGAGCGGTGGGACATGGGTTCAGGGAGATGGGGTCAGGGAGGTGGGAGATGGGGTCAGGGAGGTGGGAGATGGGGTGGTGGGAGGTGGACGATGTGGTGGGAGATGGGGGAGAAGAGGGAAGAAGAGGGAGAATGAGAGAATTAGCAGGATATTTTGTCTTTGTCCAAAATTTGAGGTTATAACATGACCCCCCCCCCCCCCACCACACACACACACACACACACTCATTGGCAGAGCTGTATGAACTTGCTGTAGTGAATTATTGCTCTTACACATGGAAAATGATAAATATATATGACTCCAATTAATTCTGAACGTCTACCAAGCTCTCGAGAGAACATGCGTTACCAACTAAAAATCTGGGCGCTTCCGGAATAATACTGTTCTGTACCACTGAATATATTTCATCACATAAATCAAAACGCCAGTCTATTAAGTGCATAACCATGGTAAATATACAACATTACTATGTTTTTAGGCAGACGTCCCAATCTCTCTCCCGACTCTCCTCCACCCCCATTTTCAGGTCTCGGTGGCTACTTTTCCACGTCCTTTCTGCACCTCTTTAACCAATCGGGAGCAAAGCACAAGAGGAGACCCCACCCACACTTATTTCGGACTCCGACACATGGCAATAATTAGATGGGGATAAGAGGGGAGGGGAGAGAAAACGAAAAACAGAAAAATGGTTTAAAGAAAAAGAAAATAAAGAAACCATGAGAAACTATAGTGGAAAGAAAAAAAGAGGACCAACGTGAAACCAGAGCAATGTGTAGTCTAACTATGGAAGCAAAAGAGCAGGATGATTGTGTTGGTTTCTATGGCGAGTGCACCAGATTTAACACCTTGCCCCAGGCGTGCCGTGATAAATACGGCCATGAATCCCAGGATCGCGTTAATCTTAGATGCTGAAACAGATGGTAAAATAAAATCCACAAGCCACTCACCACGTGGAAGGCCTGGCTCCACAAGCCAGTTACCATGCGCAAGGCCTGGCTCCACAAGCCAGTTACCATGCGCAAGGCCTGGCTCCAAAAGCCCTGGTTCCACAAGCCAGCCACCACGCGGATGCCCTGGCTCCACAAGCCAGCCACCACGCGGAAGCCCTGGCTCCACAAGCCAGCCACAACGCGGAAGCCCTGGCTCCACAAGCCAGCCACCACGCGGAAGCCCTGGCTCCACAAGCCAGCCACCACGCGGAAGCCCTGGCTCCACAAGCCAGCCACCACGCGGAAGCCCTGGCTCCACAAGCCAGCCACCAGGCGGAAGCCCTGGCTCCACAAGCCAGCCACCACGCGGAAGCCCTGGCTCCACAAGCCAGCCACCACGCGGAAGCCCTGGCTCCACAAGCCAGCCACCACGCGGAAGCCCTGGCTCCACAAGCCAGCCACCACGCGGAAGCCCTGGCTCCACAAGCTAGCCACCACGCGGAAGCCCTGGCTCCACAAGCTAGCCACCACGCGGAAGCCCTGGCTCCACAAGCCAGCCACCACGCGGAAGCCCTGGCTCCACAAGTGGTATCAATTTTGGGACATTGCAAAGCAAGGTTTATGGACTGCATATCCTTACACACCCCAATGAGGTATCGGACAGATATTTTGGATCTCCCAAATGTTGCCATGGCTTACTGTAAATAGAGAATAATTGTATTAATGTCGGTAGATAGGGGGTTAAAGAACTAGCTGGGAGAATGCAGGGTTTCCTAAATATGCCTTAGCTGGGTCAATGCAGTCAGCAGGAATGTAGAATGAGGCAAAGTGCACTCTAGAGAGGCACATTCCAGAGGAGAGGGCAAAACAAACACCCCCATCTCATCCAGAAAAACCACTTAACTCACTAACTGCCAAACAGCCCAGCATCGGCTCTGCTCCCGCGGGATGCAAAGTGTTAAAACGAACAGAGCAAAAACAAAATAACGTGCCATGTCGCATATCCCAGCTTTAAATTAAATTAAAAGTTAGTATTTCACTTGCAGGAAAGAAGGAGCGTGGCAGGCCAAACATATACCTTCATATTCTCATACCCCACCCTGTAATCTTCTGATTGTGCACGAAATAAAATAAAATGGCAAAAGGTGTGATATCTACTAGCCCCGCCCATCAAACCACTGATATCTACTAGCCCCACCCATCGAACTGCTGATATCTACTAGCCACATCCCCCAAACCACTGATATCTCCTAGCCCCGCCCACCAAACCGCTGACATCTACTTGCCCCGCCCACCGAACCGCTGACATCTACTTGCCCCACCCACCGAACCGCTGACATCTACTAGCCCCACCCACTGAACCGCTGATATCTACTAGCCCCGCCCACCGAAACGCTGATATCTACTAGCCCTGCCCACCGAAACGCTGATATCTACTAGCCACGTCCACCAAACCACCGATATCTACTAGCCCTGCCCACCGATCCGCCGATATCTACTAGTCCCTCCCACCGAACCGCTGATATCTACTAGCCCACTTGTGGGCATCCTCCACCTACTTTTAATCTAAGCTCCACCCACAAACATTTTTAATTTTGCTGTTTTTATAAGGCACAAGGGTAGCAAAATCTCAAGCTCGTATTATATACCCTTTCCTTTTCCACATTGTGGGGTTAAATATGAAGAACAGATTATTAGCACTACATAAATATATGTGAAATAACATAATTTAAAAAAAGCACCAATATATAACACCTACAGATTACAGAATAAGAGAACAAATAAACATTTTTGTTGATGCATTTGTCCCATTTGTAAATACAGAACGACCACAGACTTGAAAAATAAGGTGTGAATATAAACCCAGACCCCCGTAAATCAAAACCCACAAATCGTTCACAATGGCTTTAGAAACCCACCCCAAAACGTAACGTTTGTATCTGCCTAGCCCGGAGTATATCACACCACCCTCTCTCAGGTACAGCATGAAAAGGGTAAAAGTTTCATTATCCGACATCAAGAGATTTTTACTACTCTCACGTTTAATAGCGATTTATTATAAATGAGAAGTTCATGTTAGAGGTTATAAATTCTACAGAAAGACAACGGACTCCAATTATTAATTGAAATAATTAAATGAATGAATGGACCAAAACTTTTTCCCATTTTGTTAAAGGTCCATTAAAAGCTTGATATATAATAGCGTTTTACATGAAGCAACATGTAGAGGGAAGTTCAAACATCTATGTAACATGTCATTTACATGTAGGGAATGTAGGGAATCAACACAGTAAATTCAAAAGTAATATCAGGAAGTATTACTTTACTGAGAGGGTAGTGGATGTATGGAATAGTCTTCCAGTAGAAGTGGTAGAGGTTAATACAGTGAAGGAGTTTAAGCATGCATGGGATAGGTATAAGGCTATCTTAGATATAAGATAAGGCCAGGGACTAATGAAAGTATTACATTACTGAGAGGGTAGTGGATGCATGGAATAGTCTTCCAGTAGAAGTGGTAGAGGTTCATACAGTGAAGGAGTTTAAGCATGCGTGGGATAGGTATAAGGCTATCCTAGATATAAGATAAGGCCAGGGACTAATGAAAGTATTACTTTACTGAGAGGGTAGTGGATGCATGGAATAGTCTTCCAGTAGAAGTGGTAGAGGTTCATACAGTGAAGGAGTTTCAGAATGCGTGGGATAGGTATAAGGCTATCCTAGATATAAGATAAGGCCAGGGACTAATGAAAGTATTACATTACTGAGAGGGTAGTGGATGCGTGGAATAGCCTTCCAGAGACTAATAAAAGTATTTAGAATATTGGGCAGACTAGATGGCCGGATGGTTCTTTTCTGCCGACACATTCTATGTTTCTATGTAATTCATGCGGCTACAAATAGTTGTCTCATAACCGTTACATATTATATTTTAACGCTCTTTTATGCACGTAAAATGGAAGCATTAGTGTCTCTTTAATTAGGGAGACCTAGCGATGGCTGAGGGAGTGTGGGGGCCATGTGCCGGCTGGGAGGGGGGTTTCTGTGGTTACAGAGAGCTCTGCTTGTGGTTTTGTGAAAGGCACGTCTCTGACAGGGAGGCCACGGGCTGTTCACACAATCACCAGTAACCACACAAATTTTTTTATTATTTTATTCCCCCCTCTCAATCGGCTTCAGCCACTTAATGGTTTCTCCCGTGACGGAGCCAAAATCACAGCCCGGGGGGGGGATCCAGTCTGACTGACCGACGCTAAGGAACGGGAGTGAAGATCAATTCATGGCACGGAGAATACCAATATTTAAAAAGAAATTAGTATAAAACTACCACTGACTCAAACACGATTAGCAAACGCGCAGCACTGTGCGATACTGCAATGGCGATGATCGTAATCACCCTTCAAACTAATCCAACGAATCCCATCCATCCGAGAACCGGATCCCCTCTGAGGCTGGACCCGATGCAAAACTTATTACTTCTTAGTCAAAATCATAAAACGAGTTGTCTTGGCGAAACATTCAGCTGGTTACCAGCAAACCCAACGCATTTCGTTCTCCAGACAGGACTTGTACCCATAAGAGACATATTACAATTTAACACACATATATATAGGCCGGACATAATCCATTAGTACAGCCATTCTCTAAGCCTTTGTGATGATACACTGGTTACCCAAAAAAAGCCCAATGAACCCATTATGACACTAGAAATCATATCAGACTTGACTCAAGATTCCAAACAACATGTCCGCCCCCTGATAGAGCTATACAGAGCAAAGATTCTAAACAACATGTCCGCCCCCTGACAGAGCTATACAGAGCAAAGATTCTAAACAACATGTCCGCCCCCTGATAGAGCTATACAGAGCAAAGATTCTAAACAACATGTCCCCCCCTGATAGAGCTATACAGAGCAAAGATTCTAAACAACATGTCCGCTCCCTGATAGAGCGATACAGAGCAAAGATTCTAAACAACATGTCCGCCACCTGATAGTTAAAATTTAGCATGTTTTTCCAACAAGGAATTAAAAAGTCGCGTTTTTTTTATGATGGCCGACTAATGCCAAGTATAGAGAACGCCGTCTATTTTATGAGAGATTTTATTAAAATCAAAAGGCAGGAAACAGGCTAATTTCCTTACAGAAAAGATCTTCCATGCTATTGGGTTACTTTTACTCTAACAGGTTATTGAAGGATTTTCGTTTGAGCTAACACCTCCCCCCCCCCCCCCCCCCAACAAACCAAAAAAAAAATCTCATTACATGTGTAACTGTATATCTTTTACGGAATTAAAACATAAAAGGCTCCTGGCAGATTTTTAATTGGGGTTTTGTAGTTTTAATTCAGCTCGTGCTAGCTGCCCAAGGCCAAGTCTGTGACACGGCTATAAATTGTAATAACCAGAGGGGAAGGAATTTTAAAAATAAATAAAATAAAAATAAGGTATCGTACTTTACTAAGTACTTCACAGAAATCTGTGTTTTTCATTTTATTTGATGTTTTGCTTCTTAGTTTGAAATGACGTTTATTCGATCTTACCGATTAGCAGGGCGGAAAAAGTAAGTCAAAGTTAGGAAAGTGGAAAAAATCAGCAGGAATATTTAACTGTACAAAAAAAAATATTCTAAAAATTAAACATTTCTGCCACCTGGACAACTGCTTTATATTTTTTCTAATCAGACCCTGATGGAGTCATTGTGTCCCGGTCTGGTGATCGGTGGCCAGAAACAAACGCTTTGGTGCTTGCGTCTTCTGTGACTCTTCTGCGAAGGCTTTCTGTAAGATTGTGTTTCTGTGGGGATTTTTACGCCCATTCATCCAGTAGATCGTTTGTGAGGTCAGGCACTGATGTTGGATGAGAAGATCTTCATATCAGTTCAGTCCAAAGGTGTTTGATGGGGTTGATCCATACCACGCCACAGATGATGAGGTAAGCAGGAGACTCCACAGACATTTTACCCCAAAATTTAGGCGTTCCCTTACAATTTTACCAACTCAATGCATAGATAATTTTCAATGTATTTTTCTTTATTCACAGTAAAAACAAGATTTAGGGAAGACAATCCCTTTAATTAGGGATGCTTATCAAATATATGAGTTGCACTGATTGCAATAGAGGCTGATACTAAATATTTACAATTCCAGGTAAAATGGGAGATTCTCCCCTTGCATATAGCCTAAATGACATCCTTGTATTTAAAGTTGCTAATGTGTGTTTATTTACTCTTCATTTAATATAAGGATTATGATCACGATTTTATTTGAAATTTGGATCACCAAGAAATTATAGAATTACAATTTTTTAATCTAATAATTTATACCATGGATTAAAGGGAATTTGACATTAGATTGATTTTTTTTTGTCCCAAAATATGTAAATAAAGCATTTGCAATAGTGTTCTGGCTGAAACAAGACATATTCCAACGCCTCCACATTTTCCATATATTAACTGTAAAAGGAAAAACAGTTTATTCGTGTCCGGAAAAAAAAATATAAATAAAATAAATCCCCAGCACCACTAGCAGAATTAACTGTAGACTGTACAAACCCACCGCAAAACAAAAAAATAAAACATTAAAAAAAAGAAAGAAAAATAAATGAAGGGAGGGGAGTGGTTAAATAGAGGATAAAAAAAAAATTACTGTTCTTTGGAGCTGATCCAATAAAAAAAAAAAAAAATTTGAAATAGTTAACCCTTTCAAAATCCGCTCAACACCCCTGTGTGCAGTGATCCCCCCCCCATTACACAATAATACGTGATTTTGCTGATTTTTTTTTTGGCATGAACCTGGCTTGTTTGGGAAAGTGCCAAAACTTTGAGTATGTCAGTCCACTACTTTTTTTTTTCCTGCAGAGACACTAGTATCCTCGTCCAGCTCCTTATTCCTGGAGAAAGGCCAAGAAGGGAAATCCATTTTACATAAAGATTGTACACAGTTCGGGAGAGAATTTCTTTTTTTTTTCTTTTCTCTTCTATCTACTAAAATAACTCTATGGACAAATGCCAGCGTGCGAGACAGCTTTGGCGAGAAAGCATCTGGCATGTAAAACAAGGTAAAAAAAAAAACGCAAATCTGTAGAGGTAACCAGGTTTTTTTTTTGTGTTTTTATTTTAACAACAAGGAAACGGCTGTGTGTGTGTGCACTCGTGGCAGGTCACGTGACTTGGCACCGTTTATACGATTGGCTAGAACTGCAGTAGATATAGCCGCCATGTAAGGAGCTATTCGCCTTTTTGCTGAATTCTTAAAATGGCGGATACGGAGCGTTTCGAGAGAAAACGAGCAGAGACCCTTTTCTCAAATCCTTTTTTTTTTTTTTCCCCTCTCTCTCTCTTGCTCCCCCCCCTTCTTCTCTCCCATCCTCCGCTGGAGTTTTATAAACCTTAACAGATTTGAGTTGAAACAGATTTCTTACAACTCTCTCGAACGTCTTGATTTCACAGTTCAGCATACACTCCGGCACTGTCAAAAACTTGACTGCGTTCCAGGGGGGGAAAAAAAATATTAACTGTAAACTTTCCAAAGCTCCGGAGCTGACGGCAGGAAATCCCTCTCGCTCTGTGTGCTAGACGGTTTTTTTATTTTTTATTTAATGACATTGCACGCACGCACCCTGCAAGAGTTAAACATGGCAGGAGGCCGACGTGACCGGCCGCGCCGTGTCATACAAGCAATTCAAATTGTAAAAAAAAAGAGCACATCCTTTGGCTGTAACGCAGACGGACTTTTCCCTTCCAAGGCCTGGCCAGTCGAACGCCGCTCTCGTATGTACTAATAGGTTGTATGCCGCCTGGCTGGTGTACAACGGATCTGGAGTTGCCACACACAAAAGCAAAATCAACTTCCAAGAGAAAACGTTTTTACGTCAAGCTTCGGCCAACGGTTCAATGCCAGCAAAATAATCAAGGATGATTGGCCCGGTGTCACAAAGTGACTGGCTCTTCGCCACAGGACTGACCTAAACCTAACTAACCGATTTAATGCCAGAAGCTCTGCAACAGGCACTGCAGTGTAATGTGCTGCAGGCTGGTCTGGCAGAGGAATACAGAAAAACTTAACAGCTGTATCTGGAACGGATCCACCAAACCGTTAACTCTGACCGTGCTCCTCTCAGTCTTTGTTGCACAACAACATCCCTATTACTTTTATTATTATTATTATTAACAGAACAATATATATATATTTATTTATTTTATTGTTTTTATTTTATTTAATCATGAATTCTGATGATTTTTTTTTTACTCATTTGCACCTCTTAAATTAAAAAAGTAAAAAAACAAAAATAAATAAAATAAAAAGTATAATAGAAATATATACACACCCAAATACTTTTTGTTACAATACAAAATACACACACACACGTATGGATACATATAAATACATATTTGCGGTATATTGCTATACCTCCCAAAATGTTAAAATGTCCATTGAGGGACACTTATTTTTGTGGGAGTGGCTGAAGGTGTGGCTCTGGCGTTAACAGAACTTTATGGGCAATTGGTATTTATAATTTTTGACGTGATTCAGAAAAAAAATTCTATATTTTATTTATACAACCCTAATACAGAGAACCCTGTGTGAGCAAGTGCAGCGGCTGTCCTACAGTCAGACAGGGTGTGTGTTTGGGTGGTTTGATTACACCACTAATTGCCCCGTCACTATAAGCCCCAGTGATGTCGCTTGTGACCACGTGAACCTCGGGAGTCCAGGGCTAATCCCTATCAATGCCAGTTTCCAGCAGGCCACGTATGTGTCATGTGAGGATCACAGAGGAACAAGAATTAAATACAATGAGGCTTTCCTTCTGTTACCTTGTTTGTCACAAACGTCAGTGAGATTACGCCAGTTAATGCCGCCAATACATTATAAAAGTCTCATCCATACCCTGCTGCCGAGACCTTATTAGAGAGTTTAATGCAGGGGATACTGCTATACAGAGAGGTGGATGGAGATGTTCTATCATAGAGCTCGATGTATGTCACAATGTTACGGCCCAGCTTTAAAGGTTATCTGCGGTTACATATACCCAGCAAACTAGCACATAGTAGAGGAGGTTATTACCCTGGGTTTATTCATGAATTAATGGACTTCAGAGAATTGGAAAAATCCTCCCAGTCGGCTGAGTTGGAGAATGCGGCTACTTGGACTTGAAGTTTGTAATTCTCTTGTCAATTTCCTGCAAATCTTAATAAAGCCCTATATTAATAATACTTCCTTTGTACTCCGGTAGTCTGTATAATAATTCCAATAAAATAGCGGTTATAAAAAAAGTGGAAACGAAGTGGAAATACGTTTATTTTTTAGTTCTTGATTCAAAGATTTTTCCCCCAATAAGTTTTGCAATACTTGACATGTTTATAACTCCTGTCATTTCACAGATCTAATGATCAATCCTAGAAGTCACATGGCTCCATTACATGAATAGCTATTTATATAGCACTTGGTGCAGAGGGAAACACACTATATATCAGAAGACAGACACATGCGGTAGAGAGCCTTGCTATAATCCGATAATGCACATTGCGTCACATGCATGCGATAATGCACATTACGTCACAGGCATGCGATAATGCACATTATGCCCCGGGCATGCGATAATGCACATTATGTCACAGGCATGCGATAATGCACATTACGTCACAGGCATGCGATAATGCACATTATGCCCCGGGCATGCGATAATGCACATTACGTCACAGGCATGCAATAATGCACATTACGTCACAGGCATGCAATAATGCACATTAAGTCACAGGCATGCGATAATGCACATTATGCCCCGGGCATGCGATAATGCACATTACGCCACAGGCCTGCGATAATGCACATTACGCCCCGGGCATGCAATAATGCACATTAAGTCACAGGCATGCGATAATGCACATTATGCCCCGGGCATGCGATAATGCACATTATGTCACAGGCATGCGATAATGCACATTACGTCACAGGCATGCAATAATGCACATTAAGTCACAGGCATGTGATAATGCACATTACATCACAGGCCTGCGATAATGCACATTACATCACAGGCCTGCGATAATGCACATTACGCCACAGGCCTGCGATAATGCACATTACGCCCCGGGCATGCAATAATGCACATTACGTCACGGGCATGCGATAATGCACATTAAGTCACAGGCATGTGATAATGCACATTACATCACATGCCTGCGATAATGCACATTACGTCACAGGCATGCGATAATGCACATTACGTCATAGGCATGCGATAATGCACATTACGTCACAGGCATGCGATAATGCACATTACGCCCCGGGCATGCGATAATACACATTACACCCCGGGCATGCAATAATGCACATTACGTCACAGGCCTGCGATAATGCACATTACATCACAGGCATGCGATAATGCACATTACGTCACAGGCATGCGATAATGCACATTACGTCACAGGCATGCGATAATGCACATTACGTCATAGGCATGCGATAATGCACATTACGTCACAGGCATGCGATAATACACATTACGCCCCGGGCATGCAATAATGCACATTACGTCACAGGCCTGCGATAATGCACATTACATCACAGGCCTGCGATCATGCACATTACATCACAGGCCTGCGATCATGCACATTACATCACAGGCATGCTATAATGCACATTACATCAAAGGCCTGCAATAATGCACATTACATCACAGGCCTGCAATAATGCACATTACATCACAGGCCTGCAATAATGCACATTACATCACAGGCCTGCCATAATGCACATTACATCACAGGGATGCGATAATGAACATTACATCACAGGCCTGCGATAATGCCCATTACATCACAGGCCTGCGATAATGCACATTACATCACAGGCCTGCGATCATGCACATTACATCACAGGCATGCTATAATGCACATTACATCAAAGGCCTGCAATAATGCACATTACATCACAGGCCTGCAATAATGCACATTACATCACTGGCCTGCAATAATGCACATTACATCACAGGCCTGCAATAATGCACATTACATCACAGGCCTGCGATAATGCACATTACATCACAGGCATGCGATAATGCACATTACATCACAGGCCTGCAATAATGCACATTACGTCACAGGCCTGCGATAATGCACATTACGTCACAGGCATGCGATAATGCACATTACATCACAGGGATGCGATAATGCACATTACATCACAGGCATGCGATAATGCACATTACGTCACAGGCATACGACAATATTACAAATGCTCAAGCACCATACTTCTGTGCATAGTTGCGTTTGTATTTTTTTACACTGAAGTCGGACATTAATAGGCCAAGATATGGTGACAAAGATTCTAACATCTGGTGTGAGACTCGCTTTGATTGAGCAAGTTCACAAATATCTGGTTGTGGCCATATAATCACTCATCAGACAGCTGGGTATACATGTAGAGCTTGCCAACCCGTTACATGACAAGAGCGGACTTCTGCTCACCTCAAAAGGGACTACTTATCGGAAGAGAGTCCACGGATTAAAACAAAAAGGCTCCCCTCTGATATCCTTGTTCCTGTTTAAATCAACCCTTTTTTGTAAGGAATCAAAAGACAAGAAAAAAGAAAAAGGGATTTTTGGGATAAATACTTTTCTGTCCAGACAGTTCAGTCACGGTCCGTTGGGAGCACTTTGGTTTAGTGCGAATGGAAAGGAACCTTGGTACTTTTTGGCCCACGTTCTGAGAAGACACGACTAGGGGAGGAATAAAAACCACACATCTTTATTAACGTTACACACTCTGACACTGAATGGGAAGTCTGGGCATAAGAAAGAATGAAAGAAAGAAAAGGAAATAGGAGAGAAGCATCTGTCGTAGATACTTGGAGACCTTACAAACAATGGCACATGTACCAAAAAAAAATTTTTTATTTCATATATAATGGCACCGTCTCCCTTTATTAAAACTGCCAAGAGTCACCAGTACCTTTATAAACCTACACAATCTAATCACAATACTTTTACAACAAGTCCTTACTAACAATGTAACAGAAGGCTTGTTTTACCCCCCAAAATAAAATGGAATTTATTTTAAAAAATGGATTCAGTAACATACTGGTGTGCAATGTGGGTGCTGGGGCATGACCTGGGTGTGCAATGTGGGTGCTGGGGCATGTCCTGGGTGTGCAATGTGGGTGCTGGGGCAAGGGATAAGAAGGCAAAAGGAGTGCAGGAGATATACAGCAAATATTTATGTAAACTACATCCGTCCCTCGGTGATACCCCTGCACATTGGCACCCAGGGTTGGACCATTCAGCCCCCACTCTCATTCAAATACATGAAGGACACCCCCGTATAGTGCATTACAAGCAGAAAGGGCTGTACTTTATTTGTATTCTTTCATCAAAGCATTTCCATCTAAAACAACAATGAAATATATCAATTAATCGTATGCCGATCATTGTCCTTCCGAGAGACCTTACAGAACTTCCCACATGGTTAATATGTGTGTATTATTTGGCATCCAGGTGTGTGGCCATCCTGCATTCATACATCATCATTGTCATATACCAGACGGACGTTGGTGCTATAAGAAGGGAGATGATAAAAGATACCATTTCATTTATATTAGTAAATGCCTAATTGGAGAAGCTTTGTGTGAAATGATATCCACCACTGGCCGTGTAATTGAGATAGACTTGGAGGAAAATAGAATGTATTGAGCATCAGTGTTTAATAAAGATATACTCACAGATTAGACGGAAGTGCCTATTATACTTACACAAGCTACACAGAGAGAGTGCGAGAGAGAGAGTGCGAGAGAGAGAGTGCGAGAGAGAGAGTGCGAGAGAGAGAGAGAGAGAGAGAGAGTGCGATAGAGAGAGTGCGTGAGAGATAGAGAGATAGAGAGAGAGAGAGAGAGTGCGAGAGAGAGAGAGACAGAGAGAGAGAGAGACAGAGAGAGAGAGAGAGTGCGAGAGAGAGTGCGAGAGAGAGAGAGAGAGAGAGATAGAGAGAGAGTGCGAGAGAGAGTGTGAGAGAGAGTGCGAGAGAGAGTGTGAGAGATAGAGAGAGAGATAGAGAGAGAGCACGAGAGAGGGAGAGCGAGAGGGAGAGCGAGAGAGAGAGTGCGAGAGAGAGAGTGCGAGAGAGTGTGTGAGAGAGAGAGGGAGAGAGAGAGAGTGCGAGAGAGAGAGCACGAGAGAGGGAGAGCGAGAGCGAGAGAGAGAGGGAGGGAGAGCGAGAGAGAGGGAGAGCGAGAGAACGAGAACGAGAGAGAGAGCGCGAGAGGAAGAGAGAGAGAGAGAGAGAGACTGAGCGAGCGAGAGAGGGAGACAGAGAGAGAGACAGAGAGAGAGCGAGAGAGACAGAGAGAGTGTTACCAGTTGTATTCCCGGATCATAAAAACCTCTCATAAAATAAAAAGGATTATAAAAATTTCTCCACAGTCATTTCGCACTAATTGTTCTTAAACATTTCGACATATAATAAAAGACCTGAAATCTATAGAATTCGACATCCATCATAACAAGGGACTGAGACAGAATGACAGCTATTAAAAAATATTGATCATCTCCAAGTTGAAGACCTGATGGGAATCAGTAAAATCATTGCAATTTACTTTAATGTGCACCTAGGCAGCACCCCCCCCCCCCCCTCATTATACATTAATGCATTATACAGGGCGAGATCCCTGCACAATGTATAATTACGTCCGTGAGATGAAATGCTTATCTCCCCTGCAACTCATCTTTTTTTGTGACCCCAAAGTGTGAGAACAAAGATGTCTGTAAAAAAGAATTGACACTGATAATTTCATATAACAATCAGGGTCCGAGTGGGACAGGAGACATCACAAAGCTCCTCTTTGGACTCTTTTGAAACCATTCCTGCTGCTTTTTCATCCCTGAAGCACCAGTACAACGTAAAAAGAAGTCCTGCCCCTTTAAGAGGAGCCTATGGGGTAAGAATGGCTGCTCTGATTCTAGTTACACCCCTGTATCCTATAACCTGAACATACACAGGCTGCCCCAACTGTTACACATGGGGGCTTTATTCATGAAAGAAAAAATGTGCAGGGAATTGACAAGGGAATTTCAAACTTAACGGCAAAGTAGCGGGGTGGTTGACATTCTCCAACTCGGCTGCTTGGTCTGAAGTTTGAAATTCCCGTCAATTCCCTCTAGATGTCAGAATGGGGGTCATGACAGTGAGAGAAAGATGTTCTGGGTGCAGGAGGCAAGCTGACAATGCTGATTGGGGGTAAATCGGTGTGTGCATCTTAAAGTGCATGCCATTTCAATCACAGTGTATAGACCCCATTAAAGTAGCAGAGCACTGCAGCCCCCCCATAACCTCAGCACTGCGCACCCCATATCTTCAGTCCTGGAGCCCCCCATAACTCCAGCACTGGAGACCCTCATTAACTCAGCACTGGAGCACCCCCCCCCCCCCTTCATAACTTCAGAGAGCACTGGAGCACCCCCATAACTCCAGTACTGGAGCACCCCTATAACTCCAGCACTGGAGCACCCCCATAACTCCAGTACTGGAGCACCCCCATTACTCCAGCACTGGAGCACCCCCATTACTCCAGCACTGGAGCACCCCCATTACTCCAGCACTGGAGCACCCCCATTACTCCAGCACTGGAGCACCCCCATTACTCCAGCACTGGAGCACCCCCATTACTCCAGTACTGGAGCACCCCCATAACTCCAGCACTGGAGCTGCCCATAACTCCAGCACTTGCGCCGATTACCAACCAGGGATGGCCAACATGTCCATACAAAGACACGAGTGACTGTGGCGGGGTCATTGTTAAATTGTCCGTCATACACAGTGGTGTATCTTGGTCTTGTGCTGCCCTAGGCACCGAAAATTCGGGCACCCCCTCCCACCCACATTGCACACCTACGACATGCCCCATCACCCACGTTGCACACCCACGACATGCCCCATCACCCCATTACATGCCCCATCACCCACATTGCACACACACTAAATGCCCCATCAACCCCATTACATGCCACCATCACCCTCATATCATACCCCCACCATGTCCAGTACATGCCCCCATCACCCCGATTAACTGGAAGGAGCTAAAGCTTGCTGAACTGTGGGGGAGGGAGAGAAAATGTTTCAAGCACCAGAAGTGTGGTTTAACATCCTCTGGCAAAGTGCCGCCCTAGGCGAGTGCCTTGTTTGCCTTGTGGAAGATACACTACTGGTCATACACCCCAGTAAATGTCCATCGTACCCCCATTATCTGCATTGAACACAAATCCAAGATCCATTTAACTGCCATCACTATGTACGACCAACTATGTATGAGTTCAGCTGAAAAAACAACATGGCATCAGGCTCCAAACTATGCCATTTAAAGGGGAAAAACGTCATTCTCCTTGGTTTGAGGAGTGAAAGGTTTCATTTCCCCTTTTTCCTTTGCTAATCTGACCTGTGATCTCTCACAGATTCCCCATGACGACTCCCTCCGACTCCCTCGAGTTTCTCTTCAATTACTGGGAAAATCTCAAACCCTCAACATGTCCTGGCATCCTGGGAGTCATCTACCCTGTGTCCTTTACATGCTGCGGGATGCCACAGGCAATGGGGGGGATTAATCCCGAGCCGGACCCTCACCCAGGTTTCACCACGTACAATGGATAATTGGGAGCTCTTGTTGTGCAGATTCTCCTGCAGATGGGCTTCATGTACCTGCCTGCATAGCAAATGAATCCCACTGACAGTCCCCCTTATACATCATAAATATGTAATTTGTTCAGCTGTTGTAATTAAATATGCATGTGTGAAACAGCCACTTCAGGTCATTAATGATGTGATATGGCAAATTACAGCTTGCAGAAGGTAATGTGCATTGTTGTATAATGAGGGAATTACGCAGTCTTTCTTATGACGAGATAGTGCATTAAGTGATATCCTTTTATTACTATAATTTAGCTCACTTCAGTTCACACGCAGCATCTTGGTAATAGGAGGTTACTAGACTGTATGCTGGGTCTCATCGGACGAATGTGCTTTTGCTTTTTTAATTATTTCACACTTTGTAATTTTTGAAAATCAGATATGTATATTAAAGGTTTTTATTAAAAATATTCAAGGTCAACATTCTAAACGTGGGGGAACGGCTGCGGATTCCAGCGGAATGTTCCACGTTTAGAACTCTGTTCCAGACTGACTCCGGATACAAAGTAAAGACACAGTCTAACGTGGCCAGGTCAGGATGCTCGTTTGTTTCTACACACAGAGAACTGGGTGACGGTCTTAATCTATAGTATTTTAACGCATAGAAAACCTGGGTCACCAGAAAAAAAGAAATGTAATCAGTCTGAACCTCACTGAAATTGGCAGAAAAGTTGCTTTAAACTAAATATATAGTCCAATAAGATAAAATCCTATATACATATATTAAAGGGGCAGTTACACCTTCAGGGTCCGAAAAAAAAGTTTTTTTACATCAGTGTTGTAAAATAAGTAACAGATCTGTCTGATCACCTAAAAATGCAAAAAAAAAATTGTCAAATATGTGTTGTTATAGGTGTCATAGAAACAGTCCCTGCCAATCAAAACACTGGAATTTATCACAGGAAAAAACCCTATAGATTCAGTAAAAGCACCCAGTGATTCCCAGTGACTGATGCTCAAGTAAATTAACTTTTAGAAGAAGTTTTTTTTGAATAAAATTAGATCAGTGGCATGGAATCCAGCATTGCAAAATAAAATAAAAAATAAAAAAACATAGTGAAGTTTTCAGGAAAACGCAAATCAATCTATTACGTAAATAAAACATACAATCAAGATCAAGCGTGTACAACAAGTTATAGTCTTGTAATGTTAGAGGCTGACATTGTATAAACATGTGTTGATGTCGAACCTGTAGCGTCACTGTTACAGCTTCCCATATATGCTTGCTATTGTCAATAGACTTAACGTTGGCAGAAAGCCATTTTTTTACCGGCCTGCCGGTATAATACCGGCTGGATGGCAACCCTATATCACATAACAAACACCACTATCCCTTAAGGAGAGCCTGCGCCTGGCGGTATCTGGACTGGGAACAGCAATGCTTCCTTGTCTTGGGGGCAACTGCAGTGAACCGCTGACCCACTCAACGTGCGTCCGAGAGGAAGGGTGAGAGGAGGTGCTTCTGCCCTCGCGCACACAGCCCACCAGTGGGAAGAGAGGGGCAAGCCCCCTACACATTACCACCAAGTGGTAAGTGTCGGGAGCCAAGGGTATATTTCAGGGGTGTCCTTAACCATTTGTTCTGCAAGGGGCCCTAAAATCTCTAATGGCAGAACTGACGGCATCAAGGCCTATAATGGGGCCTACGTTACAGGTGCCAGTTGTACATCTCTGCTACCAGCAGCAACGTCACAACAAATTCCTACAAACTAATCAATAAACCAGGCTGGAGGGAGGGGGAAGAGGATGGCCCCCTTTGTTTCTGGCACTTGAGTTCATCGGACTGCTCCATCCATATGATATTTTTGTTGATGCCACATCAATCATGAAAAGCTTTTTCTCCTCCGCTGCAGGTACAATTTTTTTATGGACCTTCTTTCTCTCCGATCATTTTTAATTAGGTTGTTTAAAGTTGAAGTTTTTTTGGAGAGGAGTCATCCAGCTTCCCCCATCCCCCCTCCCTGACAGCCTGACGGATGGCCTTATTTAAATTGTGTTATGTTTAAACATAAATCTCCCAATAAAACATCAATAATTTATAAAACAATTAGCCTGTCCAACATGGGTTTCTGATAGATGATTGATTGGCGTCTCTGTGACTGATGTTTACTGCAGCTTGATGGATATTGTATCTTTCTTCCCACTCCACTCATTGGTGTCGATCATCCTTGCCTTTCGTACACTTCCCCCTGCTAAATTATTTACCCTCTCTCATGTAAAGCACTTCTCAATCCTCCAACTTCTTTTACTTGACTTTGTAAGCAAAGTCCTAGCGAGAGAACCGATCCCACGCTTTGATTCAAAATGGCAGCACCGTCGTCGAAAATGATATCGGGGCACAGCAGAAAACGTACAGGATCAACGCGTGGGAGGTGGCTTAATCTGAACATTCCAAATTGGAACACTGTGCAGCTAATCAGAGACGAGGAGCACAAAGATACGGTTTCTTATTGGCCGTCATCCTGCCTTACAGAATATCTTACATTTTTATCGTCTTCTTCCGCAGTCTGTTGCCTACATAGCCCTAAAACTAAATCGGAAAACAACACTTTATCGTTTACCAAGCAGTGGGTGGCAATATTGTGGTTCCCTTGAACTAAGCAAATTCTTAAAACTATGGGGGGGGGGGGGGGGGTATTGTTCCAACCCAAAAATGGCCAATACAAAAGAGATTCTATTGGGTTCAAGTGGATCCCAGTTTTTTCATAACCCCCAATAATTTCCACCTTAAGCAGGGGTCAGCACCAATATAGCATAGTGGGAATTTACTGGGGTCTTTGACAGACAATTTAATGATGTATTATGGACCTTCACGAGCCTTGCCATGGACACTGTGTTCCTTGTACGTACACTTTGCCTATCCCAGGTTGTAAGTTAGACATCCCAATGGCTCATACTTGGTAAAAAAAATAGGTAACATTAAACACATCTGCAGGGCTATAAAACTCTTCCGTATTATTTATGCTCTGTGGTGCAGTAAAGAGTTTTCCTAGTGTTGGTGGTCTTACCATAGGGGCTTCCGAAGCTTGTTTGGGAGAGCGTGGGTTAATGCATAGCTGTAGAAGGACGGGCAGGGGGGCAGACAGACAGTCCTTTCATGTCAAATTGTTCCTTTCATTCCAAACAAAGTGAGTTGACTAATAAAGGATAGAGATAGTTTAATCCCCTGTAAGCATTTCTAGCCGGCGCAGAACTGATGGAGGTGTGCGCAGAGGTAACACAATGCGCTCATTGGTGCCCCGCTGCGAGGGGATGTGTAGGAAGGATCGCTTTCTATTATTTCAGGGGCTCTGTTTTTGGAAAAAAGGAAAGGAGCCGGGACTGAAAGCAAAATTACAGACAGCTTCCTACCCCAAACCTCTGCACAGCTGCACTGTCGCTCACAAGGTTTGGAAAGAAAAAAAAAAAGAGTTCAAATGTTGCTGCCTTCCTTAGGAATGTCAGACATTAAAATGGGACTGTATCATCTAAACAAGGCTTATAGTGAGAATGTAGAGAACAGAAAAAAAATAATGAAAAATGACCTATACATTGTGTAAATTAACGGAAAAATAGTTTTTTGATGCGTCTGTGGAGTGTCCGATGACATCACCTGTGGCGTCAACTGCTTTTCAATGAGAAATGTGTAATTTGCATATCAAGCTACAACGCTGATGTCGTAAACAGGAGACTCCACAAACTTATTTAAAACCTATTATTCAATTTGTGCCTCTACTATCTCTCCACTCACACTATAATCAATGGGATTTGCTAATAGCTCTAGAATGTAAACTGGTTTGAATGTGGGGTCAGCCCCACTGGTCCCCCCCCCCCCCCCCGTCTGCTAAACTTCCTTTGTTATCTGCAACTGATATGCTTTGTTTTCAAAAATTGTACAGCGCCATGGAATAGGGTGGCAACATAAAAACAAAGCATTATAACCGGTGAATAACCTCAGGTTTAAGGAGACTGGAAAATAACATAGATATTATGGGAATTGGCCGAAGTTTCGTGCCCACCCTTCACGGCCGTGCGTCCGGTAGACCGCCGTTCACTCATAGCTGGGAATTTATTAATAAAGGAAAAATGTTTTTAAAAAAATATTTTTATTTAAAAAAGTAAAAAAATTAGAAAGAGTTCCAGATGGAAGGCGTTCAGTCATTTGACACCGCTAATGAGAGGTGTAAAGCATTGACAGGAGCGGGGTAAGAGCGCATATTTTGCTGGTGATGTCACCCCTGGAATTAGTGAGAATATAAACAGAGAGCTGTGTGTTCAGTGTAGCCTCAGGTAACCTCAACATTCGACTGTGGCAGTAAGAAATCTCCATGAAATTGGACATAGTTGGGAATTCAGTCGAATGGGAGAGTTTTTTTCCCAACTTGGCTACTTTGGCCTTAAGTTTGCTATTCCCTTCTCAAACCGCTGTAATTCTCGCTTTCCCCAAATGAATGCGCTAAAGGTATTTTGCAAACTGGAAACTATAGTCCCAAGGTTTGTAATACAAGGCAGCCTTGTACCATATACTGTGCACGTCGCAGGAGCAGCTATATTCTGTATTAGCAATTAAAACGGCGAGCCGGAGACTGGAGAGGTTTTACATTCTAGGCCTTTTGCTAACTTCTCGAGAAGCCTAGCCCAGCTGCCAGACCGGTTTGGAGAAGGAAAAAAAAAAAAACAAACCAAACCCGTGAGACTGTTTCCTCAGAACTGATACCTCCTCAGGGGAAACGCGTGGGGATCGGGTTTAGGGAGAAAAGCGCTTCAGTTAACCGTTCACAAGGGCGACTGTGTATTGAAAGTAGATCGATATTGGGGACAATGCCGGAGAGAAAGTCTTCCGATCAGAGTTACCAGGGCGCTGGCTCTCAAAGGGTTAATTAGACCGGGAAAATAAAAGGTTGCAGTTTGCTTGCTGCTCCGGGGATGTTCGCTCGTTACCCCGGCTTGTTTTAAATGCGCAGTGCAGGTTGCAACTCTCCTGAACGCAGCTTATAAAGATGGACACGCGTACGTCATACACGGAGGCCTAATACAGATTAGATCAATTCCTGCGTTTGTAACTGCAAGAGAGACCTGCAAAGCATCTCCCTTTAGCATCCATCAGAGGCCTAGACAGCGGCTCACTTATAGAAATTAAAACGTCATAGTTCAGGCCATTGCAATAGTTAAAACAGACAAGATATTTCAGTGCATTTCTCTCCATGAAAGCTGCCAAATCTCCGGCTTTCTCTTATTAAAGGGCATTTGCCAGAGAAGGCACAAGGCAGGTTTTTGCAGAGGTACAAAAATCATCTATAGTGGTATTTACCAAACTACCTGTTTGGGAAATATAGACACATAGGGGGTCATGTATAAAAAAACAAACAAAAAAAAAACTCACTGCAAAGTGATTTTGAGGGTTAAAAATAAAAAAGTCTCAATCACCACTTGTTATGTATAATGGCGGATTAGCTTTTTTAAAAATCCTGACACCTTCCAGAGCGGGACAGGGGGCGACCGTCCTAATAGTGTTTAATCGCCTGGTTTGTTTTTTTTAACTCACTGGCGACTCTTAAGATTGGATCTGCCCTGGATGCCAAATATAGTTAGGTACCACACTGGCTCAGGATACTTGGTGTCAGGCATTCCAACAATACTCTGCAATCAAACCAAAATAACAGAGCCCATTGCAACACGCTGCTTGCGGCTCGGGAGTGACGAGGATATAGAGGAACCATCTCAGCTTCCTTATTCTACAGTATCCATACTATATTAGATGGGGGAAGCCCTGTCCTGTTTAGAAGACTCAAGCACTGACCACTTCAAATGATAGAGGCCAAACCAGAAGACCCCATTTAATGTCCCTTTAACTGAACAGAGAGGCTGGGTAACAAGTGCTGTACACACACACACACACACACACACACACACACACACACACACAGAGGGAGAGAGAAAAAAACCTTCCTGTGGAAGCGATAATCTGCTAATGACTTTGAGAGATTACATCCATAGAAGCTTCCTTTCTCTCTTCCTCTTAGCGTTTCACAAATGGTACCGCCATTACGAATTTTTAAAGCCCGCTTTAAGTAGTGCAGATCAAGCCAATGGCTTCGAATGAGGGAACATTACAATAACACACTCATCTGCTAATGACAATAAATTAGGTCTTCTCCCAGCGAATTCATTCAAAAATTAATTCTGATGTGGCCGCACAGCACAAATGTAACAATAATTACATTTTACTAGATACTTCTAGTAATTGCCTTTGATGTTTGTAGCTTCATTATTACAGGCAGAATCCACAAAGCTCACATGAAACAGCATTAGGAATTTTATTATTATTATATTTTTTTTTTTGTTAAGGAAAAAGACCAGATCTCGCTTCTCTGCTTGGGGGTGTTTTTTTTTTTTCTTCAATGCAATTTGAAGTGCGTCCAACCAAAAGTACAAGTGTGTTATCGCCTCTTGTATTAAGGAATGCCCACGGTGACAAATCATTTATTTAGTTAGTTAGTTAGTGGGACTGCGATGAACAGTTGGAGCCCAGCAGAGTATTGCTGGAGAACTCTGCAGACCATGTACAAAATGTAACTCTGTAAAAGAGAACACAGCAGGGAACCTGCAGACTTTAAGTCAAAATTGGATCTGCCGCAAGGAATTATCCTGTAGCACTGCCTTTAAAAAAAAAAAAAAAAAAAAAAGCTGTTCAGTTTGTTTGTTGTTTTTTTTTGTTTTTTTAAATAAAACTGGGCAAAAATATTTTTAATGAAAACTTTACTTCCAGTGATTCTACTGTCGGCACAGTTGGGTTAATGCATCGTTTCCTCCATTCACGTAATGGAATGCTGGGTTGGATTAAGTTCTACAGATGGTGCATTAGCTCATTGAACCAATCTCTCTATACAAAACGCTCAGGTCTGTACATTGCACACAGCAAAAAGATTACCAGGCAGCTGTATATTAACATAAAGAACACTTTGCAGACCTCAGAGTAAGATGGCATTACTATTTGTATACATGTGTGTATATTTGGAGCACTCCAGCTCCTAATATTTGCTTTCCCTGGTGCTTTGGAACAGGCCAAGTACTATAATGAATTATGTCCCAGTAGAAAGATTTATTCACATAGCCCACCTAACAGACATTTTGCTTCCCACTAATGGGACCTTTATCAAGGTTATATATTCTTCATAAAGGTTCTGTTAGTTACTTATTTGCCAACCATTGCTGGTACTATTTTTATAGCTCAGATTGGGCTATGCTGCCTTCATTTAACCCAGTATTGCCGGTAAAGGGGGTGGGTAGCCCTGCGCTCCCCTACGTGCAAGCTCCAAAACAAAAAAATACTTCAATCCCATCTCTTCGCGTCCAAACCCCCCAAAATACCCCAGAGTTCAAAGTGCTGTAGGAAGCAGCTTCCAAAAGGGGTTTGATGTGAGACAGCCTCCTACAACTTTCACCATTGTGATGGTCTAGCAGACAGCGGGCGTTAATCCTCTACTTTCTCTGCCAAACTTCCTTTTTTTGTGGTCAGTCTGAGCAGCCGAAAGCTTCCCTCAGTGTTAAAACATGGGAAAGCGAAGCGGTCATATGGTGGGGAAAGAAACCACAACCAGCCAGCTTCACTGTGACTCAGAGTTATTCTAATTTAAACCGTGTATAATCTCTGCACTTGACCTGTGCTCCCTATAGTACCCAAAACAAACTGGATCCTTTACTCCACTGACCGTGTGTAAAGTGCAGCAGAGTTTTCCTGCTAAGTCCACAGTGAGCATCCAACCCTGAGCAGAATGCAATAAACTTGCAAAGTGCGGACTGCGACCCACGCCAATCAAAGACAAGGCTTGAAAATGTGTCAAATCGGTTCCACTGTAAGTTGGATAACCATATCCTGTATTAATACCACTGACTTCTTTTTTCCTCTTTTATTTAAACTTATTAAGGTTTTTGAATTCTAAAAGCATTTTTTTTTTTTTCAAAGTGGTTTAGGGGTGAAGAATTTTAAAGGGACTGTCTGGTGCACAAAATGCATCTTCCAAATATTAATGCATATTAATGTGCTTTCAAAGTACTTTAAAATGCATGTTTTACATTTTGCATTGTTTAAAATATAAAATACTTACAGCTAGACGAAATTGTGAAATTACAGCCATTTGCAAGAAACAAGGACTGCCCACACTAGATGAGTAAAAGTAATTTTTTTTTAATTTTTTTTTTGCTGCAGGAAACAATGAGAATAATTTCATTCAAATGAATGGAATTTCCTGTCTCTTTATTGATGTCATCAGACAATATGTTGCACTGTTAAGAGTCCATAGCAAGTCTATTACAGTCCACACAATGTATTCTGTTCCAGCAACACAGGAAGTGACTAAATAAAATAAAACTTTATATGCTCAGTGTCTATATAATCAGTGCTGCTGCCCCTGCAGTAAACGTGCAGTGTAATCACTGGGGGAGGGCTTGAGTCTAATATTAAAAATGTAATTTATTTTATTTAATTTATTTATTTTTAGAATATATCATATCTTTATTTTACAAAAGGATGGTACAAAAAGTAAGTTGCAATAAGTATAAAACAGTGTGTACATAGTGCAAGCATGATATACATTTTTGTTACATATTCATTCAAATATCTACAATGTTCAAGTAACACTACATGAAAAAATACATTAAAACACTCATTCATACATACATCCCTCATTCATGCCGGTTCTCATGGCGAGGCACTCATTATCGAGTAAATCCAGGTAGGTATCTCATGTTTCTTTCATGGATATTACTCCTTTAGTCTCATCCTCTGTGGGGGTTTTGTTTCTAGGTGCGCTAGGTTAGTATTTAAGATTCTGCCAGGGGGCCCATATTTCATAATACAGTTCTAAGTTGTTTGTCAGTTTATAAAAATACCTCTCCATCTTGTACTGGAAGTCTATCTGATTCATAACCTTTTGCCATGTCGGGGGGTCCCTGTTTCTTCCATTCTCTAGCTAGACAGATCTTTGCTGCCGCAAATATGTTTATCGCTAGGTCTGTCTTTGCTTTGTTATTTAGTGGCATATCCAGATTCAATAAAAAAGTTTGGGGAAGTGGACACCAGTCAATGCCAAAAAGAGTTCTGAGCAGATCACCCAAATCCGCCTTTAAGGAGTCCAGCCTGTCACAAGTCCACCATATTTGAGACATAGATCCGGGCAGATTTTGACATCATATTTTATGCATAACAGTTGGAACATAGTACCAGTGGTGCAACAGCTTGAAGAACTGTTCATGTAAATTAATACAATGAACCATGTCTCTACTGGATATTCTATTCCCATCGAACAATTCCCTTAGTTTTCTCTAGAACGCTCTCCCTTCTTGAAAGATCAAGTATTCTAGATATAAGATGTTTTTCGTGATGAGAGTCCAAAAAGGTATCAAGCTCGGAGTACTCCCTGATGGGACTGAATTCTGCATCTCTGAAAGATCTCAAAAGATACCAGCCTGTCTAAAATAACACAAGCTGAGCGAGGAGACATGCTCCAGACCCTGCAACTTAAAAAGACCACTAAGGTTTTTTTTAGGTTTTTTTTTTTTTTTAACCTTTGCTTCTTAGCGTAGTGAACCAGACGTGTATCATTAAGGAGGCTGGAGTGCGCCAAAAGTGTAAGCCAATCAGAACAGGGGATCATGTGATCAGGGGTCTCAAGCTAGGGTCCCCCTTTGAACATGAAGGGATGTCTCTCTGTACCAGCAGAGACAGACGTCGAACATATCTATATTAAAAAAACAAGTTTTTTTTAAAAAAAAAAAAGGTGTAGTTATCTATTAATATCAGTAACACAAGATAAAGACCCTTGGAAATCTGGCGAGCAAGCACATAAAATAAAAAATGGGAACATTGAGGGGGGAGAAAGTCCCTTCTGAACAGAGTGGCTTATCAATCAATCAATGCACGAATGTGAAAGGATGAAACATGACCTTTGCACAATTACAAAACTCACTACAGTGGTGCAAAGTTCAGGCCAAGCATACGTATAATATCAAACTGTCTCCAGACGGCCTTGGGATCTTCCAGGGTGAAAGGGAGTATGAGATCCATGGTGCCGACTGATGGGAAACATCAGGCTTCTCTCCTCTGATGGACATAGCCCGGGTAAAAAGATCTCAGGTTTTACTCAATAAAAAAAAAAAAAAAAAGAGAGAATGGCAGGGAAATGAGCCAGGAATTTCAAACTCAAGGCCAAAGTAGCCGAGCTGGAAAAAGTCTTCCATTCAGCTGCATTGGAGAATTCTTCCAACTCTGCTACACTGCCCTAACGTTGGAAATTCCCTGGAATTAACTCTTTATGGAGTACAACCTCAGCAAAAAAAATACGTTATTTTTAATTGAAATATTGCATCAAGTGTAGGTATTTAAGATTGAAATGCTTTAATGAAAGACTACAAATAGAGCGCTTTACTCAGCCCTGTCTGCACTGTCTCAGCGGGTAATATATGTCAGATCTACCTGCAGCTGACCCAAGATTCTAAACATTTCTGCCTCCTGATAGAGCTATGCAAGCAGAGAGGGCTCAGTAAGCTGCTTTATTTGTATTCTTTCATTAAATCATTTCTATTTCAAATACCTACAGCTGATGTCATCTTTCAATCAAACAGAACCTGAAAGCAGACCATTCTCATGTAAGCAATGCTCCAGTCTTCTCAGCTCACCTGCAGACAGTACAAAATACACGGACCAGACCCACTCATGTCATATGAAATCTACTCTACTAGTACAAAAGCCACACAGGACAAAGGTAAGCCCCCTACGGAATGATTCAAATCACTAATTGCCACATACTGTCTGTATTTAACTTTAGGAAATAAACAGGCAGCAGAATTCCTCGCTATGAGGAGGACAATGCATCAGCAACGATACTACAGCAGCAACACAAAGTAACGAATAAGAAATGTTACATGTGTAAAGCTAAAGAGGGGGCTTCTGCCCGTGACAAGAATCCACCATTGATAAAAGATAATTAAATGTAGCAGAAGTTCATGCTTTGTGCTGTATACAAATTTAAAAAAAAATTGGGGTGTGTGGGATGTCTCCTCCTGTGGCTTTAGTAGCATACCACGGACCCCTGTGGCTTTAGTAGCATACCGCGCATCCCTATGGCTTTAGTAGCATACCGCGCACCCCTTTGGCGTTAGAAGAATACCGCACACCCCTATGGCTTTAGAAGAATACCACGCACCCCTGTGGCTTTAGAAGAATACCACGCACCCCTATGGCTTTAGAAGAATACCGTGCACCCCTATGGCTTTGGAAGAAAACCATGCACTTCTGTGGCTTTAGTAGCATACCACGCACCCCTGTGGCTTTGGTAGCATGCCACGCACCCCCCCCCCTTTGGCTTTAGCAGCATACCACGCACCCCTGTGGCTTTGGTAGCATACCATGCATCCCTGTGGCTTTAGTAGCATACCACGCACCCCTGTGGCTTTGGTAGCATACCACGCATCCCTGTGGCTTTAGTAGCATGCCACGTAACCCCCTGTGGCTTTAGTAGCATGCCACGTATCCCCCTGTGGCTTTGGTGGCATACCACGCACAATCACTGGACACAGCAAGTTGCAGCTAGTCTCCAAGTTTGTGTAAGAGATCAGAGTTCACTCAGGGACACTAATATTCCACATGACCTACTGCCAGTTTGGGAAGGCGATAAATCACATGATCCATAGACCATATGATTGGGCTCTAATAGGTGATAGGAGGGGAGAATAAACAGCCATAAATCTGCTTTGCGCGGAGAAAGCCGTGTGCGAGTGAAAGGTCACATCACATCCACACATTGGATCCCATCTCCCAACCTCATCGCAGAGGCTGCAGGGGGAGGGGGTCGGATTTGGGGTTTGGCAGGGTGTGATGCGGTCCTGTGATTCACTTTAATCAATTGCAGATTTCACGCATTAAAACCGTTTCAAATTAAAAAGCATATTACACAATATCTGTTTAGTCATTATGCCAAAATGTGCTGGGGGAAAAGGAAGAAAAAAAAAAAAAGAGATATCCCCTTGGGTGGTCTTTGCACACCTCAGGGAAGCCCTCACAAGTGCTGTACTTGGTGTTAGGATGAAGGCTGGACCCAGGGATGAAATTCTATTATTACCCTGCTGTACCAGACAACATGGCCACCAGTGGCCACAAGTGCCACACAAGAGCCCATTTCAAATTGATCTTCAAAATCTTGACTATTTGATTCTCTGAATGTCCCAGTTTTTAATGCAGTCTTTACATTATCTAAGATATTCTTCATTTTCTTCTCATCTCAAGCTGAGGCGAATTTAGCCGTAAGGACCACGTCGATATATGGAATCTATTGCAACCGTGTCATAATCAATAAATCAAATGTAAAAAAAAACAAAAAACACAATTTTTTAATTCCACCAGCCAAATAGAATCTCTGATTCCCCCCCCCCCCCCCCCCCCCGCTGAATAGAATGCACTCAGCATCTACTGTCCGAAAGAGGGGGAAGTGATGCAACATGCCCCACGCGTGCAAGAATAAATGACAAGAAGAGAGCAACGCAATAGCTATTTTTAAAGTGTTGTAGGATGGAGAAAACCTGATGGCCGTGGCCCCCCTAACGATGCACTGTGCGAAAGGCGGAACGAAAAGAAGACAGAGAGAGTGAGATAGGACCTCACAAGCAAGCCCACCCCACAAAGATCACAGACCCCGAATTCCAGACTAAACTGATACATTTTTATTGCACCAAATTTCTTTCCGCCACTCAACTCCTTGATTCATCCTCGACCAGCGTCACATTCCCAGCTTTCTTCCTTTATACATTTTATCGGTAACAAATGGACAGGAGTAAGCGTTTCATAAAATGCTGTAGACATATTTCTAGCAGATGCTGGGATTTCTTTTTTTATGGAATTATAATGTCTCTGGCATTTCACACACTGCATTGTAATGTAAACCTAACATACCATCTCCCAGGGTATCTCCCAGGGTGTCATCCCATCTCCCAGGGTGTCATCCCAACTCTCAGGGTGTCTCCCAGGGTGTCATCCCATCTCCCAGGGTGTCATCCCATCTCCCAGGGTGTCTCCCAGGGTGTCATCCCATCTCCCAGGGTGTCATCCCAACTCTCAGGGTGTCATCCCATCTCCCAGGGTGTCTCCCAGGGTGTCATCCCATCTCCCAGGGTGTCTCCCAGGGTGTCATCCCATCTCCCAGGGTGTCATCCCATCTCCCAGGGTGTCATCCCATCTCCCAGGGTGTCTCCCAGGGTGTCATCCCATCTCCCAGGGTGTCTCCCAGGGTGTCATCCCATCTCCCAGGGTGTCTCCCAGGGTGTCATCCCATCTCCCAGGGTGTCATCCCATCTCCCAGGGTGTCATCCCATCTCCCAGGGTGTCATCCCAACTCTCAGGGTGTCTCCCAGGGTGTCATCCCATCTCCCAGGGTGTCATCCCATCTCCCAGGGTGTCTCCCAGGGTGTCATCCCATCTCCCAGGGCATCTCCCAGAGTGTCATCCCATCTCCCAGGGTGTCATCCCATCTCCCAGGGCATCTCCCAGGGTGTCATCCCATCTCCCAGGGCATCTCCCAGAGTGTCATCCCATCTCCCAGGGCATCTCCCAGAGTGTCATCCCATCTCCCAGGGCATCTCCCAGGGTGTCATCCCATCTCCCAGGGAGGCTTGTGGTATTGAGCTTTACTGATGAGGAATATATCTTAAATGTCTCTGTGGTGTTTACTCCTTATATCACCACCTGTGGCCTGATATGCAAATCAATGACTTTCAATGGGAAATGTGTAATTTGCATATCAGGCCACAAGCTGATGTCATAAGCAGGGGACTCCACAGACATCCAAATGGTGTTTAAAACATATTTGTCTCTTAGACTATACATTTACTTGCAAATTTGGCAACATAAGATATTACATTTAATTCTAAAGTATTTAAAACATTCTAAACAAACGGGGTCCTGTAGGTCGGGTCTTGACAAATCACAGGAGCCCTGGCTCCTAAAATCCCTACTGCTCACTCCTAACGTTGATTATTTGAACTAGACTTCCATTTCCCTGGCTCCTAAAAATAACCAGGCTGGCTCCTGAATTTGCCTGTCTGGCTCCTAAAGGCTGCAGTAATTTGTCAACATTTTACCTTGGCTACTAAAGCCTGTAGCTGGTTAGGACAGTGTGAAGCAGATATGCATAACCACCTTCAAGAAAAATAGCTGCCAATCCAGGTGGGCTCATCATGGTGGGCTCAAATGAAATCTCTGTAAAAGGGGAGATTTACTACAGCAAAAAGGAGTAAATGCAGGTAAATTCTGTCCCTGCCAGTCTTTGTAACAAAGGCCTCTGTGAACGAAATGATTAAGATGCAGGCGCCCATCTAAAAAAAATAAGAGAAGAAAAAGTTTGGCAGTCTGAATCGGTCGCTGCAAGCTGGCTGAGCACCATGGGAGTTAGAATTCCCCGCATCCAGCGTTTGCCTCACCTTTATGATCCAGGCATTCCCTGCTTTGGCATCTTTGGCTCACGCTGGCCTTGTCGAGGGGCAAGTGCTCTAAAAAGAGTTCATTAGCCGCTTGACTCTCAAGCAGAAGAGAAAAGTCCTTCAGATCTCCGGGGGTCTTTGAGCTAGGGGTGATTGAAGCGAAGGGGGGATTGTATTGTACAGTGATTCAGAATTACTGGAGTGTCACCATTTTCTCGGGAGTACTTGAGAATGTGCAGGGGCTGCTTCTGCCCATTCCAAAATTAATCTAAAAACGATATTTTATGGGGGGGAGGGAGAAATCGGGATTTTGCAGGATTCATTTGACACTCTAAACAGTCAGCCTTACTTTGTATTTAAAAAAAAAAACCTGTCATCAATGGTTTCTCCCTGCACAATGTATAGCTAAACTGGTGAGATGATAAGTAGCTTTACCCCGGATTTTCAGGATTGGCACAACCGCCTGGGAGCCGAACAGGCAGCATGGAGGAGACCATGCTGCCTGCCACTAGCCACCAGGGAAAAAGGTAAGTGCTGGGGAGATGGGGGGATTTGGACAAATTGGCTGGGGCTTATTAAATAGTAAATAACACTTGCATATTATTGGGCAAATTGGCTGTGGGATATTAAATGGCAGAATAACACTGGCATATTATTGGGAAAATTGGCTGGGGCATATCAAATGGCAAATAACACTGGCATATTATTGGGAAAATTGGCTGTGGGATATTAAATGGCAGAATAACACTGGCATATTATTGGGAAAATTGGCTGGGGAATATTAATGGCAAATTATACTGGCATAATATTGGGCAAATTGGCAGGGGCATATCCAATGGCAAATACTGGCATATTATTGGGCAAATTGGCTGGGGAATATTAATGACAAAATAATACTGGCATAATATTGGGCAAATTGGCAGGGGCTGATTAAATGGCACATACTGGCATATTATTGGGGAAATTGGCTGTGACTTATTAATTGCAAATAATACTGGCATATTGTTGGGCAAATTGGCTGGGGCATATTAATGGAAAATAATATTGGGAATGTGTATGTAATGGGGTGATGGAGGCATGTAAATGGGGTGATGGGGCATGTCCTTGGTGTGCAACGTGGGTTATGGGTCATGTTGTGGGTGTGCATCGTGGGTAGGGGGGGGGGGGGTGCCCAAAATTTGTCTGCCTAGGGCAGCACAAAACCAAGATACACCACTGGGTACCTACTGTACAAACACAGCACCTTGCTGCAAAGAAACATGAGAGAGAGGGCGAGAAAGAGAGGGCGGGAGGGAGGTCTCGCAATCCTTTGCCAGGGACCCACAGGGTCTATTAAGACCCTGATCGGGTCTCTGCCATAGTGTTCCTGGTTACAGATCACCTTGTGATCGGTAGCCAGGAACAAAACGTGACGTTTTGGTGCTTGCGTCGTCGGTGACGCAAGCACCATGAGTCACGAAGGGGTAGTATTTAAAAACAAAACAAAATTCAAATGAATAAATAATTTTACCCTCGCAAAGTGTTCCAAGACAATGTGAGCCCTACACACGGCAGGATCACGCTACAGTCATAATCGTACTACTGACAACACTTTGTTTTTGTGTCAGAAACGAAACATTTTGTCTGAATGTGTGATAAGGATTTCACACTTCTATTAGTTTACTAAACATTAAAAATAAACATGGAAAATATTTTGGCAAAGTGAGCAAGCAGCGATTTCAACATTGTGACAACAAAGTGAAGCGTTTCGGTATTTATCTTTGAAATTAAACTTATCTCGGCAAATAACACAACAGAGGGAAGACGTGTTATAAGGCGTGTAAACCTGGAGAATGTAACATGCACGTGTTCAAAAAGAAAAAAATCACTGACGCCATACACCAAAAAGGTAACGCTAAACAGTTTTCGGTCAGGATTGGATACAATTTAGTCCACTCAATGCTACACGATGATACAGAAGTATAAAGATGCATTTTCTGGCTTCTTTCACCTAAAGGTGTCGGACAATGTGGTTAGAACACCAACACCTCGTTGGAGCACAGTTCATAAAGATGGACAGGGGGATTGGAGTTAAAAATAGGGACACTTGGCAGGTATGCCGGTTTGTCAAAACGTCTATTTCTATAGGAAATTCTGCAACACTAAGAATACAAAATATAACAAACTTTCCTAGTAAGCCCCAGATATTGTAAACTTGTGTCTGCAACTTGGACCCGTAACTAATTAAATTATAATAGACCTGAAGAAGGTTCGTTGACTCAGGTATTCAGATTTAGCACACAGTGGCCTCAATGTAGAAAAGTCTGCATTCATCTTGAAAGTTTTCAGAAGATATTTACTAGAGCAGAACACAAAGCCAGCGTTGAGCCAAATTGGCCCAGCGGAACAAAGGACGCTAACGACTGATCAGCCATTGGAGAATTAATCTCTCGCTCGCCGGGAGAACTGGATCAACCCCCAGAAGAAAGTCTGCAAAAGATATGTGTTTCATAAGTATTGCGAAAACTTAAAGAAAATGGAACAAATAAATGCATGATTTATTTGTCCAGGGCCCTTTTTTTTTATTTTTGCAATATTTGTTTTGTATTTTTGCAATAGGTAAACTTGAAAAGGTCCTTTTACTCTATCATTCGTATCAGTTTGCACGTTTTCTCTTACTTGCCAACTCTCGACGCCCTTCTGCTAAATAGCACATTTAATTCAGACGATGCATCTGCATTTTCAGCATGCAACTTAAACGTTAGACATGAAATAATGCAGCGAGCTGTACAACTCCTATTTTTATTTCCTCTGTTATTTTTTCGCGCACTTTCTTGAGGTTAATCAGAAAGTGGCGTCTGGTTGGCCAATTAGAAGGCGTAATAAATGGAGTGTATACATCCTTTACGCTCAAACTGTGCTCTGCGCCTCCACTAATATCCATTGTGCTCGTAAAAACCATGCTTTGAAGACAAATTGCTACAAAAAAAAAAGTGCAGGAACGTGTAATGTATACAGGGATATCCTGCCTGGAACAGAGGGGAAGATTTTCTTTTTTTTTATTATTATTATTATTATTTTACTTTTAAAAGCCAGCAGTGCAATAGCTACGCAGCTCTTGCTGTGCAGCTGAATGAAAGATCTACAGGAAATGAACAGCCGCGCTTGTGCTGCTCTTGCCAAGACAGAATGCGAAAACAAAAGGCCCTCTATTGTCTAAAGATACCCTGACATTTGAACTCCGAGCAACAAGTTATTAAAATGCATCAGGGCCTCATAACTGAAGCAACAGCACCATAAATAAATATGGCTGTAACTCAAACGGCTGCTACAGGGCTTGGAAAAGACACCCTGTGCGGCGCGGTGATGCATTACGTATCAGAGGCGTTGATGCCTGGGTTCTGTGGTGCCGGTAAGCGATATTCACTGTATCGTCTCTATGTTGGCGCACAGCGGAATGTTAACTGCCTTTTCCTCTAAACAGACCGCGCCTGGAAGCGGCTCCGTAGGAGTAGGCTTCTACGCTACAAGGCTTTTTTTTTTTTTTTTACTCTAGCAACCTTATGCATATGTCGTATATGTATATGTGTACGGCAGGGTTTAACAGATAGCCATTGTATAAAGATTGTGAAAGATAGGAGCCAAGAGCTGGGATCATGGGGAGCCATGGCTCCTCTGCTGCACCGTTACAGGTAATGGCCAAAAGAGGTCAGAATTTGGGGGCAGGCCGATGCGCATGTACACATTTACTTTCAGTCATTTTTAGAAGCTTGGAAGGGAGGAGTGTCAACTCTACCACCCAAGGTGTAAACCACTGCGCACACGCAGTACTCAATCCCCGGCGTTTGAAGATCTGGATGCTGGTCATTTAGAGAGTACGTACAAGGAGATTTGGTGGCCATGTTGGAGTGGGCACAAATAAAATTCAGATGTCCATGTACCATGCTCGGAGAGGAGAGCCAGTACTCAGGCGTAACTCTCTCTGATGGAGAAGATCAGCAGAATGAGTTGGCCGGTTGCATTCCAAAACCAGATATCTGCTTGGACCGGGGCCAAGTAAGGGATACTATTACTGTACGAACAGTAACAGCGCTTTCCCAGGATTCAACCCCCCCCCCCCCCCCAAAAAAAAAATAGCTAGATCATCGTAGACCCAGCTAGCCGTTCAAGGACAAGAAGGGGGCTGATTAACTCCTTCTACAGACAGCTGCGGCTTTCAGCTAGCTAGGGGCAAATTATATAAAATTGATTTTCTGAGATCTTCTATAAAGAATGTTTTTACAAAAATCTGAATATTTAAACTTTAACTTCAGCATTGTGTTCTCTCCTACATGTTTTCAGCTCACTCTGCTTGTGACTCTATGGATGGAGTCAACAATACTGTAGATATAGGTGCCAAACCCCCAGATCTTTATTGACTAATCCCAGCCACCATGTCAAGCTGCCGATCCCCTTTTCCAAAATACAAAGGCAAAAGGAAAGGCGTCTCTGATTGGCTGGATACAGTCAGTTAGCACCTCAGGGGCGGGGTCACTGATGAGGAGCGGCTGACCTGTAATAATACACCCTAAGAACATAATAAAGTGAAGTGAAACAACAAGCATTTCTCTCCTATGGGGTGGGGCCATAAGACCTCAACCCAAGCAAGGCACATGGGACGCTGGTAGCCTTGTCTGGACCACTGATGGACTGTGATGTTATGGGTAGGGTTGCCACCTGGCCGGTATTTTGCTGTCAGGCCGGTAAAAAATTGGCATCAGGCCAATGTTAAGTCTATGGAGACAGTACCAAGGCCGGTATTTTTTTGAAGAAAAGGTGGCAACCCTAGTTATGGGGCCCAAAGTAACCACACAAAATTGACCCTATGGTAGAAACTATTAAAATTATAAATCTGAACTGCGCATATTCTATCATGGATCACCAATTTTACAAAGTTCAAACAATAGTAACCTTAATTCAAACACCCGTTTTCTTTGTTGGATACATCCACCTTTTACAATTTTACTTAAATTAAGATACCCCCCCCCCTCCCCCCTTCCGTTTATCAAAATAACAAGTAACCATTATATATTTTTTTTAAACGTGCCTGTCTGAATTTAAACCGTTTAAGTACAGTTTTAATGCCCCCTTCTGACCAGTGAAAACTTTGGCCAGCATCTCACAGGAGCGTCTAACAAAAGCCCCAATTCAATAGTAGCAGGCACTACTAGCTCGAATTTCAGCATTCAATCCACAAAGCAATTAAACCTTGAGGAGTATAAAACAAAAATAATAAATAGTAACATGGCACGGATTTCCAATATACTGTACATTTATATATTACGGTACTTACCAGCACATCACTACGCTCAATATCATTTTATACGTTCCCAATTAAAGTACAATTTATCTTCTGCATTATTTGAAAAACAAAACTTCCCTCCAAAAAGACAGTGGAATATCGTTAAATTGTTTACATTAATAATTATATGTATTTTCACCGAGCATTTAAAATAAAATTATTGCAAGAAAAACAACGACTGGCTAAGGAAAATAGTAAGAATTTAGGCTGTATATCAGCCTGACCCAAATCCCCAAGTCTATGACAAATTCGGTGGGGTTTTGGGAGATTTGTCCGTTATTGGGACAGAAATGTGGAATAAGAAGATGGAATCGTCACTAGTTTGCGCTGATCTAAGTCAGTTTAAAAACAGAATTCGTCACCTGAACACTGTACGTACTGCGAAAATAGAGTAGAAAAAGATTATTTTTATAAGACGATCTATACATTGTTTCCACAAAATTGCAGCAAATGCATAAAATAAGAGAATGTGTGTTTGAGAGGAGTGTGTGGTGCCTCCTGTTTATGACATCACATGTTCCTTGATTTGTGATTTGCCCATCAAGCCACAGGTGATGTCATAAGCAGACGGTGATGTCATAAGCAGACTCATCTAATACACTTTTTCTCTTAATTCATGCATTCACTTGCAATCCTGCGAATACTAGGATTAATTCAATTTTTTAGATCTTTTTTTTTTTATTCGTCTCTACATGCACCAAACATACATTTAGGTGACAGAGTCCCCTTAATAATTCGGATCCCCCTCTTTCCCCACGTTAATCACTCCCACCCTATCTCTTCAGTCCCGGAGCCTCTCTAAAACCTAAACACAAAAATAGCAAAATAAAAGTTGCTCACACTGGGCCCTGGCACAAGCCTGTAACTGTTTATCCTGATAACGTATGCTTGCGTGGATATAAACACTTTCAGATCAGCATGCAGAATTTCAAAATAAATAAAATACATACATAAAAGAAAATGCTCCGACCCCCCCACAGAAATGCATTCGAGGATGCTGCGAGTGTTCGGCTGAGATCACACAGATATAAAAAAAAAAAATAATAAATCCATTTTTGGAGGGGAGATATTATTTAAAAAAAAGTATCACTACCCAGAAAAAAAAAATTAAAACAAACAAAGACACTACTGCAATTTGTGTTTGGAGTCGATACACTATTTCATTTTTACAGAGAGGGATGGGGGGCTTGGAGTGTCTACCCCCTCTCCCACCCCAGCTCCTCCCATTCAGACAGACTAGGTTAAGCATCTCATTCTCTCCTTTGTTTTGCAAATCAAAATGTTAATTAGAGTAATTGTAACTTTAAATCATGCCAGTATGTAAACCTCTCTCCTTTTGGTTGCAGACAGTGTGGGAATGGAGGGATTCAGCAGGACTAGGGGGGCGGGGGGCACAGCTGTGCTAACTCAATCCTGAAAGCCAGGGAACCTCTGTGATCATTTTCATGTCTTTACAATTGTTTTTTATGAGGTGATAACATTTTTACAAATACCATCATTTTTGCTTTTTTTTTTTTTTTATATTCTAAGTGACAGGCTGACATTTTACAACTGGTTTATTGAAAACAAGAATGGAGAAGCTTTGGCGTAACAGACATTAGAGGCCGAGTAGAAATTCTCATGCTAATGAGGTACAAAAGGGGATAAAATGTTCCACACTCTCCAACTAGCAGGGAATGTGGGGCGGCAGGGAACAAGTACGGCAAAGTTCAATAATACGCAGCGCTTTACATTAATCACAGCGGCCCCGTGTGATGGAACGCAGGAACATTAAAAAAGGCCAGTCTTCCTCTCTGGGTGAAAAGCAAATTCCACCTTCCCAACGTTCCCTCGTCTGCATCGTTTAACGAGACAGATACTGACCCCAGCTTTCAGTCAACAAACGGAGTTACAAATACTTGTTTTATTGCAAAAATAAAGACTCTGAATATATAGAAAACAGAAGGCATATAGTGTGTTTGTATGCCGACATCGAACCACCAATAAATACAGTATGAAAAAAGAGAAAACAAGATTAAAACACATAACTTTATAATTATACCAATATAATTGTTTAAACAGTCATTGGATCATAGACTGGGGGCCGATGATCTCATGAACCAGAGAAAGAGTATTTGAAGTAGCTTCGGACGTATCCATCTCCTCTCTTATGACCTCATCATGCTTTTTTTTTTTTTTTGCATCATGCTAATCAGTTGTGCCGGTGATAACTAGACAGCTGCAAGGCACAAGGTGGGGTTCGCTTGGACCGCAGGCGTTCATCATGCATTGCATATGAGAAGCTGGATACAGGAGTCCTAGTACTTGCACAGCTAATGGTCCCAACAAGCTCTGTAGCTCCGCATACAAAAGGGGTTCTGTATAAAAGATCATTTCTGGGGTAAATTTCTAAAAGTGATGTCATCAGTTTGTTCCCATGGATCACTCTTAGAACATTCCATCGGTTCCCATGGATCACTCTTACAACATTCCATCGGTTCCCATGGATCACTCTTACAACGTTCCATCGGTTCCCATGGATCACTCTTACAACGTTCCATCGGTTCCCATGGATCACTCTTACAACGTTCCATCGGTTCCCATGGATCTCTCTTAGAACATTCCATCGGTTCCCATGGATCACACTTACAACATTCCATCGGTTCCCATGAATCACTCTTAGAACACTGCACCACAATTGACCTTTATACATAAACCCACCAAAGTGTCTGACTGTAGGGTGACTAGGAGAGTAGATGTGGACCTCGGTTTTATCACTTCCAAAGGAATTAAGAAATCAGTTGTTTAATCAGCTTATTCTAATACTTATTAAGGGACCGGTATTAAATGAGGCATCAAGTAACATCTATGACTAAGCGTGATGACACGCGAAACGCGTTAGGTGGCCTTCCCTGTTCACTTTATTATCCGTGGATTTTACTTTACCCTGTTTGTTTGGACTTTTGAAATCATTAAAGCACCTTTATTCACTCATTGTTTGGCGAGTGGAGTGCACACTTCTTTCTACTTGATGCCTAATCAGCGCAGTGGAGCACCCACCCACCTTCTGCACTGCTGTTTTCGTGATTGGAGCCGGTGTTGCTTTTATTTCTCATTTGGTATTAAAACGAGACCTTCAGGCCCAAGCCAACCTAGGAAATAAATAAGGTAATAAAATATGGCCTTCCATTAGTAGCCAGCGGAGTGCCTCTCCCCACATTACCAACAAGAGAGGAAAGCGCGGTATGATCCCCAGTATGGCGTCCCCTTAATAACAACATGATAAGAATAATATCCTATATTATACGTCACTGCCTCCATGTAAACTTACATAGTGATTCACAATTATTAGTCTTTTTTTATAGCGTGCATTTCACATCGGCACTTTCATCCTTCACTTCACAATATTTATTATTCAACATTTTATAGGAGGAAATTTTAAACGGTGTTGAAATAAAAAAAATTAAATCTTTTTTTTTTTAAATAGAAGCCACTGGTCAGGATCGCGTCTGCGACTCTGAAATGGCCATTTAACCAGATTGCCTACCTTTGCTGTGTCAGCAATATGGCGGATTCATCTCGTTCCATTGGTCTAATGGATAGCAATTGAATTTAATTAGCAAAACTACTTTGTCTGCTTCTGGTGCTGTATTGAATCTAATGAAAGATTGCCTTTTTTTTATCGTTCTCATTTCTTATCTAGGTGAAATTTTTTACTACTTCCCTTTTGTTGTAATATTGAAAGAACCCCCCCCCCCCCCCCCCCCCAAGATTATACACCACTACGATTGACTCTAGGCATTTTATTATGATGATTATTATTATTATTTTGAAATTGTTTTAATAGCCTGAAATCCAAAAAGCAAATTACAAGGACTGTTCTATTGTTAAACATTGTGTAGATTGAATTACCAGGATCTCTCCATTAAAAGCACTTTTATGGTATGAATAAAATGTAAATCCTCTTTGCAGATCAATACTAAAACATAATCCTGTTCTCCGCTGTGGAAAAGGAAGGCCGGGCCTATAAATTATTTTTTCCACTCTTAATGCAGAGAATTACAGTCCTTTATAAAAGTTTAAAAAAATATATAGTAATAGAGCCTCTACTGTTACTTGGTGTCTCTGCAGACAGACGTAATCCTCTCTGACCCCAAATTATGCCCTCCTATCATGAATAAACCACATTAGTTTTGTTGCCAAGCCCTTTACAAAGGCACTCGAGCCAAAGATTTACTGGGTCTGCATCAATCAATCAGATTAATTAGCGTTCCACTCTACAGGCTAATTAGAAATTGCACTGCCCACTATATATTTATAAATTTTGGAGGGGAAGAGGGCACAAGACACAATATAGATGACTGGGACAGGAAATATATAAAGGCAAATCAACATCCCTTAAAAATATTTTAATATTAGTCTAAGAAAGTGATCCCAATCCATCTACACGTATGGCCGCATATCTCAGAACCAGGCTAAGCTATTGCATCCACATAGGAAATCACCTCTCTCGTCTGCACTCTTCTAGTTTGTCTGAACCAATCACCTTCCAGGGATTAGGACGGATCATCTCATGTGACAAAAAATGGCTGCACCCACAGTAGATTGTAAATGCATTTCATTTTAGTGATGCAGAAATGCTTACCTTGGAAAATACTTTATAACGAGCTATATCATCCCTCTCCACAGATTTTTAATTTATTTGGAATACTTATTAAATCATCCTATAGTTATACGAACGTGGCTTTAGCACCAAGACACATCTTTTTACACCTGTTTAATCCTTCTGGGGAAAGGGGCCACCCCTTGCATACCTGGTCTAAGTGATGAGAAATACAATTAATACCTTAATATTTTATAAGGGCTTGGCATTTAATTAGGAGGCCGACAAACCAATTCAGGAGACCGGGAAATAGTACATACAAAAATAAAAAAATGAAAGTTATATAAACAGAGAAAGTAGATGAAACACGTTTCTAAAATAATTAAAAAACATTTTTCTACTGCCAACACAGTAAAACATTTCCTAATATTTTTTTGTGATCGATTGTTTTGGTCTCAAAAGTCTTTGACCTTGAACCATAACTGCCCCCCTCCGACGTTGCTTTTTTTTTTTCACATACAGCGACATTTGGGAGCAACGATTTGCCATCTGTAGCCATAATAAATAAATAAAGGCTTACATGAATCTAACAGTAACGAGAAAATTCAAGCAGTATTAGAAGACGCAGAGTGCCTGAAGAATCTATTGACCCTGGTGACTACAGAGTAGACATGTGCGAAACTAACATTTTCGTTTCGTTTTCGTCCATTCGGACGAAAATGTTATTTATTTAGTCTAAAACGAATTTCGTTCATTACTGCATTCGTTTCAGACGAAATTCGTTCATTATTTTCGTTTCGTTTTATTCGTTCGTTTTATAGAATACATGTAATACTATTGGCTTTCTATAAACCGAACGAGAGCCCCATTCATAAGAAATTCTTATGAATAGGGCTCTCTTTCGGTTCATATAAAGGCAATAGTACTACATGTTTTCTATAAGCCGAAAGTCTATAAACCGAAAGTCGTTCGGTTTATAGATTTTCGGTTTATAGAATTACATGTAATTCTATGTATTCTATAAACCGAAAGTCTATAAACCGAACTACCTTCGGTTTATAGACTTTCGGCTCCATTCGTTTATTAACCATTCGTTCATTCGGCTTTCGTTAGCTTAGCATTTTCATGATTCGTTTTTCGGACGAATGAACGAAAATGCTATTTTCGGACAAAAATGCATTCGTCCGAAAACGAATGCACATTTCTACTATGGAGTATGCGAAATGAAAGGGATAAAAGGGTCTCCCCCTAAATCTGCTGTACATTAGGATTGTAGCGAGTAAGCAGCGATCTATACATTGCGTTAGCAGAAGTTTCTTTTAAACGGTGTCTCCTGTTTATGACATCACCTAGTGGCATGACATGCAAATTACACACTGAATGTGGCACAGCTCAAGACACGGGTGATTCCAGAAAAAGGACACAGACATGTTTAAAACACATCTTACAGGAATCGGTATATTTGCTGCAATTCAGTTTGTTTCTTATGCTCTCCATTTGCTCTGTCTAATAACATTTAGGCAATGGAGCCACCTAATTAAATTAAAGAAATTGGACTTCTGACCAATGGCCGTGTGGGTTGGAATAACCAAATGGTAAAATATCCAGTTGGGTTTTGCACAGACAAGGTTTTGCTATGAAATTAATACTGGAAAATCCTACTGGAGATTTGGGAGAAAAGAAAACCCTGGACAAGAGTATCTGGCTCTGCGGATACATCCAGGGAACCAAAATTAAACTGCAAAAAAACCCAGGACAAAACGCTGAGCACTTGGCATGCAGATTTGCTCCGATGGCTGGTGAGCTTTACTGATGGGGAACAAGTCTTTTTCTAAGATGACTAAATCAAAAGGTTTTGTGCCCCCATTATAGATCCACCGGGAGAGGAGGTTAGCTGTTCTAGAGGAATGTGTATCAGATGCTGAGGACTGGCAGTACACTGGTGAATACAGCCTCTTTTGTTCCAGGTCATCTTCAAGGTCAAAGACAGACAAGGACCTGCTGTTACCGAATCTTTATTCCTTGGGAGATCAATGAACAGCAGAGGCTTCAAACTATCTGACTTTCAAGTCTGCTCTCATGCTGAAATGTTCTACTTGATAAGGCTGCAGCGCATCATGCTTTGTATCAAGCAAGATAGAGAAGCCTGGTATGTATAGCACAATGTATGCTGTACACACACTCACTAGTATAGATCAGGGTTCGCTGTGCATAATAGGAGTTGCAGCCTACAGTATAAAAAAGGTGTCCACAACAGATTCTGTGATTAGGATAATAAATATGGGTTGTGCACACAGATACTAAAGTGTACTAGCATCTAATTTAGCTCTACAAGATATTAATCATGTGATAAAAGGGATGCCAAAATTGCAAAAACAGAAATAAAAATAAAGGCATATTTTGTAAATATCTAATGTTAAATGTGCAAAAAAAAAAGCTACTTTTTAATTGAATAAGCCAGTTTGTTTTGTTTTTTTTTGTTATTGTGCTACTTGCTACAAACAGGCAGGAATTTGCAAATATCTCTGCCATGAGCGAAAACGAGTGCACAATAAATATCGGGGGGGGGGGGGGGGGGGGAAATAAATAAATAACCACAAACAACAAAATATGTAAAGTGTAAAGAAGACAAAGGAAGGAGACCATATGAAATGGATTCCTACTATGAGAAGTTGCATAGATTGTGTTTAATTGAGTGCTTTTCGTTGTGCTTGTGTGGGGGTCTAGTTAATGCCCCCCCCCCCCTACGGCTCAGATTTTCATGGCCTTTATACCTCTTTAAAAGCACGTCAAGTGTAGATGGCTGATATAGAAATTCTTTAATGAAAGGATAGAAATAAACTATTCGGAGAGACGTATGGAGCAAAGAGGGCTCAATAAGATTTGTAGTCTTCCATTAAGGGATATCTATATAAACCATCTAGACTTAATGCAATCTTCCAATTAAAGATAATTTCATTTGTTGTCCTTTAAGCATGGAGTAGGTGAATTCTGCAGCTTCTCTCAATCATCGCAAGACACAGAAATGTCCATTTAAGGGGGTAGTAGGATTGAGAGTTTGTAGATTTACGGTTCCGTGGGGGGGGGGGGGGGGGCTTAAGCTATAATCCTTGCACTGTTTACTTGCTGAGAAGGAAACCGCTCCAGGACGCGGCAGAGGGTAAAGAGTGCAAAGTGGGTGTGTTAGGGCATGTCCAGAGTGTGCAAGGTGGGTGTGTTAGGGCATGTCCAGAGTGTGCAAGGTGGGTGTGTTAGGGCATGTCCAGAGTGTGCAAGGTGGGTGTGTTAGGGCATGTCCAGAGTGTGCAAGGTGGGTGTGTTAGGGCATGTCCAGAGTGTGCAAGGTGGGTGTGTTAGGGCATGTCCAGAGTGTGCAAGGTGGGTGTGTTAGGGCATGTCCAGAGTGTGCAAGGTGGGTGTGTTAGGGCATGTCCAGAGTGTGCAAGGTGGGTGTGTTAGGGCATGTCCAGAGTGTGCAAGGTGGGTGTGTTAGGGCATGTCCAGAGTGTGCAAGGTGGGTGTGTTAAGGCATGTCCAGAGTGTGCAAGGTGGGTGTGTTAGGGCATGTCCAGAGTGTGCAAGGTGGGTGTGTTAAGGCATGTCCAGAGTGTGCAAGGTGGGTGTGTTAGGGCATGTCCAGATTGTGCAAGGTGGGTGTGTTAAGGCATGTCCTGGGTGTGCAAGGTGTGTGTGTTAGGGCATGTCCTGAGTGTGCAAGGTCGGGGTGTGGGGCATGTCCTGAGTGTGCAAGGTCGGGGGCTGGGGCATGTCCTGGGAGTGCAAAGTAGGTATCTGGGGCATGTCCTGAGTGTGCAAAGTAGGTGTCTGAAACATGTCTCGAGTGTGCAAAGTGGGTGTCTGAAACATGTCTCGAGTGTGCAAAGTAGGTGTCTGGGGCATGTCCTGAGAGTGCAAAGTAGGGGTCTGGGGCATGTCCTGAGTGTGCAAGGTTGGGGTCTGGGGCATGTCCTGAGAGTGCAAAGTAGGGGTCTGGGGCATGTCCTGAGAGTGCAAAGTAGGGGTCTGGGGCATGTCCTGAGAGTGCAAAGTAGGGGTCTGGGGCATGTCCTGAGAGTGCAAAGTAGGGGTGTGGGGCATGTACTGAGTGTGCAAGGTCGGGGTGTGGGGCATGTACTGAGTGTGCAAGGTCAGGGGCTGAGGCATGTGCTGAGTGTGCAAAGTCGGGGGCTAGGGCATTTGCAGGGAGTGAAAGGTGGGACTACTGGAATGGATGTTGGGGCAATAACAAAAGTAGAAACGGAGTGGGGGAGGCGGGGTCCCAGATCATTTGTTCTGTAAGGGCCCCCTCTATTTCTGACGGGGGCCCTGAGCGCAGGCATTGCCTGAAGAATTTAGTTTACGTTAGGAACTGAACTGCAGCGGACATTTAGGGATGAACTTCATGCAGCGGCAGCGTTCTGCCCAGAGTGTAACCAGGGCTAAGAAAAAGCCGAGGTTGGGGAGTCAGTCCTTTCACAGAGGAATGTGTGCAATCACTCAAAACAGCTTCACGCAGAGCAACAATACACCAAATACCAGAATTCAGAAGCAGAGCCATGTGTTTAAGATCTTACCCAGGTATCTTTATACTCTCAGAAAGAAGGCGGCAAGGTTGCTATACACCCCAAAGGGCATCTAAACCTCAAAAAAGGCCATGAAGGAGGAGAGGATGCCACAGAAAGGTGTCAAGTGGTACTTTGCGAACCCATGATTAAGAGCCAACTGGGCCCTGACTGTCCCTATCCTGCAATGTGCTCGTTTTGTACCTTCAATAAAGTTGCACATTTTTTTATGTGACATATACTGGTCACGGACGGCCTTCTGACCACACGTAGGGCTACAGCAGCAGGGATGCTGATTCCCCCATCATTCCTGGGATGCCCCAGCTAATCTCCCAGCCAGGGTTACAGCAGATCATGATGTTCTGACTCGCTATGTGCGCGTCTTAAATAATAAATCCTGCATGAATACAGTGTCACACAAGGCCCAATATACCAAACCCAAAAGGCAGAGAATAAATCAGGGACTAAGCAGACAGTAATTGGCCAGGGAATTGGAATTCAGCATGGTGATGGTGGAAGGAGTCCATCTCTGGACAGTCACACCTCCAGCAGAAGATCCTAATCCGTCCATTTCCTTTCTTGTCTCCTGACCTCCAGCTCCACCACGGACGTTCCCAGCAGACCAGCACAGCTGTCCGGTTTTACAAACACCCTTCATTTAAAAGCTTTCCAACTATCTGGAATAGCTGTCTGGCTCACAGAAAACTAAATTCCCTTTGGTACGCTCCATGAAAACCCCTAAATCTCTGTATTCAGGGAATTGTCCCATCCCCCCCCAATGCAACCATAAAAACCTACAACTTTTAATAACAAGTGCTGGAAAAAAAAAAGATTTGCAGATGTCTCAGCTGGGCAGCAATGCCCCCCCCCCCCCCCCTTGCTAAAAACTACAGTAAGTAAAAGCAATAGACAAGGGCAGAGCTTGACACATCGAATATGCCCTGCTGGCTTTTGTGATAGTTTTATATTGAACTCTATAGAAGCACCATATGTCTGGCTCCTAAAAATAACTAGGCTGGCTCCTGAATTGGTCTGCTTAGTTCCAAAAACTACAAAATATTTGTCAAGCCCTGGACAAGGGAAAAGTCGGTTGCACTTCCATGTGTATCGAAATGTAGCAAGCCATTGTGTTTAAGAGAATTTGCTCACCGTAAAAATAACAAATATATAAAATGAAACAAACCGTGCAGCGAGTAATGCGGATGAAAATAGACTGCAGTATAGCGGCCAGATGATAACAGGGTGCAGTATAGCGGCCAGATGATAACAGGGTGCAGTATAGCGGCCAGATGATAACAGGGTGCAGTATAGCGGCCAGATGATAACAGGGTGCAGTATAGCGGCCAGATGATAACAGGGTGCAGTATAGCGGCCAGATGATAACAGGGTGCAGTATAGCGGCCAGATGATATTAGGCTGCAGTGTAGCGGACAGATGACCTCACACAATGAAAGTTTTGAACCAAGGAGAATTAAAGGGTAAAGATCTAAAAGCAGAACCCTCGGCAGGAACTTTCCGTTGGTTTCCACGGTGACTGAACCACTTTTAGGAATAAGGAGGTGGTCACAAATTATGAAGAATTGATACTTTAGGTCGTTAGCACTTCAGGTCAACTCGAAAATCCCAGGGGGCCTGAAAACTCTCAAATAAATGGATTTCAGTGGAGCACCGGGAATGGGAATAAACATAAGCAATTAATATATATATATATGGCCTCATACCTGAATCCAGGAAAAAAGTTTCTCTATTTTTTTCCATTTGGCTACTAAGCTTCATACAGATCTGCCAAGCCCTGCTTCAGATACTGATATCTGCTTTCCTGAACATTCGTATGAAGGATCCTGGTTACAGACATCCAATAAACAGATAGCATCACACCTTTAAAAAGCTATGGCAGCTCACACAAACACACACACGGCTCACACAAACACACACACAGCTCACACAAACACACACACACGGCTCACACAAACACACACACAGCTCACACACACGGCTCACACAAACACACACACGGCTCACACAAACACACAGCTCACACACACGGCTCACACAAACACACACACAGCTCACACACACGGCTCACACAAACACACACACGGCTCACACACACGGCTCACACAAACACACACACACACGGCTCACACAAACACACAAACGGCTCACACACACAGCTCACACACACGGCTCACACAAACACACACACGGCTCACACACACGGCTCACACAAACACACACACACGGCTCACACAAACACACACACGGCTCACACAAACACACACACGGCTCACACAAACACACACACGGCTCACACAAACACACAAACGACTCACACAAACACACACACAGCTCACACACACGGCTCACACAAACACACACACGGCTCACACAAACGGCTCACACAAACACACAAACGGCTCACAATCTCACCTGAGACAAGAAGACAGTCATGCACACACTTCCACCCTGGATTTCTTTATCTTATTTTGAAGATAATTTTCATTTTTTTCTTTTAATTCTCAATATAAAAGCGCTGCGCGGATGATCTTTTCCACCGCAGACTCCTAACAATAGCCATGTTGTTGGGCACTAACAAACTACAAAGGGCCCTTTCTCAAATAAAAAGTTACTTGAAACTGCTCCTCTGCAACTGAAAAACTGCTAGGATGCTGCTGGAAACAAATAACTTATTTCAAACCTAGCTGGGTTCAGGGAATGTCCAACCGTTTGGTATTTGAAGGGAAAAAAAAAAAATAATTAACCCCAAAATATAAAAAAAAAAAATGAAAAATCGGCCTGAATGAGGAAGCTTTCTTTATTTTTCTTACCTCCTCTCAGTCTCCAATGTTTCATTTTTAGAAGTTCATAAAAAGGTTACACTAACGGATTTGAAGAGGATTATGCTGATCTTTTTAATGGTTGCTTCCCTGTATAGTAACGTAGATCTGCACAGGGCAGAACTTTAAACACAGACACAAGTAGAGCTAGATGATACCCCTTATTTGATTGCAAGCTGCCAAGATATTTTGATTGCAAGCTTTGAAGACCACGTTGCTAGGTCATTTCCCCAGACATTAAAAATACATTCCTGCAACAACAAACAACAAACAACAACACAAGAAAAACAAATCTAAAACCATCTTACAGACCACACTTAAAGCTATATATCTATATATATAATTCTGGGGGAAGGTCTGAATGTGGAACACTCAGTGGGAACATTCCATTGGTTTCCCTGATGGCTGCTCCAGGGTTAGGACATCATCCGAATTTGCCCTCAATTTATAACTGCCAGGGAACGCTTTATACCTGAAAATGTGCACATATATCACTATATTATATTGGTTTCTATCGGAACTGCCACACATTTCGTTTTTATGGTGAGGTAATTTGGAGGGGAGGGGGGGGGGGGGGGGTAGGTGCATGTGACTATATTATATCATTACAAAAACTAAGCAGCAGCAGGTCCAATGATTGCACGGCCACCAAGGGCTTCGGAGAGGCTCTAACTTTCGATATCTGGCCAATCTTGCTTCATTCTTTTTTGTAGAAAGAAACAAAAGTTTCAATGTTTTTAGAAATAGGATATGGTGTGTAAACCTCTTAAATCCCATTTTTTTGCACCCATGAAATATTTGGACACTTTACTCTCCCCACAGTCACAAAGGTTTTGTTATTTCTCGCCTCACCCTTCCTAAATTATAAGACTTCCGTCATTGCTTTAAAAAAATTGGTGGTTATTGGTGGCATTACAAAAGTGGTCTTAGCAGACGGAGCATTCCATTGGTTTCCATGGTGATTGCAGAACATTTAGAACTTTGCCCCAGAATTCCGGTTTATAAATAAACCCCCCCCCCCCCCCCCTGTGTTACTACACAATACCGACTGCAGACTCACCCTCATCAAGGAAGATTGCTTACAGATACAAAAGGAGAAATCATTGAGGGGTAAGGAGATCAGTACCTACAAGCCCACAAAACTTCTTACGATCTCACCCAAGTTCTTCTGGGACTACTACCCAGGTGTAGGTTTAGCATTTAGAAATATCTAGGCTCCTCCCCTTTTATGGACAGTCACGATTAGAATGTTGGGGAATTACGAAGCTCTAACGTGGTCAGAGAACTCATACTGCAACATTCTAAAAAGGAATGTTGGTAAAAGGGGAGGAGTTTGGATATATATATATATATTTTTATTTTTTATTTTATTTATGTATTTATTTTTTTAGTAGTGAAAATTCATCCTTTGAAGTCTGGAGACAGATATAATGGTATTGCTGCTTAACATTTAATTTGGTAGTTTGACCATGGAGCATCAAAATAACAAAAAAAAAAAAACACAATTACACACCAGGCACATAAATATTTAGGAGTACATAAGAGCAGACTTGGAAACCATGCTTATTGTTTTTACAGAAAAAAACTCTGCGGCCATCGTATATGCCAAGGAATGTGTACCGGAAAAAAATAAATTTCCAATTAGCAATTCTGAAAAACAGAATCTCAATCTTACACGATCCGTCTGATTACTCAGAAACCAATAATGGGAATAATTTGGCACTTTCATTTATTTGCCCAAAAGGCCTGGCTTCTATGATGACGCCATCCGATTGAAGAGGAGAGGATTCATAGCACTGCACCTATATTCTAAAAGCCACACAGGCCTCTGCAAAGGGTGAAAGCAGGGACCCCACTGTCGCCGTAATAAGTTCAGGGAGCGTATTGGGGATCACAATTAGCGAAACAGTTCAAATACCATGGAGAGTTAATAAACGGATCAGGTGTATGTTCATCAGTCTGCAGGATACCTGCGCAACAATTCGCTTATAAATTAAGTAAATGGGCTTTAATTCCAGAAAAAAAGATCAGCTGACCAACAGAGATATGACATCATGGCAGCTCACCATCCATAGGTCATAGAACAGGGCTCACCAGTCTACAAAGTGGGATTTATATATTCTGCATAACTCTTACAACGCTCCATAAAAATACTTAAAATAAATGTTAAAAAACAAACAAACAAACATGACAAATTGTGTCTTGTTTATTAACCACTTTTTTTTGTTGTTGAAAACCTTTACACCTTCCCTGGTAGTTCCACAACAGAAATACAGAACTATGCTTGATGCATCTAGTAGTGTCCAACCTGTACATGCTAAGAAAGAAAGAAAAAACGTTTTTGAGGGGGAAACCCTTTCAAAGTTTGCTGCTCTAGTCTGCACAGAAGATGAGCAATAACAGCTTCTTTGACTAACTGCCCCCCCATTTTTTTTTAACGCAATGGGGGACAGGTGTGAACTGTCACTGCCTAAGCCCTCTGATTAGTTAGGAACATCCATTTTTATGCCACAGAGCAACAGAACCATTATGGTGGGAGGCTCAATCCCCAAAAGAAAACATGCAAAAAGTATTGCTAAAAAAAAAAAAAAAAGGCCAGCTTTAACATTCGTTTATTTTTCCAGGGTTTATTTATCTTTTTCCCCCAAGACTGGAGAGATCTTTTAATGTCATGAGTATAAATGAATTCGCCAAAAATGACTGGTCAATGACTTATTAACCAGCTAATGATAGGATGAGAAAAGTTTTAAGGACGGCTAATTGAACATACCCTGGCTGTCATTAGAGAAACACTGTGGCAACATATTTTCCTGAGATTACTTTACGCTCTCCGTGAGCTAGTAACTTCCGCTACTGACCACGCGCACTTCTAGAGACGGGTTGATGCATTTTGAGTGCGTTAAATCAGGTGCCGGGCAAAAAAAAAAGAAAAATGTCAGCTCTGTTGCCGAACGGTCATTCAAGGTGCCATTTTTAGGATAATTGTTTGATAATCCCTTCCATGTCACCAGCGTTAAAATACTTCCAGAGCAGAGAGTAACTGGTCAAGGTCTTGCCCCCGCTCTTGCCAAAATATATCTGCAAAGTTTAAAATACTTATTTAAAAGACAAACAAACAAAAAATAAATTCTCCTAAAGCCTGGGAAGATGAGTTCACATATTTAACAAAACAATCTGATTCTTTTAAAAAAAAAAAAAAGACTAAAGACAGACAGAAAAAAAGCATTATCTCTACCATCAGTCCACCTCCCAAAAACATTTCTGTGACTATCACGGAGCAGTTGAAGGATACGTCACTACAGAGACAGTACAAAACAAACAAAATATATATACAAACGTATACACAAAGATTAATTTCACTAGTTCAGAGCACAGTACAGGCCCATATTTCTTTCCCCGATTAGGAAAACCAACGATTAATCACCATAGCTATTAGATATGCCAAGCAAGAAAATACAATTCTCTATTTGCACACCTGAGCTTTTGCAGTGGCGAATGGTTCCCTGTGTGCCAAGTATGATCATCTGGGAAATACGAAATCTCGGCTTTTAATGTCATTATGCGATGAAATAGCAGAGGTGCTATTGAAACACAGGCGGAAATGTTGGCACTGCCGGGATGGTATTATCTGGTTATATTTCCATGGTTGGGGGGGGGGGGGATAAAAATTTAAAAAATCCAAAATATGTACACACACAATAAATAAATTCATATATTACTTAGTACACTCCAGATGGTAAGCTATTCTCTATAATAAAAAAAAGTTATATATATATATATTATTTTTTTTTTTACTATAATTAACTAACCTAATCAATTAGCTATACACACAAACAAAAATCAATAATGCAAAAAATAAAACGTGTCACACTGCCCCTCTTCAGTCAAATATGGAAACATTAAAATGAAAATCAATAATGTCCCAGTTCACCTTCTAAGACATTTTACATATTATTACACAAATTATTATTATTTTTTTTTAAATTGTGAAAAATTCATACAAAGTTCAAATGAAATGTGGTTGTAGTGTGAAATACAAATTAAATGCAGTTGGTACCAAATCTGGATGTGGTCAATGTTACACCCCTCTGCTCCACTCTTGGGAAATTTAGACATTATGAAGCGCATATGTTCTGGACAGGACTGTTTTATTAAATGTGTATTTACTTTACTTTGTGTTAAATTAAAAAACAAGATACACAAGTGTCCCGCTCACCATAGAGGAAGAGGAGGAGACGAGAGGGAGAGATCATGGTTCATTTTACTTTTGTATAGCCAAAAAAATATTGAACCATCTACTTTACGACCAGGAGACAAAAATCACAATCCCTTTTTAAAAAAAGGGAAATCCTTCCTGCAACTTTCCCAGCTCAGCAAACCTATTCATCCCAGCTGTTAAACAACACAAGTTTTTGGTTGACTGACTACTAATGATCAAAAGGTTAAACTTTATCTGAAAGGTCAACTGCTTAGTGGCTAAAGGTTGTGCCCTCAACAACTTAAAATGTGACCCAACACGTGCCTTCTCACACCGATTCTGATCAGTCATTTATGGGGGGGGGGGGGGGAGTCATAAATGTGTCTACCACCCAAAACCACTACCCCTCCCACCATCCAAATTTCCCCCCTGTATCTCCCACAAGCAACACCAAAAAAAACCCCAACTCTGCTCCTCGCAATAAACCGAGGTTTCTGTGAGGCTTGGTACATAGAGTGATACAAAATCTCAAATGTTTTCAAGAGCACGATTACTCCACATGTGTTTTCGTTTAGACAGATACTTTCCTCAATTAGTAGCTTTCTCCAAAACTTCTTAAGTCCACAACAAACGAAGGTATATAGTTATATAGCACTTAATCAGACCGTATCAATCGCAATACAATATACATATATGAACACACGTACAAAGATCAGTTACACAAATCTTTAGACAAACGCTATTACAAATAAAATCAACACTGCAACTTCAATTCAGTCCTAAACCTCTTATTATTAATAATATTATTAATATTCTATAGGAGAACCTTAAACAGCACCCACTGCAGTTAATTTACCCTTTTCATAGTCAAGATTTAAAAAAAAAAAACAAATAAAAATTTGTAAAGACAAAAAAAAGAAGAAGATCATCATCATCATCATCATCATCTAGACGCTTTGAAAAACCTGGCACACGTGCAGTTAAATTAAACTGTTGTTAGTTATAAATACAAAGTGTTAACAGCTTGCATGTGGTTTATGGAATAATCCGGTCATGTTTAACATATACGTTCTGCAGATTCAAAGTGCCCTGAAACGTATACCAGCCTGTAAGGAGGCTTAAGGCCTACAATTTGAACTAGGAAAAAACTGCAACGTTTAAAAAAAAACCAACCTTTAAAAATGGATATAATGCAAAAGTTGATCCCAGTTGGTGAAACACATGCATGCAAATCTTTGACAGCGTACACCAATACCATACAACCCTCTTTAAACAGATTGTACACAGTGAAGTGCAGTCTCTGTCTGCCAACGTCTCCCAAAAGTAAGAGTGCAAAACACTTTGCACTAGGAGACACAAAATAAAACCCTTTACAAGTTATAACACAATTCATGGAAAGGGCCTTCCTAGCTAGCAGTATACAAATGCCACAAGGTTATAAAAACCAGGATAAACAACCTGTTTATTAAGTTGCCAATTAACATCACTGGTAAGCGATGACAAAAGAGGAATGGAGATGCCGAATCTCCACCAATTTACAAAAGTACACTCCGATATTAAACGCTGGCCACTTCCTCTGTATTGATTCCAGTTTTTTCATTTATTTAACATCTGCATAATAAATCTCGCAGAGCTCCTTCCAGTCTCCACAGCTCGCTGCTCTTACGTTTTGAAAATGTTTGAGCTACTTGCAGAAAAGGACAATTATATTCACATCGATAGGATTAGGAAAAGCGCTTACGCTAAAGAGAATTTACAGACTTTTCATTTTATGAGCTGCTCCCTAACTCCAGGTAGATCTACAAGTTATAAGGTCTGATTTTCAAAGGAGGGATTCCTGGAGTCAACAAAGAGGCCCAATCCAGGCCCTGGGACATAATGTACAAAGAGCAGATCTGGGGCAGAGTTCTAAAAGTGAAACACTGAGCAGGAACATTCCATTGGTTTCTTACATATAACAGTGCAAAGTATACAAACAAGTACCAAGAGGCAAGTATACACATTAATCGACACCAATTAAGCAATGGAGCGTGTGGATATACAGCATTGTATATCTGACACTGGAGCATAAAATGTTGCACTTACCTGCTGAGTGTACAAAGTATGCCAAATACAGGTCAAGCTCCTTGACCGAGACTCCTATGTGGTGGGGTTGTACGCAAAGCCCAGGGTTGGAGCATTGAGGTGATTTTACAAGACGCTCGCCATCAGTACTTTCGAGTGGAATACCTTTAAATAAAATCACCATTACAAGGTCCAACCTCCATACTTTGTCTGCTTGACGAAGACAGTCAATTCTTCGCATCTTGCCTTTCTGGTCCGGGTTGGAGAGAACGCAACACGCAGGTTTTTTACCGGTAACGGTGAGTACAAAATCCTCTCGATACTCCGGCCGGATGTCTTTCCTAAGCTTTGCCAGGAGCCTGGATGCCCATTTCTGTTTGACCTCGGGTTTTTCGCTCAGTAGTTCGTCCTTCACCGCCCTCTCCTCTTCCTTCGACATGCGCTTTTCGTGTTTTTTGAAGTATTTTCGCTTTCGCGCTTGTAGGTTGAACCATGTGTAGGCAAAGGCTCGGACGTGCGGTAGGAGAGCTTCAATGAAGGGATGGAACTCATCCTATGTAGGAAAAGAGAAGGGGGGGGAAAAAATACACCTGCATAAATATAGATGATACATGGAAAAAAATATTGTATTTATTGGCAAGTCGAGGAGAAAAACAAACAAACATATTTATTCCTTTTAAAAGGGCAAATTAATAACACAAGGAACCATACATTTCTGGCCATGTTATTTATATAAAGAGGTGGTTTAAGGATATCAACAAAGCGCAAAGTATCTCACTTTACACTTGTCCGGCCCTTTTATTGATTGTATACAAACAGGGACAGGGGCTCTTTTTTCGACCTCTCTCTTTCTTCAGCAACTGTACAACAATCAATATTTAAAAGTGGAAATCACAAGCACAGTAAATGCAATGTTAAGAGGAGTTTATAACCCACAAAATCGATTCGGCAGTAAAAAAAAATAAACTTTCATGATTGCTGTAAAAACTTTACTAGGGAAGAACCCCAGGAATAATTATTATTATATATATATATTTATCCTATGGCTTGCACAGAAAAAAAAAAACACACCCCATAACCCAATTGTGTTATTTAACTAAATACACTTTTTAATTTCTACCGGTTCATGGGCTAAATCCTGGGCTTTTACCGTAATCATATTTTTTTCTTTAAAAAAAAAAAAAAAGCATAGGCACATCACTAAACCAAATTTTTTATTTTTTTTTTTTTACAGTTTTGGTGAGAAGAGAGGAATAAACGTAAAAATAAATTGTACTAGACTGTAAATAATATATCTTGAGCAGGTTGCTACAAAAAGTCAAAATTTAGCTTTTTTTTTTTTTTTTAAATTTCACTGTGCGAGAGTGACGAAAACTTAATTAAACGCCCAAAAAGTGTCAATAAAACTATTTAGAACCACTTTTACTTGCTGCCATTGGAAAGTCAATAATTCAAGCGATTGAGATGATGCTTTAAGTTCACCAGTGATGGTTTTTGATAAGTTTTCTATTTTTTTTTTGACCATTCAAAAACGTAAGTTATTTCATCTGATCCTTTATTTTTTATTTTTTTTTCATATACTATGAGAGATTGTAGAACGACCAGTTTGGTAAGGTTCCTGGAAAAAAAAATCACACACGCACATCGAGACACCAGCTACTTGGGGAATATTTACGAAAATAAACTTTTAATTTTTTTTATTTTATTTATTTCTGCTTCTAAAGGCCAAGGGAACAAAAAATGGTCACGTGAAAAGAAAAAAAAAAAAATAACAAAAAGTAAATGAAATGCTTAACAAGTATTCATCTGGCATCTTGAAAAAAATGTATTTCTTTAAAACAAAGTCTAGAAGTTTCTAATTCAAAAACCAAGCGCAGGGCATTATGCTATAAAATAGCATTATGATTACCATATATACAGTGGTTGGGAACAGATCACTTAATTCTTGGTGCCACTAATTAAAATTAAAAAAAAAAAGTTAGTAGTCAGAGGAAGTGTGGCAAGAAAGAGATTGGCTTCTTCCAGGTTTTCCGACACAGAACATGAATTATTATTATTTTGTACCCCCATTAGTTAGTGAGCAGTTTTACTCAATACAATGTTTAAGTCTCATGTTCCATTGTATTTGGTTAATCCTACAACATTATTTAGTCAAATCATACAAAGTATTTACATGATTCTTAGTAGGATTCCATAAGTATACATGCAGAATGTGTTTTTATTAATGCATTAATATGTAATAAATAATAATAATAATAATAAATGTAATTATACATGTGAATGTCATTACAGGAGTACAAAAAAGGCCCTGGATCATATTCAATGCCTTTGCCCAAAGATAACAGAAGATGAATATTTATAACTACAAGTGACATAAAATAAAACTATATGTTCTAACCTACATATCAATTATTCAAGACCCAAGGCTAGACTCGAAGGTTTAGATTCAGGCAGTCTCAATAAACAGATCTGCGATCCAAACTATTTAGAAGCATATGATAAGCACATCTCACACACACACACACACACAAACAGGGAAAAAAACTATATAGAACCACTTCTGTTGCGGACATTGGAAAGGGAAAATTAATAACTTAATATTTAATGTGCTATGTAGAAAAGCTGCCTGCAAAGTAACAATTTGATTAAAAAATAAATAAAATAAAATCACCACTTTCACAGTCTTTTGGAAAGGGGGTTGCTGCATTTAGTCCAACAGGAAAAAATATATAACAATGAACTACTGTGACAGTATTTCTGTATTTCTGACCAGCATTGAAAGACAAGGGGTGCAATATTTTTTTTTCTTACAGCAAGCCCTGCTTTCCTAACTATTCCCTTCCCTACCCCGTATTATTCCTGCAGTACCATGTGTTTCATTCCAAGAATTAAAAAAAAAAAAAAAAAGGTTGAATTTAACATCAACCTCATATCTCAAATGTAACCCTTTTCAGGACAGTAAAAAGGAATCCATGTAAAACCAGGGGCGTACAGGAATTAAGATTGAAAAAAAAAAAAAAATATTAACTGTACAAATATATTTCCTGTTCATTCTTGCTGAGCTTTTCAAAGTAAAAGTTGTATACAAATGCCTCCTTGCAGATTAAGCTTATTTAGTGCCTTCCACACGTCCGACAATACTAACTACAGACTGGACCAGATTCATTGTGCAAAAATACATATTGATTTATAAAAACAAACTCCGTGTCATGTTCAACTACTTTTCAGAAACTTTGAAGACAAAATACTATCGATGCAATAGGATCTCCGGTTTCCAGCTGATTTTTTTTTTTTTAAATTCAAAATTCCTACTAGTGTATTAATTTAAAAAAAAAAATAAAGACATTCTTTGTGGGTTTGCTAAATATTTAGACACGAGATATATTAATAACCACCGTCACTGCATAACATGTAGAACCTAGCCAACAAGTGGTATTTCTAGTTATTCCGAAATAAACTTACAAAACGCAAGACAGATCTTCACAGCGGACGTGGAACATAGCAATAAATAAATATGCGCTTTTTGGCAGGGTTTATATCTGTCTTACACATCCACGGCATTACACGTAATATATATATTTTTTGCAAGAGTGAAAATTGGGCCTAAAAATTCCTGCATTTTCATAAAAAGCTTTCGAGTTAGTTTTTCCGTTTAAATCGGGGAAACATAAAGGGGGGGGGGCAGAAAACCAAATAAAAACAGATGGCCCTAAAAATGAAAGCAAAATATACATATACTTTTTTTTTTTTTTAAATAAAAAAAACAGTGGTAAGAAGTAAAAATGGAAGGGCTTCCTCCAGCCCTGTATTGGATAAACTTGTCTTCAAAATAAAAACCATCAAATCGCTGGGGAAATGGGGATTTTTAAAAAAAAAAAATCTATATATTTTTGACAGGGCGTATAAATGTTTCAAGACATGTCGTCAGTTAATTTATTTTTACAAATGTAATTACAGGTTAGCAGGATAGAGTAGTGTGCCACAAGCCTGTTCTTTGGGAGACTTTCTGTGCTTCTTCCCAAGCTGCTCTATTGAATGTTACTGCACCAAATACCAAAACACAAAGAGGGCATTAAGAGTTACCGGCTTCCAGACACAGCCCAATATACACAGTGCACAGGAACTCTGCCCAGAGCATGCTAAACTGCCCAGAAACCACCCCCCACCCCATACAGACACACACACCGCCCCGACTGTCACCCCGTAACCCCCGCCTGAAGGAGGACATGGGAAATACTACCACAGATCTGGAGCCGCACAGGGTGATATCTGCTTGGTAAAAAAAGTTGCATGAAGACGACATCCCCTGCATTAGAAGCAGCGACCAAAGGGGGAGAGAGACTGCTCTGCACTGCCCTGAGAAACGAGAGACAGGACGGCCAGGACTAGCTCCCCCTCTTCAACACACACACACTGTACAGCAACAAACAGCCAGTATACACGCGCTGCACAGTATCCACTGCATGCACACACACTGCACAGAGCGACTACAACCAACACCACACACACTGCACAGTGAGACTACAACCAACACCCCACACACTGCACAGTGATAGACTACAACCAACACCACACACACTGCACAGTGAGACTACAATCAACACCACACACACTGCACAGTGATAGACTACAACCAACACCACACACACTGCACAGAGAGACTACAACCAGCAAACACCACACACACTGCACAGTGATAGACTACAACCAACACCACAAACACTGCACAGAGAGACTACAACCAGCAAACACCCCACACACTGCACAGTGATAGACTACAACCAACACCACAAACACTGCACAGCAACAAACTGCCAGTATACACAGTGTCAAACTATTTCTACACTCACACACACACACTGCACAGCAACAGCATGTATACACACACTGTACTGTGACTACAGCCAACAGACACCACACACACACACACTTTACAGTAACAAACTTTCAGGTTATTACTACACATATTGCACTGTAGGTAGTGTGGCCAAGCAGTCTAAGGATTAAAAGATTGCAAGCACACTAGTCAGTACATACCACCACACTGCAGAGTAACAGACTGACCATGCCATAGTGCCCAGCAAGAGAGAGAGAGAGAGTACCACCGCCACAACCACACTGTATACACAGGGTCAAGCTGCCAGAGGCACTGCAAGTAACAAAATACACATCTTAACATCTACTGTACAACAAGGGGTTCAATCCTACGCATGGCACTGGAAGTACACAAAATACACAAGCAGCTGTCTCACCTCAGGCAGAGTGACACAACAATTGTCACACATCCCAAATCCAGCTCTCTCAATGTGTCACTTGTTCAGGGCCAATGTCATTGTGTCTAGCCTGCTTGTCATGTCACAGAGCATGCATGTAGCATGTGTGCACAGGTTGTGTACAAATGTATCAGCACAGAAACCACAAGTCATGCCCCCCCCCCCCCCCTTCTTCATTGCACTGTGCTGCCCAGATCTGTTTAACAGTTTGGGTGCTGGAGGAATGTGACAGTGACAGTATCAAACACAAACAGTGACAGCAAACCTTAGACCTCCAGCTGCTGTGGACCACAGCTCCCATGATGCTCAGAAGTGCAGCCCACCACAGCTGTGTTCAAACCAGCCCTCCTCTGCCAAAACACAAGTACCATTCTCCTATCTGAAGCCCTGGCAGCTCCTGGGTGCACACTGCAGGGCACATAGGCTGGCACTGCCCTCTCCATGCCAGCCAGACACGTGTAGACAGAGGGGTTGGAAGGGGAGCTCTGTGTCTGCACAAGATCCAGGAAGAAATAATAATAATAATAATAATAATAAATATAAATAAAACCAAATTTAAAGAGGAGAAGAGAGTCAGCCAAGAATCCAGAGGACAAACAATTCACCCCAAAGGGGAGAAACAAAGTTACTTTTCTCTCTCTCTCTCTTAAAGCTGCAGCACCCCCAGCCCCCTACCCTGGCATGACAGCCCCCCTTACCCCCGCTGCTTACCTGGGTCAGACAGAGCGGAGAGTACATGCTGCTGGATGTGGGGAGTTTGTGGTTTTGGAAAAATAAAGGAAGAGAGAGAGAGGGAGAGAGAAAGAGAGAGGGGGAGAGAGAGAGAGGGAGAGAGAGAAGGGGGTGATCAAGCTTGCTGCTTCTGGCTTTTACATTTCCAACTCTGCAAACTGCAGCCAGCTCTCAGCAGCTCCATGAGCTGAACTTTACCCCCCCCCACCACCCCCCCCTGCCCCCCCACTCTGCTGCTGTGCGAGGTGCGTTAAAGGGCACACTGGGGGCTCCCTGCAGCCCTCCCCCCGGTGCTGCACTGAGAGCTCAGCCCTGGTCCTCAGCTGGAGGCTGGGAGCTTGCAAAAGGCAGGAATAACTTTCTAACGTCTCCAGCCCTCTCACAAGCATCCCACCCCCTGTGTCACTGCCTAATCAGAGCTGATCAATGCATCACACAGATTCAGGGGTGCACACTGAGGGGGGGAGGACCTGCACTGCCAGGAGAGGAGACAGACAAAGGGGGGGGGGGGGGGGATGCAAGCGTTAAAAGCACAAGTATGCAAACTCTTTCCTGGACCCCCCCTTCCCTCCTCCCCTTTTCTCCTCTCCCAGTAAAAGCATTTTTTGCTCATTTTCCATGTTAAAAATGACTTTTCATTCTGCTACAAGTGATTGGCTTTCATTATAGACAAAGTGCAGCATGTTGGGGGTTAATGCCAGAGATAGCCCCCAGGGTACAGCATGCTGGGGGTTAATGCCAGAGATAGTCAATGGTTGACAGCATGTTGCGGGTTAATGTCAGAGATAGCCCCCAGGGTACAGCATGTTGGGGGTTAATGCCATAGATAGCCCCCAAGGTTCAGCATGTTGGGGGTTAATGCCATAGATAGCCCCCAGGGCTCAGCATGTTGGGGGTTAATGCCATGGATAGCCCCCAGGGTTCAGATTGTTGGGGGTTAATGCCATGGATAGCCCCCAGGGTACAGCATGTTGGGGGCTAATGCCATGGATAGCCTCCAGGGTACAGCATTTTGGGGGTTAATGCCAGAGATAGCCCCCGGTGTACAGCATTATGGGGCCAATGGCAGCGATAGCCCCCAGGGCACTGTATTTTGGGGAAGGGGGTGATGGCAGAGAGTGGTCTCGGTCTCTTAAAGGGTAGTGCTTTCAGTCTAGCATCAATACTTTGAAATTGCTGGCAGAGTGGTTTCAAATATGTAATATATGTTTAGTACATACACATATATAATAAGGCATCATAATTTAATAGCCGGGTTAATCTGAGATAACAGAGGAGATCAGCGCACTCAAGGAACCTAAACAAAAAATGTTTTTATAAAAAGATTTAAAAATCGGTGCATTTATAAAAGGAGTTGTGCCAGGATGGAACTAGCTTATCTCTTTGACACCTTTTCGGATAAGTACCATATTCATCAAAAATGGTATAATAATGAAATATATATGTATATAATTTAAATATTACACGCGTACATACATCATTATAAAATGAGAAGAAAAAAAAAAATTACCAATTTCTGTTTCTAAAAGTTTCTCTACAAAATCACAAAGTCAGCCGAGAACATGTGTCTATTTAGAAATAACTCTCACCCACAAAATAGAAACCAATAAAACTAATACAAATGCCAAAGGATAATACACACTGGGTACATATATATATTTTTTTTTTGGGGGGGGGGGGGGGGGGGTTTCTTAGTTTCCACAAGCAAAATATTAAAATTACAACCAAGCACTTAAAGGGTAATAATTTCTGACCATATTGATCCAACCAGAATAAAAATAACAACATTATTATAAATATGAATTTATATTATTTACAAACAGCATTGCATACACTGGCCTTCAGCCCATTTTATAATCAATAAAGTTGCATTTGTTTGCTGTATAATATAATATTTAATGCAGGATTACATTATTTTCTGACAAAAAAAAAAAAAGTTGTATTTGGCGCCAAGATCATTAATTTTAAGCAGTGTTTGGCACACAAACCTCTTGGAGCACAGAGCCCTGGCCACTCCAATTTGTGGGGAGTTTGTATTTCTTTTTCTCCATTTTATGCTCGTTAAATCCGATCGGTTTAACTATTCGTATTTTCAGGAAATCCAGCCGAGGTGCTGGGAGGCCACAAAATTATTTGTTCATTTGTCTTACACCCCTCCAGCTTCTCGGGTTTCCTAGATACTGGTTTTTTGGCACCCTTTCTGACTTTTATCCAAACCACAGAGAGAAGTTATCACACAAATTACAGCCCAAAAAATATAGCAGGCCTTGCAAACCCCAAATGCCAACTATGCCCCAAGATTAACCACTGTCACACCAAGTAGGATAAATCATACCTCTCCAACACACCATTGTGTGTGTGTATATATTATATATACATACATACACAATATAGCATGATATATTATAAAAGCAAACATATAGCACAGCAATGGCATAAGTAGAACGGCGTTATGGGGCAAAGTGCCACTTGTGGAGCAATCACCATGGGAACCAATGGAATGATCCTTCTGACTGCTCCACTTTTTGAGTTTTGCCTTACATTATAATAATTATACATAGCAGCTAATAGAAAACAAATAATTAGGTAATAAAAACATTAGTATATGGCAAGATTATATATCAAAGATAGCTTTTTGCACTGCAGCAGTAGACTAGCCAAGCATTATAAGAATATTAGTGTGTGTATATATATATATATATATATATATATATATATATATATATATATATATATATATATATATATATATATATATACACACACAAAATATAAACAAACACACACATATATATACATGCATATACACACACACAATATAAATAAATATATATATACACACACACATACAACAAACACACACACATACATATATATGCATGCATATACACACACACACACAATATAAATAAATAAATATATATATATATATACACACACACATACACACTATTATATAATAAGAGTATGGTAAGTGCAGGTTTCATTGCATGTTATCACATATACATCAAGTTGAAGGTTGGCTCAGCACTAGCTTTATAATGCTCATTTAAACTACAGAAAGGTTTCCAAGGTTTGCACACAGTCATCCCCTCCCCTGATAAGAGTGTGAGGTGAGGGGGGGGGTTATTAAGCCTGGGTTTGCCCCTCCTTACACGGGGGGGGGGGGGGGTGATTAGCTCACGTTTGGCGCCTTTTGCAAGGCTTGGGAGGGGCAAAGGAGGGGGGCAGTTTGCTGCCTTGGATATCCCACAGTCAAGTTCAACCAGCAAATACACAGAGCAGCCAGATAATGCCACAGGCTAATCAATAGGAGCAGTAGAAAGGTCCCCAGCACTCTGCCTGGGGTTCTCACTCCCATCACTCTAAGGCAAGCACTGAATGCAAAGTGTGACATGGTGCAGAGAGCATGGATCAATCCTCTACTGCAAAGAAAGGAAAAGGCCTTTATTAAGCTGTTAAAGAGGATACATGAAGGTGGATCAGCCAGGAGTCATGGGGAGGGGTGGGGTGGGTTTTTTTTTTGCCTTGAATGCCCGCTGGAAACGTCTCCTTCCTAGGCTGGGTTATACATTACACCCCTTGGCACCCTGCCCAGCACTTACCATGCCTCCTCTATATGCACATACTGGAACAGCCAGGTGTCTCAAATGTGTATATATAATGTGGCTCTATTTACATAGAGAACTACACATTGCAACTTTTAGGAACTTGTCAGGAGTAATAATAATATCACAGAAGAAGAATCAAAGAGATTAAACTCTAAGAAAGGTCCATGGGGGTGTTTTAAACCCCCCTCTCCCTAAATGGTAGGCTGTTTAGGTGTAAAGATTTCTAAGTACAAACTAGAAAGAGCATTAGAGGCAAATGATTAAATAGGTGATTTATGACTATGTGAAAGAATGAGAAGATCACAGAGTAGGCTCCTAATTACAAGAAGAAGGGGGGCTACATGTGCCCCTCTTAAGCTGCTATAATTTACTAATGTATAGAGTTTTGACACCTCCTTTGGGACAGTGGGTGAAAGGTAATAAATACAGTGCACCTCAGGCAGGAAAACACTATATATAGTGATAGATAACCTCTGGCTGTGGTGGACTCCACTGCCCATGATGCTCAGCCAGCTTTTACATGTTATTGCACAGGATACAATGTGACTAGGAGATAAAAACAGCCAGTAATGCAAATATCTGCCTCAGTTTCTACAAATTCCCAAAGTTCAGGCAAGTCTGCTGCCCCATGCAGAGCACAAGCCCCCCTTCTCCTCTGCAAGAGCCCCTCAACTGGCCCTGGTACCACCCTAATCATCCAATCCCAGCAACCGATTGCACAGCAGTGTTGTCAATCACAAGCTTTCAGCTCGCTGATTGGTCGGCGCTCAGCTCTGTCTAGACACTTCCTTTGTGCGAGAGAGGAGGAAGCTGCTCCCAGGCATTGTACAGAGAAGCTTTACTTATTTATTTTTTTACTCCCCCCCCCCCTCTCCCGAGGCTTGCAAATTCTGCACAGCTCAGCGTTATTATTTTTTTTTTTTTTCCTCCTTCCTCCAGATGCATTGAAAGAAAGGAAACCCACCCTAATCTTGCTGCATGGACAGACTACAAGAAAAAGAAATATCTCTACAGCACTTCACCCCATCCAATTACATTACTGGAAACCCCCCCCCCAAAAAAAGGGGGTGCAAAAGTGTCACCTTGCTGCAAACACCCCCCCCCCCCCCAAAAAAAAAACCCCCACATTGCATTCTAATTCTCCTGTGCAAAGCTAAAGTCTCCATGCACCAAATATGCACACTTAATACAGACATATGCAATCAACAGTAACATAGGCACACATGAATTAATACAAAAACTTAGATCCAACACGTACCATGATAATGCATAAGTGTACAGTACGTGGGGAACTTTAAATTGCCAAGGTGGATTGCTTCATTTGTTGAAACCCTTTTAAAAAAGAAAAATGAAAGTTGGAAGCGCTGGGCACCCGAAGGAGGCAGGCAGGGGAGGCACTGCAGCTTGGCTGGGGATTTGGGCTGGTGCATGTGTCTAATCCATGCTTGGAAGGGGTTGCATTGCCTTTCTCGCCTTGGATTATTAGGGGGGGGGAGGGAGGGCAGGGATCCAGCCTGTGTCCTGCTTGCCTGGGGTGTGGGACACTTTGCACAGCTCCTTGTTTATTTCCGCAATGACTGCGATTTGCATAGTTCCCAGGCTCGGCCAATAGGAGCCCGGGGATGGCAGCTCTTCCCGGGACAACGTTCCAAAGGCTGCAGTGCTGGGCCCTGTCTAAAGCATAACAGGGGGCAGCAGAGCTATGTCCAGGAAGTAGGTGGGGGCAGGAGATTTAGCTGCTTTATTATTATTATTATTATTATTAGCTTTTTCTTATTCTAGCAACTCAGATCTTCTGTTTTGAGCCACACCATTATTAACCTCTTCATTGCCACAGTGTGCTGCATTGTAATGCCAGGTCATTGCATTTATGCCCAATACCTCATAGTTGCAAGTGGCTATGGACAGTGGTCTCCTGTATGGCTGTAATGTAATATAGTCTACTCACTAAACACTGAACTGACAAAGTATTTGCAAATAAAAAAAATCAGGTAGAGATAGCTACTTAGGAATGACAAGCAAATTGGAGATTTTTTTTTTAACCCTAATGAACTATTTTTGCAAATCAATTGTCGTTTCAGCTCACTGTTTAGCCAGTAGATTTCTATTAGCTATATTTTATTCTAGAAGGGAGATATTACGCAAATGCTGTCACGTAATATAACTTTGTTACTTGCTCCAGGTCTGAGTGATGACTGGTGTTTTAATGTGTAATGATATTCTTACTGATTGCTGGTAAAGGCTGGATTGTGCTCTTTAATGACATGTCCTAAACTCAGTATTATATCAGGTTTATTCATTTGGAAAGGTCATATTTTCTGAAATATCTTCCATTGTTTTAATTGGAATCAAACGTGGCATCCCCAACACCCTCTGCCAGCACCATCTCGAATGTTATCATTGGGCCAAATTCTTATCACCTCAGCCCCCTTTCTAAATTCAAATCTTTATTCCCAAACGTGGGATCACGGTTATCATTGTCTGATTTTGTTTTGCTGAAGTGTAAAATCTCTTACAGATGCATAAAAAAAAAGTCTGAATTACTATACTTTGCAGTAAAAGTTCCTTTTGAGTAATCATTCTTGCACATTGCCAATTTCTTGTTATACCTAATATTACTTCTCTATTTATGTCTCTGTTCAGTTTGTTAAATATTTTGAAAACAGAATGTCAAAAAGTCACACTTAAAGTTACATTTGTCAAACTGAACACAAACTATCAAAAGACAATGTTAAGCTTACTTTTTGTCCATAGTTATCACTTTATGTCCAAAGCTATCACCTGGCCTGCCTGATACCTGCTGGTTTAACAACAAAAATGCAACTAATGTAAGGGTAGCAATATATTTCCCAGAAACTAGTTTGACACGCAAGGGGTTAATCTTCATTTTTTTTTTTAACACGTTTTATCCATTATTATTAGTTACAAACAGATAATAACATTTCTTGATAGCTCATCTGAGTCATTGGATCAGACGTTTACATGCAGTATAAATGCTGTGCATTCATTCAGATCCCACTGTTTGATACATACAATATAGCAGTTCCAGATGGAAGGTATAGAGACTGTATATTGATAACTGCATGATTTCACACATTGTATCATTCACTGATTCATAAAGGAGGACTGACACACATTATAACTTGTACAAAGTCATTTAATTGAAAATAATACCTGAAATAAAATGCATATAGGATTGCATGCTTCCTGATTCCACACAAAGTATTTACTGATCTATACTGTACATATTAATACAATTATTCTCAGTGATGGGGATTAAAACCTTGCCATCTCCTGGTCACAGTCTCTTTAGAAGGTCCTCTGTTACTCCCTCCTGGAGAGATGAGATCTGTCCCATACAGGTTAGTAACCCTAGCTGCCTATATCCATCTTTATAACCCTGCCAAGGGCACTTATGGCAGTAAGGAGTTAACTACCTTAGACATAACGCTTTGCATCAGCCACGTGTTTTCACACTGCAGACTCTAGATCTAGTGCAGCACACTGTTTGCTATTTGCTCTCCAGGGAGCAGTCATGGGGTTAAAAACAAATACTGGAGTTTTAATGGCAGTGAGTTTGGTCACTTTAAGGGTATAGACTGGTTACATTAATTAAAAATAAATAAATATAACATCTGTGTACAGGCGATGATAGGTTTTAATACATAATAATAAGTATACAGTTGATATAAGTGAATGTACAGATAGTTCTATGTCTGGCCAAGGATTGGCTGAGCATCACAGGAGTTGCAGTCCAAAACAGCTGATACATTTCACAAATAGATCCTTTGCATGGGTTAGATTAAATTCCATATCTAGTGTTGATGCAAATCTATGATTGATAAGATTCCTGTAACTAGGACAAAATATTCAGGATTATTCCCTATAACGTGCAAAAAAAAAGTATGTGAATTTACTCTGCTGTCACCAGATGCAGATTTATAACGTAAATAAAGATATTTGATAATGTTATATATTTCTTTGCAATCTCTAATATTGCAGAGTGCATGTCTATTTTCACATGCACACGTGTGTTCCTGTCTCAGTAAACACTGATGTCTTGCAATATTTCAGTCATTTGAAAAGTCTGATTGATTTTAATACATCTGTCCACTTATATGTTTACTTTCAATCGATACCCACTGAAGACTCGAGTGACTTCCAAAATGTCAATATGTCATTATAATGATTGCATTAATCTCTCCAATTAAAACAATAACCAGATCGACCTCCATTTAGTCTCGTGGTTAAAATAAAAGATAACCATCAATCAGATTTTGGAGCTTTGGATCTACTCAGTCTGCAGATAACTAAATAAATGATATATATATTATATATAATAAAAATAAACGAATTATAGAGCTCACCTTGCAGACATTAAATACAAGCAAACTGTACTGTACACATAATAAACTATTCCAAAATGACACAGACTATTAAAAAAAAAAAAGATCCAGAGCAGAGAGGGTGATGCCTGACCCCCTACTGGAATTTAGGAGAGAAAAATAATAGTCAATATCTCCCAAAATAAATAAAGGAGCACAGACAGCATTGAGGGTCCCATATGTCAGCATCCAGATGTCCAGGAGGTCTGTGCAAGCACTGTGATCAGGGGCACAGGGTGGTAAGGAATGCCATGTCCCCTGCTACTTCAAGTCTTCAAGGGAGATCTGCAGCTGTCCCATGCACACCCCCTCTAGGTGCATGTACATTCAATGAGGTCCTGAGCCCCAGCTCTGCACAGTGCTGCTAGTCCAGTGTATGCAGCACCAGCTCAGACAGGCAGGGAGCTCAGATGGGCAGGGAGCTCTGCAGTGAGTGAGCTCAGCCATCAGCATCACGTGCCTGGTCTGTGGCTATCAGGACTATAATCCTGCAGAATCCCTGGGCAAGCATGGCTAACCTCTGGCACTCCAGCTGCGAATGACTGCAATCTAGGGGAGTCTGGCCGAGCATCATGGGAAAGGCAGGTCAGCACAGCTGGCGTGCCAGAGGTTAGCTAGAACTAGCATTGCAGACCCACCCCCTGCTGGCCGCCCAGACCATGAGAGTCAGTGTGACTTCACGACTTTACTGGAAGAAAAGTTAGCACTAGAGGACTCTAGTCTTACCTACAGTCTTAAAAATAACCGTATGATTTATTTATTTTACTCCCCCCCCCCCCCCCCCCACGACTCCTTTAAACTTTTTGCAAACTATTAAGTAGAGAATAAATTTATTGCAATTTTTTTTTTATGGCTCTTTTTTTTTAATTCTTTTTTATTTGCAAACCCCAGGATTGAAGAATACAGTTACTGCAGATAATCAGGGATAATCAATAAATTCTCCACCATTACAATTTGCAAGAACCAAGATTTGTGGATTGACAAAAAATCATACAGATCACCCTGATGAGGGACTAAATAAATGCACGAGCTGAAGACATCATTGGAATAAATAAACCAATTATTCCATCCTCTAGGAAATGTATTATACCGTATAAAATCAGTGCAAAAAAAAAAAAAATCTGAATGAATTAAACAAATATCTGCTCTATGCAAAAGATTAATTCCATAGCTCTCTAACATTTGCAAACAAATAATCCACAGATAGCAATTACCGTATATATAACGCTGGTATCTGTCATATTTATATACATTCTAAAAAATAAGATATATTGATTGTGTTTTGATTTTGTCTTATTTTTTTTTTTTAATATATACATACATCCTAAGTCGCTCAAACCCTAATTTCCCCCCTTAATAATTTTTTTTTTTATAATAGAACATGTAAAAAGTGTTTCTGGTGGAAAAAAATCAATTAAAAAAAAAAAAAAAGCAAGCATTATAATGTAATTGTATTTTTTGCAAAGAACAAAATACTTAAGGTCCCAGATAATTAAACAACCAAGAAAGCCATATATTTATTCCCTGTGTCCCTGCCCTCAAGATGATAGAATAGTAAAACGACAAGTTCCATCCCAATATCCACATTTAGCTAGTCAGACATTATAAAGCTGTAATAATCAGCTGTGGAGAAGTCTTTCTGACACTTACAAAACTTTCCCAAATCCCTGTGCACTGCCGCTGGAGAGGTACCCTGGCCTCATTTAATATAAAAATCCACACACAGAGCTTACAAGAAGATTTTAAAGCAAAGCCACACATATTATGCATTTTGGTTAATTGTGCCTCACAGTGGTTTTGGGGAGAATTCTAAATAAAACGTATAATGAGTTGTATTCATTAGGAGATAACTGGTCTTTGACAAAGTGCTAGTAGTGGCGCAGTTACCATGGAGACCATTGGGATTGGTACCAAAGACCCTGTATCTGTTACAATATATTACTGACATATTGACATGTATTCCAGCTTATGCCACATTTTCTTCCTTGTTTAAATCAAGCTGCATGTTAGTATGTGTCTTTCCATATACTGTAAAATCAATCAAAAAATAAAATCAAACAAATTGTTGCAAAATGTAGAAATTGCAAATCTGCCATATTATTTATTGATATTTTTTAATTGATATTTTTTTTCTCCAATACATAACAGATTTATTTATTCTTCCTATATATCTACCTATGTATACAGGTGTCATACTTTGAAATGCTTGGTTAACCCTTTGAACGCCAGCAGTCGAAAGGTGAAGGTTTTGAATTTAACCAGTTAATGACCGAAGTGTACTCATTTAAAAAAAAAAAAGTATATTTCGTACATGGTATGAGCATTGAAATCCAAATTAGAATTGTTTCATGGGGACCATTTTATTCCAAAATATTTTTTCCCCAGGATATTCCACGGACAGTGCATTTTAATACAATAATTTTTAACTGTTACTATGCACACATGATCCAAAAAAAAATCATGCAAAGTGTCATCTATTTCAGTGATTTTTGTAATTTTAAGATATATATATATAAAGCACCTATATGCATCTATTTAGGGGAAAAAAACAAATATTTCCTTTATGATTTCGTTGTAGAACATTACTTTGGAAGAGACTGGGAAATGTAACCTCTTCTCTGCCGGATCTTTTTTGGTAATGTTTATTGTCTGTGGGTCTGCAGGATCTTTATTATTGGGTATTCATTTGGAATAATTATATTATCCAAACCAATTTGGAAGCTCCCTCAAAAATAACTTTACACTCAAATAGCAGACGAAATGCAAAGTTAATAAAATAAGGTGGTATTTACAAAGAACAGATCTGGGTCAACGTTCCAAAAGTAAACACATCGCCATGGGAACCAATAGAGTCTCTGGCTGACTTCCCCATTATTAGAATTTTGGCTGTAAATAACGGCCATACCGTAGGAAAGTGTAAAACAGCTGTATTTTTCTATTTAAATTCCAGTAATATTAAATATAAAAAAAATATAAATTTCTTTACTTCAGTTTTTCAACACGAAATACATACTAAAAAGTCTGTTTAATTACAAATAATCTTATAACAACAGTCCATTTATAAAAACATCCCTGCAGTGAGCATCTAATTAACTTGTATTACGTGTATATCGTTTTTTAATGGGGGTAAACAACGGGTCAAAATTATTCTAGCAGTATTATACATGACATTTTGTGAAATTAAATGAAGAGAGAAAAGATTTTTATTATAGGAATATTTTGGACAGATTTGTTTACCAATATGCACACGTTTGTTTTTGGTTAAAATAACATTACTTATCTATTGTTGTTTTTGGTATATATATATATATATATATATATATATATATATATATATATATTATTATTATTATTATATAGAAATCCTCATTTTCCTTCGGATTGTAAATTGGATCCTAAGCATCCAGGTTACATAGTGTGATTATATACAATTCCTATAGTCTATAGTTTATAAAGCAGACATAGTTAACCCTTGATGTATCAAATGGACACCCCCACAGCAATGCTTGGTTTCTTCAGTGGACTACTGAATTTCTATTAATTTAAAAGCACCATTACACATCTCAAACCAAGTTAGCTGGAAATGGTATAATTAAAATGAATACTGCTAGTAATGTAAAGTAATCTAAGACCCCCTGTATCATTTTGTAGGTTAGGATCTAACATAAATAGTTGCTATTTTTGTTATAATTATGGTAGTGTTAATCTGAAATACACAGGGGCTGAAAATGTCTGTTTGGGATTTTGAGAAGATGTCGTTTGACTTTAAACTAAAATAATTTAATGTTGAATAATTTGCATGAAGTGACCTATTTTAATGGGAGTTTATTTGTTTTATATGGGCAGTTGTAATGGCAAAAAAACCCCACACACATTAATGTGTATAATCAAATGAAATATAATCACATTACTTGGCTATAGTTTTAACCTATAATGCTATATGTGGTATTCATTTGGGAATTTACCCATTCAGATTATATGTACACAGTATCAAGTCTGATATCCGAATTTGATATCTCCTTTGATTGCTAGGCTTCAGGCTTTAATCATTAGCAGCACAGTTGTAGCACTGATTTATAATTATATATATATCTATATTAATATGGGAATATCCCTTGTCATGAAGTATATACAAAATGTTTTGTTTTATTGTTCATTTTTCATGCAAATTAGTATTGATGGGATTCATTATATTGACATTAATCTATATTATATGGATGAATCAGTTCTAACAATTTGAAGAAAACCTCCGTTTAATATATTGAGATATAATTCATGTATTTGAAATTTTGGGGTAATTCTAATTAACAATTTCTGTTGGGCTCTTGGTAAATGGATTAACTGAGTGACACCAAGTGACCCGAGAGAGTCCTAAAGATGGGGGGGTGCTTTGGCTGGTGGGTGATTGTCCGATCCTCAGACTGATTGACAGCTGTCAGTTCTGTTGCCATGACAATGGTAAATGGGGCTTAATGATAGGCAGGCCGGCCACATCCTATGTCACTCATAGTATTGATAAAAAGGTACACATTATTAGAATATTGTACTACTTTTAAAAACTGTTAAGTGGTTCATTTCTGCCATATTATTGCTAGTGAAATTGTATATGTTATGATTATGTGGTTGGACTCAATGTCTGCATCCAAAATACATATTTAGCGTTTTATTCACGAAAAAGAGAGAATTGCAGGTAATTGAGATGAGAAGTTGAAAGTTAAAGGAGGATTGCCTGCAAAAAAAAGTTATGTTTAAATGAAAGTGTTGGCATTCTAAATAGAAATGCCTTATTGAAAGAATACAAATAAACTACCTTGTTGTGCACTTTTTGCTTGTATAGCAGGGAGACATGTTGTTTAGAATCTTGGGTCACATGATCACAGATCTGTCCCAACATGGCTTCCCCCACACAGTGCAATAAAGCAGAGATGGTGCAAGTTTTCCAACTAGGCAACTTTGGCATTAAGTTTGAAATTCCCATCTTAATTCGCTGAAATTCGCTCTCTTTCATGAATAAGGCCCTGTAAATCCCCCCCCCCCCCCACTCTGGTTTGAGGGGGGGAGATATGAGGGTAGTTTTGGGATGGTATTATTATACTGAACTGGTGTACCATGGTCATGATGCAAAAATCTGCTCAACCCTGAGGATTACAGGTTCAATTCCTGGCAGGTTACGATTCAGCCTTTCATCCTCCCGAGTTAGCCAAAATGAGTGCCATGAAGTTGTCTAATGATAACATGCACTGGGATATTTCTGAACGTACCTTTCCTGTTTAAACACTGACATTGTTTTTATAGGTAGAATATGTTAAAACAATATGGAGAAGGTTTTCTTTTAATGCTCTTTGTACCAACTACGGTATATATTTTCCTGTAACTGATTTTATAGGAAGCGTTACATTAAATTCTGTAAACAAAAACCGCTACAAAGGTGCTTTGGAGTTTTATTTGAAGATATAATAAAAACACTGGTTACGGTGTTTGTTTCGAGTCTCTGTGCTGGGCGTCTGACCCGTGTCGGCAGTTCAACGGAATTAACATTCTTGTGGTTTTTTAGCGACATTCAAAGAATCTGGCAGATATTTGCTTCTTGGCAAACGATTTAATGAAATCAGATACGATTACTGAAGATGGCTGACGGACGCATACTAAGCACATTCGCTTGTTTGTCGTTAAACAGGGAACAATGTGAAAGTCTGATTTTTTTTTTTTAAACAATCCATTGATTGAGTCACTTTTTAATGTTATCTCTGTATCGTGTGTGGCTTAGGAGATATCGCTGCTAATGTAAGGTAATAACCAATCAGCTGTCTGAATACTTTAAAACGGGCGTGTCTTGTTGCCATCGGGCATGACCCCTCATTGGCCTATCAGGCTGTCAGTCTGGCTTATAAGTCTTTAATAATGTCTGTTCCTCTTTGTGGAGTTCATCTTTCCAGACATCACACTTAAAATTGTTACCAAACCCCTCCCCCCCCCTCCCTGTGACCCAACGCACTTTACATTCCATACTCACCTGAGCTTTGAACAATTGTTGTATTTGTATAGATCAGCAGGAAGATACCATTTGTTCCCAAACATTTAGAGCTTTGCCCCAGCAGTGCTCTTCATAGGTCGCCCCTTATGTTTCTCAGTCGCTAAGGACGGTGCACTAAAAATGAACTAACAAGTGAACTGCAAAAACCAGGCCTAAATAGGTGATTTGGAAAAAAGTCTCTAGCATGCCTGTTCTTCCAGCTCTGTTATTAATGCTCCATTTCTGCAAGACATTTTAAATAAAGCACATTATTTTACTGCACGGCACCAGATTATTTACCTCCAACTCTCCTGACCGGGTGGATGAAGCCTCTTTTACATTTCACCCGGGCTTCACTAATATGCGCTCGATCGACCCAGAAAAAACACATGACGCATTTCACACTACCGCTAACTCAGCCTTTCCAAGACGTCCCTTACAGAAACACACATTCATCGTGTCAGATTTCAATAGACGCTCAGTTCCAGCAAAACTCAGCCTCCTATATGTGTAAAAAAAAAACCCAAGACCTCCCTGCTCGTATATGAACCGAGGTATCAAGCAATACAAAGTATTTACATTTCTATGGTGACCAAATAGGGAATGTAATATAACCAACCACAAGGGGGCAGTGCGTGGTGGTGGGGCAAGGTTCAGGGTGCATCAGAAAGGATGAAGTTAATATAACTCTTCTTTATTATTTGTTAAAGCAGATTTTGCGATTCCCATAGTTGCCGACATCGGACATGTTTCCAGGGACACATATTTGTTCCACATGCTGCAGAAAGAGCATGCAAAGTGCAGGCCGGCAGTATGTAGGATGGATATACGAAACACAGACACAATCCAATTAATTAATCATGGCAGGTCCTATGAGATCTCCACCCCGATTAATTAATTGAATTGTGCCTGTGCGTATATACGTCCTACATACGGCCGGGCTGCACTTTGCATGCTCTTTCTGCAGCATGTGGAACAAATCACATTCCTTTATGTTTCAGTAAATCCTTTGCATGCTCTGAAAACCTAGCTGCACCTTGTAATGATGATACTTGCACAGAAGCACATTGGCCAACAAAGTGAGAATAATAATACACTGTGACAGAAGCTCCTTTAATACACTGCTACCAGTGCACAATCAATTATATCAAATCTGTGTACATCCTCCCCCTCCAGACAATTTGCATTTTATATAAAAGGTACATTTTCCATATTACGCTCACTATTATCCATCCTTTTGTGTACAATATTTGTAAGATTTAATTATACACGTAACATTAATTAGCCAATGTCCATGCGGTTATTAAACGCACAGGAGACGTCTATTTAAACACATTGTTGATCGGATGCACCTGTCATTGATTACAGGGGTAATTTGGACGAAACCCACATTTTTGCACCAGCCCAAATCCCTCCGCAGGATATAGCAATTCCCAGACATAAACCTGTGTGAAGCAGATGTAGAGACAATGCTCTGATTGAATAAAACCTTCTAATACTGATAATTGCGGAGCTGGGTCTATAGGATGCATTGTGTAAAAAGTGTGCAGAATAAACCTCATACATAATGATGGCACTATGCAGCACATACATGTATACACTGGGAAACCTTTGCTACACATTGGGATTTGTAGAAGAAGGGTTTTTATTCATGAGAAAGAGAATTACAGCGAATTTGCGTGGAACTCATGGAAGAATTTTTTCAGCTTGGCTACTTTGACTTTAAAGAGACAGTCTAGACCCCAAACTCATTGGGTGCAAGATGAAGATCACTGCTTATATAGAGCACAGGCTTTTTCCCTGTGTGATTTGATGCAGGCATTCTGTATAAATCACATTTTTAATATTTGACTCAAGCCCTCCCCCAGTGATTACTCTGCATGTTTACTGCTGGTGCGGCAGCACTGATTATATAGACACTGAGGATATAACGTTTTGTTTCATTTAGTCACTTCCTGTGCTCCTGGGATAAAATGCGTTGTGCGGACTGTAATAGAATTGCTCTTGTACACAGTAGGATCTCTTAACAGTGCAACACATTGTCTCATGACATCACATGAGAAACAGCAAATTCCATTAAAATTATTCTCACTGCAGCAAAAAAAAAAAGGAAATTACTTTTATTCAACTAGTGTGGGCAGTCCTGGTTTCTTGCAAACCGCTTTAATTTTACAAATTCATCTAGCTGTAAGTATTTGATTTATTAAGCAATGCAAAATGTAAAACATGCATTTGAAATCACACTCATATGCATGTGGAAGTTGTATGTCCCTCTAGTTGTTAAATTCCCTGTGATTCTCTCTTTCGTAAATAAAGCAAACATTCTGTATCTAAATTAGATTTATCTAAAATCTCTCCTTCCCCTCCCTTATTTCCCTATTTCTGCATCCATCCATCCATCCATCCATCCATCCATCCATCCATCCATCCATCCATCCATCCATCCATCCATCCATCCATCCATCCATCTCTATGTCTGTATATAATCTATCTATTCGGTAAGTAGGAAAAAGAACCCCACCTCTTAAATGGACTCCATCACCTAAACATTGTCTATACTGTGATCGGAGAGAATAAACTATGGTCAAAAATGATCTATACATGGTGTTAGCAGAAAAGTGCACGAACCTAGAGAAACGTGTTTTAATTATTTCTGTGGTGTCTCCTATTTATGACATCATGTTGCATAGTTGCAAACATCGGCCATGTTTCCAGGGACACATATTTGTTCCACATGACCTGTCTACAACGATACACATGCCAGATTTACTCTGAAGAAACCATGTTTTTACTTTGGATTCTGTAACTTGCTGGGTTTGGCTCCCTATAAGGGTCAAAACCTTCTTTTCTGAGTGGGTGAGCAGTGGTAATTCCAACTTTGGAACAAAGCTTCCTGTCTATTGATGGCAGGAGCCGTTAGATAAAATAACACATCAGTTGTATAAAACATTACATGTAGTCCTGTCTTTTTTCTGCTCCCTTTTCTGCCCCTTTTTAATGTCCCTCCAGTTTCACTCCTGCCATCTGGAAATACCCCATTACTGCCCCCAGAAGAGGAGTAAGCACAAGATTTCCGTGTCGCACTAACATCAATCGTCCGTGGTATGGAAGCGCTCTCAACATCAGGATGCCTTTTTCCCCCCCAGTTGGTGCCATATCTCCCACAGCTACGTGGCACTGACTGATCCTTGGTGGTCGCTGGTTGGAGAGCAGATTTGTAGGATGATTTAATTCACATTTTCACCAAGGTAACATTAACAGAGCAAATGTTTTCTGACGGTTAAGTGATGGTAATTTGTGGTATTTCCCTAGTTTTTATTCTGTAGGTGGCTAGGACCTGCTTGGAAAATCTCCAGGGTTTGAGGGGTGGGCGGTGCTTAATAACGTATAAAGCAACAAAATCATCTAAAATCTAACAAAATAAATATCCTGAGCACACAACGACAATTAAGAACATTAGCAAATTTAATTAGCTCTCCTTTGTTTCAATAGCTTATTAATTAAAATATAATTTAATTATGTATGCCCGTGCAAGGAGATTGAATTGTGCTGATGTGAGAGTGGATTTTATTTAAGAAAGGTAAGGATTTCTCATTAGTTACATCTCCATAAATGGCTAGAAGAGATTAGAATCCATGGCTCCCTGTATAGATATGGGAATGGAGGTCTAAGAATATGAATTACAATATGCTGTGACACGCCACCTCATTGACACTGGTGTTTCCGGTTGCCTAGTGGTTAAAGTCCTTCTGGTGGGCTGCTGCTCCCACCTCTCCACTTATTTGCCAGAATCATGTTCCTCAGGAACCATAAACACGTTAACTATTTTATCATCATTTGCAAAAACCAACAGAACCATAAAAGATCATAATTTAACTATTTTAACAAACACAACCGTATTGACCAGGATTCAATAGCCCTTTTAAATTGTGTATCATCAGCAATAACCACAGAACCATTCTTCTAGAACCTCATTCTTCCAGGAGCTCCATTCTTCCAGGAGCTCCAATCTTCAAGAAGCTCCATTCTTACAGGAGCTCCATTCTCCTAGAAGCTCAATTCTTCTAGAAGCTCCATTCTTCTTGAAGCTCCATTCTTCCGGGAGCTCCATTCTTCCAGGAGCTCCATTCTTCTTGAAGATACATTCTTCTAGGAACTCTAGAACCCCATATTCCTTAGGACAACGACCATATTATATCATTAGCAACACCCAGAACCACATTCCTCTGGAACCAAAACACTCCTTTAACTATTTTATCAGCTGCATCAACCAGATCCCTTGTTCCGGGGAACCATGCAGCCATACCAAATCCTGTATCCGCACTATGATGCGGGAGGAAAAAAGACAGCATTTAAGGGGACTATTCCCTAAATCTGTATTTGGAAGTGAACTACATAAATCCGGCAGTTATAGCAGAGATAGACGCGCCTGGCTTTCCTAATCTTCTATTAATGCCTGATGGTTGCAGTTCAGTTTGTTTCGTCTGTCGCCCCAGATCATGACTGGCTTAATAAATACAGCGTTAAAGATTGGATCTTACTGCGCTTTTAACATATTTTGTTGTAAAACATGTGTTTCTTTTCTCTCTCTCTGTCTCTCTCTCTCTGTCTCTCTCTCTCTCTCTCGCTGTCTCTCTCTCTCTCTCTCTCTCTCTCTCTCTCTCTCTCTCTCTCTCTCTCTCTCTCTCTCTCTCTCTCTCTCTCTCTCTCTCTCTCTCTCTCTCTCTCTCTCTCTCTCTCTCTCTCTCTCTCTCTCTCTCTCTCTCTCGCTTTTTTTTTGGGGGGGGGGGGGGGGGGGGGAGGAGAGAGAAGGTGCAAAGGTTAAGAAAGCCAAAAGAAGTTGGATATGTCTTCCCCATTATCCTGCAATGTGAAAGTAAAGATGTGCCAGTTGTATTTTTAGCTGGAGACAAATGAATAATCTTGGATGTGAAATTCCCACGTCTTGGCAATCCGGAGTTTGACACAATGTTGACTCCTAAGTCTTCGTTATTATCCAATTTCCAACTCTCCTGTGCCTTCTACATGTTTTATTATGTAACTCATCCAGAACTGAGTAATATAACAACTGAGCGGATTTGACTATTTTTGACAGATGATCAGTGAAGAATCTCGGTTACTCATTCATGAGTAAAACATTACTCATCTTTAATCAAGTACGATTCCAATTCTCCAAAGACTGGCACCACATTAGGAGGTTTAAATAAACTCCTTTCCAAAATACAAAGCTTACTCACAATGCCTAATTGCTCTGGATTTTTAGACACAATCCCCCCCCTCCCTGGAATCAACCTGTGGATTGTAAAACTCTAACTTGTCCAGCTCAACAAGTAGTAAACGTAACCTATAATGAAGTCAATTCTAAGGTTTGGTTTTTTCCTCCATTTTGGATTTCACTGTTTTTTTTTTGTTTTTTTTTACCTACAAGTTCATTGGTAATGAAAAGCTTCTGCCAAGGGTATTTCCTGAGATGATTTTTAGAAATGGTTCCTCTCAATTATTTTACCCCCCCCCCCCCGTCCCCCACCACCACCTTTGCTGAAAGCTGAAAAAGTATGTCCTGGAAAATTCAAAATGGCAGCATACAAGAAGTAAGCTAAGGACAGGTTTGTTCATAATTGTTAAAGATTTGCCTTGTTAGGCTCAGCAAGGCACATCTCTCTATTTATCTATTTTATTATATATATAGCTATGTATACATAATGACTGCCTTGTAATTGTAGTCATGATGGGTTAATCTCTTGACTCGATTGGCAAGATCTTTCTTCAAACTAAGGACCGACCTCTGTGTAAAATGTGCTCCATATCCCTGTATTAGGTAATATAAGGGTTTTTATTTGCTTGATTTTTTGAAAAAAAGCTGGTAAGCAATGTCTCTGTTTTAATGTAATGTTTTATACAACTGTTGTGTTATTTTATATAAATTCTCCTGCCATCAATAGACAGGAAGCTTTAAAAAAACAAAAAGTCTACTTATGTCTAAAAGACTTTTCTTTTTCCTAACTCTTTCTCCATTACCTCACACACAGAAAGCAGACCCTCATAGAGATGGCGGAGGATAGAGGGTCCTTACATGCTGAGTTCTTTTGCCAGTACAGAGGAGAAGAACTGGAGGTGTTTTATAGAGCTGAATGCCCTCCCAGTAGTCTGTGACTCTTTTTTTAAAAAAATCCCCAACTTTCTGTGTGGCGATGCCAGCCACCCGGCACGAAAACAAAACAAGTTATAAAATAACAACACAGCTCTATAAAACAACACCCGGCACGAAAACAATTCAAGTTATAAAATAACAACACAGCTCTATAAAACAACACCCGGCATGAAAACAATTCAAGTTATAAAATAACAACACAGCTCTATAAAACAACGCATTTACCAGAGACATTGCTAAGTGAAACCCCAAAAGCAGCTTCATATTTTAAAAGTTTTACATTGTAGCATTGCAGTTGGAAATGGAAAATGTCTTACATTTTCCCAGACATTTTTGTCACCCCCCACTCCCCCTCTTTTTTTCCAATCAAAACATCAAGTTTTACACCTGCGAGTTGGCTGGACAGAGAATCCCCCTACTCGGCAGTTAATGAGCCCAGCTGTTCACGGCCTTTCTTTCACGGCTTCTAAATGGGACTATTTTAAGGGCCATTATCACAATATTGCAGCTATTTATAGGGCTGCGGGCTTTTCTAGTCATAACAAGGTCCTTATTATTCCTCACCAAAGCCCATGGTTTGCCATCTTCTGGCCTGGTTCCAAATTCCGGGTGGAGACACCAGGTGGACCGACCGTTAGCAAAAATATGGACTGAAATGCCTATACAGGCAGCTATAACTGGGAGAAACAGGTCAAGCAGCCTCTGTAGACAGCATGCCACATGTTCTGCTCGATCCTTCTCTAAAAACATCATTGTATCTATGCCCCTCCCCCCCCCCCCCCTCTTCTTATGACACCTCTCACCAAACAAACTAGGTTGAATGGACAACTATTTTAGAAAAGTGGAATTGTTTCCTACAATGATAGGTACGGCGAACTGTGCTAGACACATGTTTAGTTACCATTCTCTAGCCTTGTAGTGTATTTGTCTCTTACATGCGCGGCCCACACTATCCCCAATTCGGGAAGGATGTTTTGCAGACACGTTTTACTCCCGATACAATCGCTGCCCTTGGTCCTTGTAAATGCTATCTCCCTGTCTAAGATGTGAAGAGGTGTTCACGCCAGTAACTGTTTGTTTAAATGTGAAGGGAATGATTATAAGGATAAAAAAACAATAATTTACGCCTAACAATTGCATCTCAGCCGAAAGATCCTCAGAAATACCTTCACCATGCACAATATTGAAGAACTTTTTCAATTAACGGGATTGGCTGGTGTACAAAATACAATCTTCCAAAATATTAATGCATATTAATGTGCTTTCAAATTACTTTAAAATACATGTTTTACATTTTGCATTGCTTAATATTTAAAATACTTACAGCTAGATGAAATTGTGAAATTACAGCAGTTTACAAGAAACTAGGACTGCCCACACTAGTTTAGTAAAAGTCAGTTTCCTGTTGTTGTTTTTTTGCTGCAGAAACCAGTGAGCATAATACTCTAGTGATGATCATCAGACAATGTTAAGAGATCCAACTGTGTAAAAGGGATGGTCACTTAGAGTCCACACAATGTATTCTATTCCAGAAGCACAGGATGTGACTAAATGAACCAAAGCTTTATATGTTCAGTGTCTATATAATCAGTGCTGCCGCACCTGCAGGAAACATGCAGAGTAATCACTGGGGAGGGCTTGAGTCAAATCTTAAAAATGTGATTTATGCAGAATGCCTGCATACAAGCAGTGATCTTCATCTTGCACCAAAGTGAGTTTGGGGACTAGACTGTCCGAGTTAATTATTCAAAATGTGCCCAGATTTTTCTTAGACCCTCCCCTGGCACCCCAAGAAACATCCATTCCCATATTTTGAACTTTGAAAGAAAAAGTCCTTGGCAAACTGGATGTGACATCTGAGTATTTGAAGTTCATTCAACCAAATTTTGTCTATTTGTCTAGTTAAGTGTGTTCGGCCGATTGCAAACAGATGCCAGTTTCTAGACGTTAAAGCACAAAGCCTGACGTTACAGAGCAGTCTTTCATCCCTGAATAAACATTATCCAAAGTATTGAGTTAGAGTCAACATTAGTTGTTGAAACTTTGGATACGGAACAAAACAATGAACTTCCTGCACTAACCACTCTCTGAGGACAACATTTAAACCTACGGGCCGTGGAAGAGTTCCTGGTGAGTTAGTGTCCTTGTTACGCAGCTGGGGCTGGATCTATTACCAAATAATTGTTCCAATGCCTTTCTTTGAGTGGATCTCGTAGGCTATAAATAAAATGACATCTAACCACTTTAAACATGTGTGGAATTGTTGTACATGAACCGTACATGTAGGAGAGGTGGATACAATGCAGATACCATGGAGGGAAGATTTCCCCTAACCCTATACACTTGTATAAGCGTACATCTCATTGGCATAGACGTGTGCAATGCATCGCTTAGCAAATTGTTGCTCACACGTTTTAGCCTGCTAACATCTAAAGCGACCCTGTCACCAAAACAGCGGATAAAGCTTGTAGAGCATAAATATGATCTATAGATTCTACTGAATATAGAGGGAATGGCAGGGAATCGAGAGGTAAGGGGATGCAAGAGGACTGAGGAAGATGGGGAGCTGAGGTAAATGAGTGAGGAGGAATGGAGATGCAAGAGTACTGAGGAAGATGGGGAGCTGAGGTAAATGATTGCGGAGGAATGGAGATGCAAGAGGACTGAGGAAGATGGGGAGCTGAGGTAAATGATTGAGGAGGAATGGAGATGCAAGAGGACTGAGGAAGATGGGGAGCTGAGGTAAATGATTGAGGAGGAATGGAGATGCAAGAGGACTGAGGAAGATGGGGGGCTGAGGTAAATGATTGCGGAGGAATGGAGATGCATGAGGACTGAGGAAGATGGGGAGCTGAGGTAAATGATTGAGGAGGAATGGAGATGCAAGAGGACTGAGGAAGATGGGGGGCTGAGGTAAATGATTGCGGAGGAATGGAGATGCAAGAGGACTGAGGAAGATGTGGAGCTGAGGTAATGATTGAGGAGGAATGGAGATGCAAGAGGACGGAGGAAGATGTGGAGCTGAGGTAAATGATTGAGGAGGAATGGAGATGCAAGAGGACTGAGGAAGATGTGGAGCTGAGGTAAATGAGTGAGGAGGAATGGAGATGCAAGAGGACTGAGGAAGATGGGGAGCTGAGGTAAATGATTGAGGAGGAATGGAGATGCAAGAGTACTGAGGAAGATGGGGAGCTGAGGTAAGGATTGAGGAGGAATGGAGATGCAAGAGGACTGAGGAAGATGGGGAGCTGAGGTAAATGAGTGAGGAGGAATGGAGATGCAAGAGGACTGAGGAAGATGTGGAGCTGAGGTAATGATTGAGGAGGAATGGAGATGCAAGAGGACTGAGGAAGATGGGGAGTTGAAGTAAGGATTGAGGAGGAATGGGACTATAAGTGGACTGATAAATATAGGTTGCTGAGGTAAATGATTAAGGTGGACTGAAAGAGGACTGATGCAGATGGGATACTGAGGTAATGATTAAGGAGGAAAGGGACTGCAAGCGGTCTGATGGAATAGGAAAGGGACTGAAGCTGTACCACTGGAAAGGGACTGAAGAGGTACTGGTAAATTCGGAAAGAGGCAGAAAAAGGTCTGATTGGGGAGGAAAGTGAAAACGGATTGAGCAGGGGTAATGATGTTATGGGCAGGAGCAGAACAGTCAAATGGGGAGCAGTATGTTCAAAATGATTGGCCCATCACATAATTTCTGAAGGCCAATCATTTGGTTAGGCCATCTTGCTCTTGGGTGCAACCCTGGTGCAAGTAATTGAAGACACTGTAATCATTCTCCAAACACTGTTAGGTAGCGGAGTCCCTTTAAGAGTTAAGTGTGAGGCTTTACAGAATGTACATAATTACACCCTGTATTCCCTCTTCACAGATTTTAATATTAATTATGTAGTGTTTTTTTCATTCAGAAACTGGCAGGGAAATCATACACTTTATCTTAATTAATCCATTTTCCTAATACGATTCTAGACCTTAAATTACGATGATCTGCCTCCAAAAATACCTTAAAGGGGCTCTGTCACCTAAACACTGCTTATACTGTGACTGTATGGATTAAAGGGACTCTGTCACCTAAACACTGCTTATACTGTGACTGTATTAAAGGGATTCTGTCACCTAAACACTGCTTATACTGTGACTGTATTAAAGGGATTCTGTCACCTAAACACTGCTTATACTGCGACTGTATTAAAGGGATTCTGTCACCCAAACACTGCTTATACTGTAACTGTATTAAAGGGACTCTGTCACCTAAACATTGCTTATACTGTGACTGTATTAAAGGGATTCTGTCACCTAAACACTGCTTATACTGTGACTGTATTAAAGAGACTCTGTCACCTAAATACTGCTTATACTGTGACTGTATTAAAGGGGCTCTGTCACCTAAACATTGCATATACTGTTACTGTATTAAAGGGATTCTGTCACTTAAACACTGCTTATACTGTGACTGTATTAAACAGACTCTGTCACCTAAATACTGCTTATACTGTAACTGTATTAAAGGGATTCTGTCACCTAAACATTGCTTATACTGTGACTGTATTAAAGGGACTCTGTCACCTAAACACTGCTTATACTGTGACTGTATTAAAGGGCCTCTGTCACCTAAATACTGCTTATACTGTGACTGTATTAAAGGGATTCTGTCACCTAAACACTGCTTATACTGTGACTGTATTAAAGGGATTCTGTCACCTAAACACTGCTTATACTGTGACTGTATTAAAGGGATTCTGTCACCTAAACACTGCTTATACTGTGACTGTATTAAAGGGATTCTGTCACCTAAACACTGCTTATACTGTAACTGTATTAAATGGATTCTGTCACCTAAACACTGCTTATACTGTGACTGTATTAAAGGGCCTCTGTCACCTAAACGCTGCTTATACTGTGACTGTATTAAAGGGATTCTGTCACCTAAACCCTGCTAATACTGTGACTGTATTAAAGGGATTCTGTCACCTAAACACTGCTTATACTGCGACTGTATTAAAGGGATTCTGTCACCCAAACACTGCTTATACTGTAACTGTATTAAAGGGACTCTGTCACCTAAACATTGCTTATACTGTGACTGTATTAAAGGGATTCTGTCACCTAAACACTGCTTATACTGTGACTGTATTAAAGAGACTCTGTCACCTAAATACTGCTTATACTGTGACTGTATTAAAGGGGCTCTGTCACCTAAACATTGCTTATACTGTTACTGTATTAAAGGGATTCTGTCACCTAAACACTGCTTATACTGTGACTGTATTAAACAGACTCTGTCACCTAAATACTGCTTATACTGTAACTGTATTAAAGGGATTCTGTCACCTAAACACTGCTTATACTGTGACTGTATTAAAGGGATTCTGTCACCTAAATACTGCTTATACTGTAACTGTATTAAAGGGATTCTGTCACCTAAACATTGCTTATACTGTGACTGTATTAAAGGGACTCTGCACCTAAACACTGCTTATACTGTGACTGTATTAAAGGGCCTCTGTCACCTAAATACTGCTTATACTGTGACTGTATTAAAGGGATTCTGTCACCTAAACACTGCTTATACTGTGACTGTATTAAAGGGATTCTGTCACCTAAACACTGCTTATACTGTGACTGTATTAAAGGGATTCTGTCACCTAAACACTGCTTATACTGTGACTGTATTAAAGGGATTCTGTCACCTAAACACTGCTTATACTGTGACTGTATTAAAGGGCCTCTGTCACCTAAATACTGCTTATACTGTGACTGTATTAACGGGATTCTGTCACCTAAACACTGCTTATACTGTGACTGTATTAAAGGGATTCTGTCACCTAAACACTGCTTATACTGTGACTGTATTAAAGGGATTCTGTCACCTAAACACTGCTTATACTGTGACTGTATTAAAGGGATTCTGTCACCTAAACACTGCTTATACTGTAACTGTATTAAAGGGATTCTGTCACCTAAACACTGCTTATACTGTGACTGTATTAAAGGGCCTCTGTCACCTAAACGCTGCTTATACTGTGACTGTATTAAAGGGATTCTGTCACCTAAACCCTGCTTATACTGTGACTGTATTAAAGGGATTCTGTCACCTAAACACTGCTTATACTGTGACTGTATTAAAGGGACTCTGCACCTAAACACTGCTTATACTGTGACTGTATTAAAGGGACTCTGTCACCTAAACACTGCTTATACTGTAACTGTATTAAAGGGATTCTGTCACCTAAACACTGCTTATACTGTAACTGTATTAAAGGGATTCTGTCACCTAAATACTGCTTATACTGCGACTGTATTAAAGGTATTCTGTCACCTAAACGCTGCTTATACTGTGACTGTATTAAAGGGACTCTGTCACCTAAACACTGCTTATACTGTAACTGTATTAAAGGGATTCTGTCACCTAAACACTGCTTATACTGTAACTGTATTAAAGGGATTCTGTCACCTAAACACTGCTTATACTGTAACTGTATTAAAGGGATTCTGTCACCTAAATACTGCTTATACTGCGACTGTATTAAAGGGATTCTGTCACCTAAACACTGCTTATACAGTGACTGTATTAAAGGGCCTCTGTCACCTAAACGCTGCTTATACTGTGACTGTATTAAAGGGCCTCTGTCACCTAAACACTGCTTATACTGTGACTGTATTAAAGGGCCTCTGTCACCTAAACACTGCTTATACTGTGACTGTATTAAAGGGCCTCTGTCACCTAAACACTGCTTATACTGTAACTGTATTAAAGGGATTCTGTCACCTAAACACTGCTTACACTGTGACTGTATTAAAGGGATTCTGTCACCTAAACACTGCTTATACTGTGACTGTATTAAAGGGGCTCTGTCACCTAAATACTGCTTATATTGTGACTGTATTAAAGGGATTCTGTCACCTAAATACTGCTTATACTGTGACTGTATTAAAGGGGCTCTGTCACCTAAATACTGCTTATACTGTGACTGTATTAAAGGGACTCTGTCACCTAAACACTGCTTATACTGTGACTGTATTAAAGGGGCTCTGCACCTAAACACTGCTTATACTGTGACTGTATTAAAGGGCCTCTGTCACCTAAACACTGCTTATACTGTAACTGTATTAAAGGGATTCTGTCACCTAAACACTGCTTACACTGTGACTGTATTGAAGGGATTCTGTCACCTAAACAATGCTTATACTGTGACTGTATTAAAGGGACTCTGTCACCTAAACACTGCTTATACTGTGACTGCATTAAAGGAGCTCTGTCACCTAAACATTGCTTATACTGTGACTGTATTAAAGGGACTCTGTCACCTAAACACTGCTTATACTGTGACTGTATTAAAGGGATTCTGTCACCTAAATACTGCTTATACTGTGACTGTATTAAAGGGGCTCTGTCACCTAAATACTGCTTATACTGTGACTGTATTAAAGGAGCTCTGTCACCTAAACATTGCTTATACTGTGACTGTATTAAAGGGACTCTGTCACCTAAACACTGCTTATACTGTGACTGTATTAAAGGGATTCTGTCACCTAAACACTGCTTATACTGTGACTGTATTAAAGGGACTCTGTCACCTAAACACTGCTTATACTGTGACTGTATTAAAGGGATTCTGTCACCTAAATACTGCTTATACTGTAACTGTATTAAAGGGATTCTGTCACCTAAACATTGCTTATACTGTGACTGTATTAAAGGGACTCTGTCACCTAAACACTGCTAATACTGTGACTGTATTAAAGGGATTCTGTCACCTAAACATTGCTTATACTGTAACTGTATTAAAGGGACTCTGTCACCTAAACACTGCTAATACTGTGACTGTATTAAAGGGATTCTGTCACCTAAACATTGCTTATACTGTGACTGTATTAAAGGGACTCTGTCACCTAAACACTGCTTATACTGTGAACGCAGAGAATAAAGAATCCTGAAAAATGATCTATACATAAAATAAGAGATACATATGTTTTAAATGTGCCTGTGGAGTCTCCTGCTTATGACATCACCTTGTGGCCTGATATGCACATTACACATTTCCTATCGAAAAATAATTAATTTGCATATCAAGCCGCAAAGTGATGTAATGAACAAAAACACACTGGGGGTATGTATAACCATGATGCACATACAGACAGCGCCATCAGCGTGTGCGCCTAGGTATAAATCAGGGGTCTGTGCTGTTTTTGCCGGTAATGTTCTTTTTGGTAGACTGTTTTTCATTATTTTTTCTTCTCTGCATTCACAGTATAAGCAGTGATAGTTTGATGCCTTAAGTGTCCCTTCAAAGTGAGTACCTGAAGTGAAATGAACTGGCCCCATTCGGCTGATGGAATAATTGTAGTTTATTTAGAAGACATCTCTGGTGGTGTCAGGGAAAAGCTTGGCAAGTGGATATGCTCCCAATAATCTGTCCTATTACAGACAGACACTCCCCTTTACTGGTCTGACAGGAAATGGTCCACTATAAACCCACTATTAGGTCATTTTATAGACAATTTAATTTTTAAGTTTTAACATGTGTAAAACACATCTTTATAAATAGTATATAGAGTAAATGTAGAATGCGTTGGCAGATAAGAACCGTTCAGTTCTAGTCTGCCCAATTTCTGCATAAAAAAATGTGAATACTTTCATTAGTCCCTGGCCTTATCTTATATCTAAGATAGCCTTGTACCTATCCCATGCATGCTTAAACTCCTTCACTGTATTAACCTATACCACTTCTAATGGAAGACTATTCCATACATCCACTACCCTCTCAGTAAAGTAATACTTTCATTAGTCCCTGACCTTATCCTATATCTAGGATAGCCTTATACCTATCCCATGCATGCTTAAACTCCTTCACTGTATTTACCTCTACCACTTCTACTGGAAGACTATTCCTTACATCCACTACCCTCTCAGTAAAATAATACTTTCATTAGTCCCTGGCCTTATCTTATATCTAAGATAGCCTTATACCTATCACATGCATGCTTAAACTCCTTCACTGTATTAACCTCTACCACTTCTGCTGGAAGACTATTCCATACATCCACTACCCTCTCAGTAAAGTAATACTTTCATTAGTCCCTGGCCTTATCTTATATCTAGGATAACCTTATACCTATCCCATGCATGCTTAAACTCCTTCACTGTATTAACCTCTACCACTTCTACTGGAAGACTATTCCATACATCCACTACCCTCTCAGCAATGTAATACTTTCATTAGTCCCTGGCCTTATCTTATATCTAGGATAGCCTTATACCTATCCCATGCATGCTTAAACTCCTTCACTGTATTAACCTCTACCACTTCTACTGGAAGACTATTCCATACATCCACTACCCTCTCAGTAATGTAATACTTTCATTAGTCCCTGGCCTTACCTTATATCTAGGATAGCCTTATACCTATCCCATGCATGCTTAAACTCCTTCACTGTATTAACATCTACCACTTCTACTGGAAGACTATTCCATGCATCCACTACCCTCTCAGTAAAGTTATACATCCTGATATTACTTTTAAACCAGTTTTATGTCCTCTTGTTTGAGTTTTTATACAAACATAGAAGGGCAGATACTAACACAAGACTCATTCATGTTATACTTTCCTTTCTGCTTGAGGCGGGTCTACAATCTATGTTGTAACTGCACTACCCCCCCCTGCAGCGGCACTGTTGGAACATTCCGTTGGTCATTCTATTTGTACCAGCGCTGTCGCTGACAGTGTAATCTGAAATGCAGTGTGACAACCATCCCAAAATAAACCCTGCCGGCCTCACGCTCCCTTTATCACGGGCAGGACTTCCATCTGACCATTACCCATTGTTCTGAGGTTTGGATTAATGGAGACAGGAAACAAGCGTGCTACAGGAGCCATATCTTGTCTGTTTATCATTTTTCTCACCCACCTCTCCTGCGCTGCGCCTCACAAGCGTCCAAAAATGAAACTGACAACAAAAAAGTATAGAAAGACAAGAAAGCAAACTGGTTCAATCCTTGAAGGATTATTACACTTTTTACTTTTTTTAACCCTTGCTTCCGTAGTGAAAGCATGTGTTAAAAAAAATGACCTGTAAAGTAAACCTGATGTGAACCTTAATAGATAGATGCGGGTGTACTCTCCGCTGTGTCTCCCAGCTGAGACACAGCCGCTCTGAAGGTTTGCACATGCTCAGCCAATCAGAAGATTTTGTAATTGCTTTTTTAGCGCATATTATGAACAGCTCTGCTCCTGCCTGACATAAAGCACCGCTGTTATTGTTTGTACCACCAATCAATGAGAACCTTTTTCTGGCTCCTGCCCTCAAACATTGTAGCCTTATCTAATCAGACCCCACTTCTGCCACCATTTATACACCAGCTAGCCCTCCTGTTACTTTGTATCCTATTTCTTTCTCCCCTATTGAATTTGATTGGTATACACTTCTGATAAAGCCCTGTGCCAGGAAATGCGTTAGGTTCTTCACCACATCTGCCTCATAATGATCTCAACCAACGTGTTTCTTTAACCCTTTCACCATCTGTACATTTTTTTGTAACATTTTAATGGTACTGTTTATTACTTTTTATACATATTTTTTATCATGATCTGTTAAATGACTGTATACCTTTTAAAACTATACTGCCCTATAATATATCTTAGCTCGTACCAGTATTTTGGTGGAACTAATTTTTTACTTTTGTAATCCAAGTACAAGGGAAAAATAAAGTTTATTTCTCATAAAATGTTTTTTTTTTTCCATTGAGATTACAGTGAAAATATCCTGTAGTTATTTTTTTGAGCGGGGAGCTTACATTTTGTATATACCGTATATCTATATAAATTTTTTGTTCTCGGCAGTTATAACAGGATGTTGAACAAAAAGTTTTTCCTTTTTCCAGATCCCAGCTGCTGCTAACTCACATTCTCCCTGACATTAAAAGTAAACTCTGGCGCTCCCCAAATGATGATGTAACAAAACCGAGAGTCCCTTTGATCCCATCTGGCGCATTCGCTCGCACATTCTACTTTCTGTTAATTGGCTCAAACATTCCTCAAGGTTTTTTTTTTTTTTTTTTTTACGAATCTTCGTTATGATGAGGTTTTGAGAAAATAAGTCTGGCTCTGGACAGGCAAAGGATCCAGAACAAAATGAAAATAACGGCTTTCACCAAATCCCACGGTTCTGTTGAGATTTACGTGGCTTTCAATGCATGGACTGCCAATTCGTAAGGTATTCAACTGACAAGGGAGCTATTCGCTAGCAGGTGCGGTGCAGGTGAATTGAGGTGAGATGTTCATTTCGTCTCACTGAATGAACTGTACATTGCGCAGGGACAAACTTCGTGAGTTCTACCTGCTCGAAAAAACTCAGTTGGCTCCGTCCGATAGCAATGCACCAGGATTTGCCAACTCAGTGTGACTTTAAAACTGCGGGGCTTAGAGTTCACAGGCTACTCTTAAAGAGGTCCTGTCATCAAAAATATCCCTCGCACCTTTGCTTCAAAACTCTAAAACTGCCTCATCTAGTTTTAATAACATTCAATAAAAGATTTCCAACAAACCTATATTTCCGGTCATTTTTCTTTGGGCACAGTGGGCATAATGCATCATTTCTGGCTTTTTTTTTTTTTGGTAAAATAAAATCCCAAGAGGATCCACTCAACTGAGGAAATCTCAGGTGTTGACTGGATTATTATTATTTTTTTTTTTAACAGTAAAAAAAAAAGCTGAGATGAAATTCCGTACATGATACGTCCATACTAAAAGCAAAATAAATGACAGATACATTTTCTTATCTGCCAAGAATACCACTCTGCTGGTAATATTGTCTGAAAACAATTTATAATAAGACATTTTTTAAGTGATGCAGGTCTACTTTAAAAGGACTAGATATTGTTTATACTGCAAATATAGATAATAAAAAAAATTAGTACACTGCTCTACCCACTGTTAATAGAGCAGCAAGCAATCGCTAGTTAATTGGCGTATCGGATCACAAGGTGATGTCATAAACATGAGACACCACAGACACATGGGCTGCCCTTGAGACTTTCCAAACAAAGACGCTTATTTATATCAACACACAGAAATACATGGAGAAATGTATGGTTTAAATGTGTCGGGGCTGTCCCCTGCTTATGACATCACCTGTGGCTTGATATGCAAATTACATATTTCCATTGAAATTCCGTTCATTTGCATATCAAGCCACAAGCTGAAGTCATATCTGATGTGAAAACCTATTGTTCTGTTTTTTTATGCATTTTAGAAGTTCTGCTAACACAATGCATACAGAAATTTTCCTATTTTTTTCTTATTATCTACATTTTCAACATAAAAGCTGTTGAATCCCGTTCTGCCCACCAACGTAATACGCAAAGGGCGTTTTGTAGGATTGTCTCCTTTTCTTGAAAAATATCTGCCATATTACTGCTTCCGTAGACCCCACATTGACCTCAAGACCATTTTTTTTTAACCGGCCTACTGGTAAAACGCTGGCCAGATGCCAGCCCTAGCGGGCCTAGTCTTGGAATAGTCAGAGAGCATCGATACTGAATTCCACAATCCTTTATTTACAAGGAGGTCTTCTCTGAAATATTGATCCAACCCCTGCCAGAAAGCCAGTAATGGCCTGCAGAACTTCCTTAAGAAGATGCAAAATGGTGTTTTATTAAAAAATATGGATTATCAAGCGCAAGAGAAGCATTTGCACTTCATCTATTCCCCTGGTTTTTAAAAAAAAAATTTTTTATACCAAAAACCATTTGGAGGCTCTTACTAAAATTTATAGGTGTGATTCATTGGGTAAGAGGAATATATGGATTTTAGGTCTGCAGAACTGTCAGAAGAAACAGAGGCAGAGAATAATATTGGACAAAAACGGCGAAACAGGTTAAAAGATTCCCCGATAGTTTTGCTTTAAAAAGCACTTCATCATTCTCCGGATTGAATATTTATTGTAAGATACTCGGAGATTGCTGAGAAATCAGTTTTTTTGCCCATTCCGGTTGCAATGTGACTGAGATTTACGGGCTGATAATTGTCTGTGTAAAATATTACAAAGTGTAACTTGCATAACATTAACCTTCTCCGTGACCTGATCAGAAGATTGAATTGATAAAAAGTGTGCATTGAATTTGCTTACATTCTGAGACTTAAATAAAAAAGAAAATTGATTGGACATGTTAAAGGGACAGTGCTGGAATTGGAAAAGGGTGCATGGGATGAACATACAGGTCGAGTATTTCTTATCCAGAAATCCGTTATCCAAAATGTTGCGAATCCCACATAAACCTGTCAGAATACAAACGCACAGCAGTGTATTCAGTGTGCAGCCCCCTAAAGCTGTGATATAGCCTTTCCATGCATGCTTGGATTCCCCCGCGCCCACATAGGGTCATACAATGACATGTGTGCAGACCTGACACGCCAATGGCAGGTTCCCAGCGATGCCTCACATCACAGCTACATCACAGCTACATCAAAGTAACAGGGATTTATTTTCTCTATACAGTATTTACATTGATATTACTGGATTTCATGAGAGCTGAGAGGATTTAATAGATCTTATTGGGAAAAATGATCCATTATCTGAAATAAGCCAGCCAGCTCTGTGCACTGTGATGTAACACTGAAAGGAGTGGGTTGGACTATTCCTATGGCTACAGCAATAGCACTATTACACTATTCTGTTTTTAGAAGATAGTTTTTGGAAGCGTTGTGGGAGAAAACTGACAAAACAGATCTGTTTCTTCTGCTTTATGTTATGAGGCAGCACTTGTCTAAAATATATATTTCTTGCCACGCTAGGTAGACCAGCACCTTTAAGAAAACCCAGAATACGATTATCCAACTGAACGATATTGTAATTTTTCTTATTGTGCAAAAAGGTATCCGGTAAATCTGTTTTCCTTTTCCTCCCTTATCATGCACTTTATTGATTGGCTGACCTTTCGGTCACCTCCTGGTAATCAGTGAAAACTGGGGAACGCCCAACATTATTTCCCAGATTATCCTTAAAAAAAAATAAAAGCATCTGTTACTCACATTGTACTGCTACCTACCTGATCCGGTGATAAAACTTGTAATGTATTAAACCAGCTCCGGGGGACACGTCTGCATCGTCTCATCTCCCCATTGAGACGTGACCCGTAAAAACACGTGTGAAAATAATTATCATGTCAATGGCCACCATTGAAAACATTCAGCCAGACTGGATACAGTTTCAGTAACATTGGAATTAAGCCAATTTGTTACCGGCCTGCCTGTAAAATAGACTGGATGGCAACTCTGCATATGAATGGGCTACTTCTATTACTGGACAATGCTCCCTTTTTTAACCCCTGTGAGAGCAGACAACGCGTTTCACTACCTGCACATAGCAGAAGTTGCTATTGGACTGTTGAAGGCTCTTGTGAATGACATCATGGATTCGGGGACAGCCACATCTGATCAAAGATTCACTATGTCTGCTCCGTAAGGGTTAGGAAAGGAGCAGTGTCCAGTAAAAAGGTAGCGTATAAATGGGGTAAACATTTCATGATTTCTCGTCAACGTATAAAACAGACAAATTAATATCTAATAAGCAAAGCAATTTCAGCGGTACAATTGTCCTTTAAGCTACAAGTCAAATGGGGCATCACATGCTGAAATATAGAGGGATTCAGCCCTAAAAAAATGCCCCCCCCCCCCCCCCCCCCCTGATACAGCTATAGAAGCAGAGAGGGCTCAATAAGGTTATTTATTTGTATTATTAAAGCATTTCAATTTAAAATGTCTACATCTTTCAATTAAACAGACCTTACGTGGTCCTTAAAACTGTCAGTATCCGCATCTTATGCCGGCACGTTTGCTCCCAATAATAAAGGTAAGATGCTCCCTGAATCTATTAGGAAGCAGTGATTTATCTGATGGTTTGCATCTCTTATTCTAAATTCAGATACACCCTTCAGACACAGGCTCTATATATCTGACTGTGTACTCTTTTTAACATTAGTATCAAACCAGGAAGAGGCTTGTATTAAGGAAAGACATTGGATGTTAACCCAAAGTATAGAATATTTTTTAAACTTACACATTTAAGGGGAGATGTATCAAGACTCCTGAGCAGGGCTAGTCAGTGTTCATAGAAGGACACCGGCGTCCAGGGCCGGACTCAGGGGTGGGGAAGTACAGCCAGAAAATACATCTACTAGCAAAACGAGAAAGGAGGGGCGAGCGGATGTGCTCATATTCCTCCGCATAGGACGCCAGCCATAAATAGGTCTTCATATAAGTCTGAACCTCCTACAAATTAAAGTACCCTAGTCCACCAGGTAGTGTCAGGACTGGCTGTATATTTATGGGGTGTCCCAGACCATTTGTTCTATAAGGGGACCCAACATTTCTGATGGCAGCAGCTAGTGGTGTCGCTGGCAAGGTTTGTGAAGGTCCATAGAACATCATTAAATTGCCCACCATAGACTTCAGTAAATGACCAATGCTGGTGCCGACCCCTGCTCCTGTGCTTTAAGGTGCTGGGTAGATAAAATAAAAAAGGATTATGTGCTCACACGGGGCACAGTTACAGGAGTGACCTTGACTTTTCCTTAGTGCTCCAGAAAGAATCCCAAAAACAGGGAATGTAGCTCTGGATCTGGAATGGTTGCATGTTGTACCATAGATAAATGGTGACTGCCACATGATGTAATAATTGAAATTCAAATATATTGGTATGGGAACCTTGTGACTGGCTCGGTGGAGGGCAGCTGGACATACCCAGTTTGAGGCAATCTGTAGAGGAGAATTGTATCCTGCAGACAAACTTCTAAACAGTGACATGGATGTGCAGTAAATGAAGGTTTCACAAATTAATGAACCCACAGTCTCGAATCAATGTTTTAAAGTACCCTAAGTACATGGCATGTCTCTTTAAACAGCCATTGGACATGGTATGTCTCTTTAAACAGTCATTGGACATGGTATGTCTCTTTAAACAGTCATTGGACATGGTATGTCTCTTTAAACAGCCATTGGACATGGTATGTCTCTTTAAACAGTCATTGGACATGGTTTGTCTCTTTAAACATCCATTGGACATGGTATGTCTCTTTAAACATCCATTGGACATGGTATGTCTCTTTAAACAGTCATTGGACATGGTATGTCTCTTTAAACAGCCATTGGACATGGTATGTCTCTTTAAACAGCCATTGGACATGGTATGTCTCTTTAAACAGTCATTGGACATGGTATGTCTCTTTAAACAGCCATTGGACATGGTATGTCTCTTTAAACAGCCATTGGACATGGTATGTCTCTTTAAACAGCCATTGGACATGGTATGTCTCTTTAAACAGCCATTGGACATGGTATGTCTCTTTAAACAGCCATTGGACATGGTATGTCTCTTTAAACAGTCACTGGACATGGTATGTCTCTTTAAACAGCCATTGGACATGGTATGTCTCTTTAAACAGCCATTGGACATGGTATGTCTCTTTAAACAGCCATTGGACATGGTATGTCTCTTTAAACAGCCATTGGACATGGTATGTCTCTTTAAACAGCCATTGGACAAGGTATGTCTCTTTAAACAGCCATTGGACATGGTATGTCTCTTTAAACAGTCTCTTCTAACAGAAGGATTGCATTTCTTTTTTTGGAAAGCTCTGTATCACTATATTATTTGGCTTCATTTCTAAGATACCTCTCCCAGTCACCCTCCCTAGTTTTACTGATTCATCTTGAGATATAAAAAATAAATCAATGTTTTTGGGGTGGGTGAGTGATCAGTGATTCATTTTTGACATTACATTTGTTTAAATATTATTTTACGGTTATTATAAGGAATACTGGAGCTGAAGAGGGGTTAGAGGAGGCTCTGAATGAGTTAATGTGTGTCATTTGTTGCTTGGATCCATTTATAGGAAGGATCTGATGTCAGACCTTCATAAAACCCAAACACCTTTTCAATTTAACGATGTGTACAGAACTCCCCCTCCTTCCCCAACGCGTTCAATTTATTACCTCCTGAATAAAAAAACAAACAAAAAACACTGCCCATTTCCAGCTTTTTTTTTTTTTAAAAACCTGTTTTTTTATTTTATTAAATCACTTTGGAACATATTTATTATTTTTATGGACTCTTTTTTTTATGCCTGCTTAGGTAATACCAACGTTTTAAAATATGATTTTATGAGGATTGCTTGGAACATTAAACTTTAAAATGTTTTTTTTTTTTTTTTTTAGATTTTTTTAAAATAATAATAAAAAAAATATATAATATGTAATGCTTTGGTTGTGGACTTGTTAATTAGCATTGCATGCAAAAAAAATATGATGCAAGATCACCACCTACTGTATAGGAAGCTGTTCTACACTTTGAAGAATTTAGTAGCAAGTAATCAAAAGAGGAAAGAGCAGGGGCTCTGCTGTTTGCTACCTAGATCATATCAGCTACACCTGTAGCAAGATCAGATCTGCCTCTGGTGAGAGGCAGAGCTGGGTGTGAACTGTGGCATAGTATTGATAAAGGCACTCTGTCACCCTAAACATTGCTTATACTGTAAATGTAGAGAATAAAATACATTATCTATACATTGTTTTTGCAAAATCGTATAATGTAATAGAAATCTATGTTTTAAATCTGTCTGTGCCGTCTCCTACTTATGACATCACCTTGTGGCTCGATATGCAAACTACACTAATTGAAAATGAGTTTGTTTGCAAATGAAGCTACAGGAGATATCTAAATCAGGTGACACCACAGACACATATAAAACAAAGATTTCTCTTATACATTTTTTTGCATTTGATTTCTGCTAAGACAATGTATAGGTTGACAGAGTTCCTTTGAGACAGAGAGGTAAGGGTTATTGTTCAGTAGAGCATCTGACTGCAAATTTAAAGGTACACTAGCTATCCAAAGTCCGATTTCAATCCTACAGAAAGAGTAGTAGTTACATGAAATAACCTTCCAGAGGAGGCAGTAGAGGCTAACAGTGTAAAAGAATTCTAGAAAGCCTGGGGTGTACATAAGGCTACCATAAAGGGCCCACTAGAGGGGACAAATATATTTTAATCTGCTGTGACTATGCATAAATCTATGAATTAACTGGAAAATGAGGTTGTAAAATTGAGTTTAAATGCCCTCCGATAGCAAAAAACCAACCTGAGTGAATATAATGAATATAATACCACTTACTGGCTCACGCGAGCTTGATTGCAAGCACACAGGACCAAATTACTAGGTCCAGTCTATAGTGATCACATGAAAAGTAAAGGGAAATGTATTATTTATTAGCTTTGTGATTAAGAATTAAAAACACCTATTTCTCCTTTTGAAGATAAAATTAAATAATGTCAATTGTATTTTTAAATAATAACATATTTTTAACATTTTTCTTGACAAGCTAAACTGATAACACTGAATCTGCAGTTCCATACAGCTGTGGGGTCTTCTGTATTGATCCAGCAACACAACCTTTAATTGGGCTGGGGCAATAACAAAGACCAGGACATAGTGTGGCTAAGGATGACAAACCCACTGCTTTAACATCAAATGATAACTTTTGGTCTTGTGGATTTAAGATAAATATTGCTGAACAGATTTCTCTTTAGCCACAAGGTGGTAGACACTGCAGCCACATGCTCCTCAGACGTTAGTTTTCCAGTTCCATTTAGAATGGGGCGCACTGACACTCTCAGCACACACAGCCAATCAGAACCGGCGCTGGCACAGCCAATCAGAGACGGAGGTTTCTCACTGCACAAGCAATGAGAGACTGTCAGCGACAGCTGCATCACTAATGCTTCCAGCGGGAGCAAATAATTGGGTATACTGGTTGTGGCATATTAATGGGAAAAGAATGGCATATTAATGGGAATACTGACTGTGGCATATTATTAGGAATACTGGCTGTGGCATATAAATTGGCATACTAGCTGTGGCATATTATTGGGCCTATTGAATGTGTCATATTAATGGACATAGAGTGGCATATTAATGGGCATACTGGATGTGGCATGTTAATGGACATAGAGTTGCACATCAATGGGCACACTTGCTGGGGCATATTAATCGGCATACTGACTGTGACATATTATTGGTAATACTGGCTGTGGCATATACATGGGTATACTGGCTGTGGTATTTTAATGGACATAGAGTGGCATATTAATGGGCATACTGGACGTGGCATGTTAATGGACATAGAGTTGTACATTAATGGGCACACTTGCTGGGGCATATTAATCGGCATACTGACTGTGACATATTATTGGTAATACTGGCTGTGGCATATACATGGGTATACTGGCTGTGGTATTTTAATGGACATAGAGTGGAATATTAATGGGCATACTTGCTGTAGCATATTCATGGGCATGCTGACTATGGCATATTGTTGGGCATGCTGACTGTGGCTTATTAATGAGCAAAGAGTGGCATATTATTGGGCATCATGGCTGTGGCATATTAATGGGCAAATAGTGGCATATTATTTGGCATACTGGCTGTGGCATATTAATGGGCATACTAGCTGTGGCATATTAATGGGCATGTCTGGGTGCTGGGGCTGAGTCGTGTCAGTAAAATCTAGGTACTGGGGTGCAATGTGGGTGCAGAGAGAGGAATTAAAAACAATAAATGGATTTCAATCACCTTTTTATTACATATGTAAAAATTTGAATTATAATAATGTTTTTTGTTTGCCCCGTGACAATGTGCAAAATGCCCTCCTACTGAAAGGTTTGGAGTCCCCTGAAATAGAGCAATGTTAACCTGCTGGAAGAATATTTCTAATATGAGGTTTCCTGTGAATTCTCAGTAATCACATTCATTTTTATTTGATTTATTTACTTTTAAGTTAGAAACATCAATGAATAGAATCATAATAATCCAAGAGTAAAAAAGACAGGAAAAGGTAGGCATGTAGCTGAGGGTTCTGGGAGTTGTACAGTTACAGGCTGGCTATGAATTGTTTGAGAGGATCATGGAAAATGAACGTAACAGGATGTGTCAGCTGGCTGAGCGTCATAGGAGTTTTATTGAAGTGATCTAAAAAAAGAAAAAAAGGAATAGGCATTGATGTGCTTCATTGAATGCTGAATATAATGTAAGTTTAATGAATAAATCTGCTGTGTGATGGAGACGCAGTGAATCATTGTGGGAGGGATGTGTCAGCGCACAGCGGCTGCAGAGAGAGTCTCTGGCTAGTGTCTGGAGAATACCTGATGTCATTGTCACATGACGCAGATATTACTAACTGTGACATCACTGGGCTACTGGGAGAAGACTCAGCTCATTATTGAAATCATATTGTGTTTGTGCGTTTAAAAGGGGCCTGTTAACACTGAACCCTGCAGCCCTCCATAGATTTAACACAGAACCCTGCAGCTTTCCATAGAGTTAACACTGGACCCTGCAGCTTTCCATAGAGTTAACACTGGACCCTGCAGCTCTCCATCAAGTTAACATTAAACCCTGCAGCTTTCCATAGAGTTAACATTGAACCCTGCAGCTTTCCATAGAGTTAACACTGGACCCTGCAGCTCTCCATCAAGTTAACATTAAACCCTGCAGCTTTCCATAGAGTTAACATTGAACCCTGCAGCTTTCCATAGAGTTAACACTGGACCCTGCAGCTCTCCATAGAGTTAACATTAAACCCTGCAGCTTTCCATAGAGTTAACATTGAACCCTGCAGCTTTCCATAGAGTTAACACTGGACCCTGCAGCTCTCCATAGAGTTAACATTGAACCCTGCAGCTCTCCATCAAGTTAACATTAAACCCTGCAGCTTTCCATAGAGTTAACATTGAACCCTGCAGCTTTCCATAGAGTTAACACTGGACCCTGCAGCTCTCCATAGAGTTAACATTGAACCCTGCAGCTTTCCATAGAGTTAACATTGAACCCTGAAGCTCTCTATTTCCATGAAACTCGGGCCAGATTGGGGTATAAAATCTTTGCAGTTTGTGACCCAATATGGTAATTTTCCACCGATTTCGGGGCGACTTTCGGTTCCATTGTTTGGGGGGGTCGGAGAGTAATTCCTATGGATTTTGCTTATGCCTAAAGGCTTGCCCCAGCGCCTAAAGGCTTGCCCCAGCGCCTAAAGGCTTGCCCCTGCTCCTAAAGGCTTGCCCCAGCTCCTAAAGACTTGCCCTTGCTCCTAAAGGCTTGCCCCAGCTCCTAAAGACTTGCCCTAGCTCCTAAAGGCTTGCCCCAGCTCCTAAAGGCTTGACCCTCCCAAAGTTTTTTTAATTGTATTTAATTTTGGCTATTTCAGCCCTGAAATCAGCTATAGTCCATAGAAGCCTGTGAGGAGGACCGAGGCTGTCATTTCGGCAGCCAAATTATGGCTTCATCGGCCACATTGGCTGCTTTTCATCCTGATTCAAGATCACTTTGGTGGTCTCTGAGTAGCTTGAATTTGAGGCCTAGTCGGATCACCCACGTGATCTGATTGGATATGAAACTTGGAGCTGTCTGCACTGACATTCTTTGCATAGATAATAAACACTGCAGAATCTCCTCCCTCAATACAATATAACACATATATATAACACATATAAACAGAGCTCCCTTCCTGCTCCAGCTGCCTGACCGGTAAAGATCCTCACAGCTTTCTATAATGCTGAGACAGCTTCTCTTCAACCAAACCCAGTCCTACTTTTAATATCACAGAGGGTATTTGAGATTTATATTATAGCTGAGAGTAACTGTTGGGCAGTGTCAGTAGGATTTCTGGATGACATCTTCATACAAAAAAATAGCCATACTTTAATAATTCTATTGGTCACATTAAAGTACAATTGGAGGCTTGAGTGCCCCTTTAAGAAGGGGGTTTGAATATGTCTCTTTTGTCCTCATAAATATTTTTATCATTTTTATTATTTTATGACGATTAAAAAATCATTAAAAACATTAAAGAAGTTACTGTGGTAAATCAGTGTAATCAATGTAATATATTTTGGTTTAATGTTTCCTCCCCTCTTGTTTGCTGTCTGTGAATGAGGTCAGTCCAGTGCAGTGCTGGATATTTAATAATCCCTCTTACGTAATACATTGTAAGACAAATCCTGCCCTATATTAAGTGTGGAATTCTAAGGATATAGAGTAACATACATATCATGGTATACTTGATGTAGTCTGTAAAATTAAAAAAAAAACTATCTGTTCAGAAAATGGATACATAGTGGCCAACATCGGCCATGTTTCCAGGGACACATATTTGTTCCACATGCTGCAGAAAGAGCATGCAAAGTGCAGCCCGGCAGTACGTGGGATGGATATACGCACAGACACAATCCAATTAATTAATCATGGCAGGTCCTATGAGATCTCCACCCTGATTAATTAATAGGATTGTGTCTGTGCGTATGTCCATCCTACATACTGCCGGGCTGCACTTTGCATGCTCTTTCTGCAGCATGTGGAACAAATATGTGTCCCTGGAAACATGGCCAATGTTGGCAACTACACTATTATGTTTTAAATATATCTACAGTGTCTCCTGTTTATGTCATCACCTTAGATGGCCTGAGATGCAAATGGGTCTCTCCCTTCAACTGGAAAGGTGTAATTTGCATATGAAGCCACACTGTGATGTCATCATTAGAAGACACCACATTTAAACACATTCTCCTAACTTATACTTTTGCTTGCAATTCATAGATATAACACTATATCACTCAGGACATGCTTGTAATCTAAATGCAGTGAACTGTTTTACAACAGACACATTTAAAACACGTTTCTCCTAATTTAGGCACGAACTTGCAGTTTTGCTAATACAATGTATAGATCATTTACAATTATTTCTCTACATTCACTGTAAAAAAGCAATGTTTAGGTGATACTGTCCCTTTAAGTTTGCAGTTCCCTTCTGATTTCCCGTGCAGTTCTCTTTGTCCTGAATGTCCGTGGCGTTGCAGAGCGGTTTGTGGGTTAAATTACCACGGCCCCAGCAGTTCAGCAAGGCAGTAATCCAGCACATGGTTTAGCTCTGGGTAATGTGACCATGAGGAATCATTTAATGTGATGAGGTTATTAATGCTGGTGCTAATCCCACTAATAAGTGTCACAGCGCCGTGAAAGGCCGGACCGTTCCACGTGGCGTCAGCTCAGAGTGAACTCAATCTATTCCCTCTCTGGTTTTCATGAAGATGCTTGTAACTATCGCCCCGCGCTGGGTGTAAAGTCCACTGACGCAAACCTCTGTTTAAGGCGATGGCCAGTTCATCGAGCGAGAGGTCATCGCCGGACCTTTCTTCGCCAGACAGTACATCACGGGGTCGCAGAAGGGGAGTATTATTAGGGGTTAGGTATTAGTATTAGAGTTCGGGGAGGGTAGTATTAGTATTAGGGTTCTGGGGGTTAATGTTAGTATTAGGATTTGGGGGATTAGGTATTAGTATTAGGGTATGGGGGGCTAATGTTAGTATTAGGGTTCAGGGGGGGTTAATGTTATTATTAGGGTTCGGGGGCTAATGTTAGTATTAGGGTTCAGGAGGCTAATGTTAGTATTGGGGTTTGGGGGGGTTAATGTTAGTATTAGGGTTTGGGGGGGTTAATGTTAGTATTAAGGTTCAAGGGGGTTAGGTTTTAATATTATGGTTTGGGGGGCTAATGTTAATATTATGGTTTGGGGGGTTAATGTTAGTATTAGTTTCGGGGGTAGTGTTAGTATTAGTGTTTGGGTTGGGGGGGTTAGTATGGGGGTTCAGGGTCACTTTTAGGGGGGTGTATGTTTGTAAACACTAACAGTTCAGCATTCAAACAGCCGCGCTGAACGGTCAGCGATGAAGCAGCCACAAAGAACTGTCCTAGACGACTGTATTAAACTATGGAGATAAACCCTTTGCTGTTCTACAGGGGAAAGAAAAAGTACCTTAGAGTGAGTCCTAAAAATATTATTTTTGCTGTGAATGTAGAGAATAAATATGATCAATACTTGTACGTTGCATTGGCAGATTTGTATTCAAATGTGTGGATCACGAAAAATTTGTTTCAAATGATGGTGGTGTCGCCTGTTGAGGATATAACCAGTGCCATAAATGTCCCAATTTCCACAGTACTATGTATCCCCCATAGTTTATTCCACAGTGCCAGTATTGGCTTACATTACTGTCCACAACAACAATTGTGTCCCAGACTGCCCCCACATCACTTTCCATAACATCAGTTTGCCTCCACATTGCTTGCCACAGAACCAGACCCCCCGACATCACTTTCCATAATATCAGCTTGCCTCCACATTGCTTGCCACAGAACCAGACTCCCCGACATCACTTTCTATAACATCAGCTTGCCTCCACATTGATTTCCACAGAACCAAACTGCCCCCACATCACTTTCCAAAACATCAGCTTGCCTCCACATCTCTTGCCACGGAACTAAACTCCCCGACATCACTTTCCACAGCCCCATATTGTCCCCACATTGCTTATCACAGTGTCAGATTGCCCTCATATCCCTTTGCACAGCACCAGACAGACCCACATCCCTATCCACAGCAACAAATTGCTCCACATCCATTTCCTCAGCATATGACAGAATCACATCCATATCCACAGCATCATATTGCTCCACATCCCTATCCACAGCACTATATTGCCCTCAACCCTCCCCACTGAACCATATTGCTCCACATCCCTATCCACAGCACTAAATTGCTCCACATCCCTCCCCACAGCACCAAATTGCTCCACATCCCTCCCCACTGCACCATATTGCTCCACATCCCTTTCCTCAGCAAATTACAGACCCACGTCCCTATCCACTGCACCAGATTGCCCCACAGCCCTGTCCACATGATCAGATTACCCCACATAGCACAATCCATGTAGTGAGAATTCTAGTATGTGAGGTGAGTTGTGGAAGGGTGCCACAATGACCATAGACAAAAATACCCCAAACAACCCGTGTCTATTTGATCTTCCCCTCCTCAAGTGCCCACCTATCCCGAGCTCCAGGGGTTAATATTGGCTCTCCCGCTGTCTTAGTCACTTTCCTGTTTCTCTATAGCCATCAGCGAGCCAGACACCGATCCCTGTGACTCCATACTTCAGCATTTTTTTATTTCCTTTGGTCTCCCAGTAATGGAAAGCATATGTGTGCAGTAAATCTCCACTTTACCTTATTAAGCTGGATGATGTTCTGTATTAAGGGCTAACGTTAGTAGGGTGAGAATCAATAAGATTATCTGCTGTTTAATCATCAGTCTATGTAAATCTATAACCTGCTCCCTCCTTCACCTCCAAGCTTTCTGCAAAAATCAACTGGTAGTATATATATATATATAAAAGGAATCTTAAAGGCATTACCCACTTGACAAATACATAGAAACCTAGAATGTGTCGGCAGATAAGAACCATTCAGTCCATCTAGTCTGCCAAATGTTCTAAATACTTTTATAAGCCCCCAGTTCCCTATCTTATATCTAGGATAGCCTTGTGCCTATCCCATGCATGCTTAAACTCCTTCACTGTATTAACCTCTACTGGCAGACTATTCCATACATCCACTACCCTCTCAGTAAAGTAATACTTTCATTAGTCCCTGGCCTTATCTTATATCTAGGATAGCCTTATACTATCCCATGCATGCTTAAACTCCTTCACTGTATTAATCTCTACCACTTCTACTGGATGACTATGCCATGCATCCACTACCCTCTCAGTAAAGTAATACTTTCATTAGTCCCTGACCTTATCTTATATCTAGGATAGCCTTATACTTATCCCATGCATGCTTAAACTCCACTGTATTAACCTCTACCACTTTTACTGGAAGGCTATTCCATACATCCACTACCCTCTCAGTAAAGTAATACTTTCATTAGTCCTTGACCTTATCTTATATCTAGGATAGCCTTATACCTATCCCATGCATGCTTAAACTCCTTCACTGTATTAACCTCTACCACTTCTACTGGAAGACTATTCCATGCATTCACTACCCTCTCAGTAAAGTAATACTTTCATTAGTCCCTGGCTTTATCTTATATCTACGATAGTCTTATACCTATCCCACTCATGCTTAAACTCCTTCACTGTATTAACCTCTACCACTTCTACTGGAAGACTATTCCATACATCCACTACCCTCTCAGTAATGTAATACTTTCATTAGTCCCTGACCTTATCTTATATCTAGGATAGCCTTATACCTATCCCACGCATGCTTAAACTCCTTCACTGTATTAACCTCTACCACTTCTACTGGAAGACTATTCCATACATCCACTACCCTCTCAGTAAAGTAATACTTTCATTAGTCCCTGACCTTATCTTATATCTAGGATAGCCTTATACCTACCCCACACATGCTTAAACTCCTTCACTGTATTAACCTCTACCACTTCTACTGGAAGACTATTCCATACATCCACTACCCTCTCAGTAAAGTAATACTTTCATTAGTACCTGGCCTTATCTTATATCTAGGATAGCCTTATACCTATCCCATGCATGCTTAAACTCCTTCACTGTATTAACCTCTAACACTTCTACTGGAAGACTATTCCATACATCCACTACCCTCTCAGTAATGTAATACTTTCATTAGTCCCTGGCCTTATCTTATATCTAGGATAGCCTTATACCTATCCCATGCATGCTTAAACTCCTTCACTGTATTAACCTCTACCACTTCTACTGGAAGACTATTCCATGCATCCACTACCCTCTCAGTAAAGTAATACTTTCATTAGTACCTGGCCTTATCTTATATCTAGGATAGCTTTATACATATCCCACGCATGCTGAAACTCCTTCACTGTATTAACCTCTACCACTTCTACTGAAAGACTATTCCATACATCCACTACCCTTTCAGTAAAGTAATACTTGCATTAGTCCCTGGCCTTATCTTATATCTAGGATAGCATTATACCTATCCCACGCATGCTTAAACTCCTTCACTGTATTAACCTCTACCACTTCTACTGGAAGACTATTCCATGCATCCACTACCCTCTCAGTAAAGTAATCCTTTCATTATCTTATATCTAGGATAGCCTTGTGCCTATCCCACGCATGCTTTAAATCCTCTACTGTCAGCATCTCTTTACATATATATTTTAAGAAAATGATTACCAGCTCATTAATTTTTTTCCCTATAACCAATCTAATGTAAGCATTGCTGTAATTACCATGAGAAGTTATCACTGATTTTTTTTTTTTTTCACTATGGAGTTGGCCATCTTTGAACTGGATCACACCCACTTAGAGACCACTAAGTGTCCAGGTGTAGTTACTGTTCCCTGGATTCCACCAAGAAAAATTCTTCCTGTGCCCATAGAAAAATGACAGGAAATAATAGTTTATTCATCTTGAAAGAATCAGCCCAGCATATGTTAAATATATAAGTTAAAATCAAATATCCCAACAATATTTTACATTATCCTAGAAAGAAAAAAGCCAATTAAAATGTTGGCTGGTTAACAAAATAGAAGCAATACAAAAAATGTAAAAAGAAATAAAAAATAAAAAAGCCAGAACCTCCAGCACCAAAAACATTGACAGAATATTAACAAAACCTAATCCTCCTTATTGACAAAACAACAGAGTTTTAACAATATAGAAAAACAAGACTGATCGTGTGATTATTCTCCCTATTAACCTACCTAATTTTTCTGTGTTCCCAATTTACACCTACTGTACAGAATTGTAACTGCATTTCCCTAAAGAGTGTCAGCTTTAATGAGAGGAGACATAATGTAAACGGGATTCGAGACACACGGCACTTTTATAAACTGATCTGTTGGGAGAAGCATTTGAGAAAAAGTTGTTTGGTGACAAAACATGCTGTTATATGTATAATGGAAAGATTCCAAGAAAATACTAGCCTTGGGTTGGAAAATATGTTTAATACTTAGACAACAGCAGATTTTTTTTTGATTTTTTTTTTACCAGTAAGAAAAATTAACATATGTTTTAATGTTTCTAAAATAAAGAAAGGATATTTTCACAGAGGCATCCACGATAGAAAGGAAACTTAAAGGAACATTAATGTTTTTCAAATAGAAACATTTATTTGGTAGTGTTTTTATTTTTCAACAAACCACTGTCTGTCTTACCTCTGGGAAAGGCAGCGTTTGGAAGTTACAATAAATAGAAAATATCAAGTTTTTTTTTTTCACGCTGGAGTCTCATGGCTTTCACGGACAGTCAGCGACCTGAGAGTTCTGATTGGCTCTCGAGTGACCCTGTGACCCTGAGGTTACCCCAGCCGATAGCGAGCTAAGCTTACCAGATGGAAGGATGCAGGCTGCCAGAGTGGCAAAGCTTCAATATTACTGACAGTTCTAGAGCCCGGAGAGCAATCCTTAACAAATCTTGTACACATCAGTATTAAATAACCATCTTTCCTTAGCAGCAAGCTACCATCAATATATATATATAAATATTTTTTTTTACAAAGAACCATTAATCTGGGAGAAGACCTCATGGTACTTTTCCTAGTAAAGCATTTTGTTATTATTATTATAGATAGTTTTATGACTCGCAAATCAATAATAATTAAAAGGTATTCACAACACAGTCTGAAATTAACTTTGTAAACCATGTAATGCCTCTTTCTGGCAGCCAAACACAAACAGCTTGCTGAGGTTACTTGAGGCGGCCATCTTTGCTATTTTAAGACACATGACCTTGCAATTTTACTTTTTTAAAATTATTTGTTCTGCTTTATTCTTCTTTTACTTTCATTATCCATCTTGTTTGCTAATTTGCCCCAGGCCCATTTCATTGCCTCCTTTTTCCCAGTCTGGGTCCATCTCTCACCGGTGTGGTGCAACTTCCCATTAGTATACAGCGGGGGCAACCCTAATTACTGAAAACTAGGCAAAAATAAACCTGATTGCAATATAATATATATTGTTTTTTCACCACAACAAAATTCCAGCACCATTTGAAATGTTTATATGTATTTTTTTTGTGTGCAAATTACATAGCGTCGTTTGGTCCTATAACCGCTTCCTTCCTTGAAGTTACTTCCTGTTTAGAGTCTGAAATTCTTCATCGATCTATAAAAGGAGATATCATTCATACAAAACTAAGCAATGTGGAATTCCTGAGATATTATTACGTTATAAGCTCCTGGTCTGATCATGCAGATCCGGTGACAGTCAGATCCCGTCTTTCATCCACTAAAATTGGATTATTTCTGGATTCTTATGGGAATTGTTGATTGTCGAACTCAATAAAGGGTTGGGGTTTATGGAAACTGTTTATGCTACTGTTTAAAAATAACTCGGAAAAATGGGCAACATAGCGCCGAGCATTGTATAAAAAAAGAAATCATTGTAGTCGGTGAAAAAGTCCACCCCTAGTACAATGGCATAACTGTAATGGTTTCTAGAGAGAGTCAGATGATACAGTATATTCACTAGAGTATATTCACTAGTGAATCCATGTAGATATTACCATGCACATGTGACTTTATAACTTTGACTCTTTTCATTTTTAGGATAGAGTGGTGTCTTTTGCCTTCTTACAGTAAAGTTGATTATGTATCTATATCTATATCCAGGTTCCCGGAACTTTCTACCCACCAATGCCCTGAAGCCAGCGTATCAAATAATATCAAAGAAGTGGAATTAGCCTCTCTGTCTTTGTACTTTTATAAAATATTCTCACAATGCATTGACCAGTGTTTTCTAGTTTCGGAGTTGCACACCAGGCAGGTGCCCTGTGTTTAACAGGCGTGGTTATATCACAGGAAGGAATGAAGTTACAGAAACTATACATCAAACCCTGGGTATACTGGAAAACATGTATACTGAGATCCTGGTTACATTTGGAGATGATTTTAAATCTTTATTTTCTTGCAATTTCTAAAAATGTTGACTAGGATTATATAATTTTCATGCCATTTTATAGAATAAATTCAGTCTGTACCCCAACGCATCAAATGGCCCCCCAAAAGCAACCAGCAGCTCCTCCCAAAACCAAAACAATTGCCTAAAATGATTTATTTCCAAACTTACACAAGCACACATGGGAAATCACGGATAGGGATTTTTGTTTGTTAATTACTTTTATTATTATTACTTTTTTTTTGATGCACAAAAAAAACCTAAAACAAACCTGTCATTTCCTAATTATTTCCAATGTTGTGGGAATAGACTAAGTAAATACCTAAATATCCCCTTTATAATGTTATTGTCCAAAGCCTCAGCCTTTTTATTCTCTATAGGGAGATTGCCGTCAGGGGCAGACTCTCCCCCGGCCCCCTCGTGGCCCCCCATTGAATGTCGGTAAATGCATTTTCCCAAATAATCACTCCACATAAATGTTGCATGCTTCTCCTCTGCGCTGCAAACCTCCCCTAAATAATCAGCTGCCAGGGTGTTTATATTTGTGCCACTCGAACATTTGCTTTGTTTTTTTTTTCTTCTTCTTAAAACAGCTGCTACCCCGAGGCTGGGGGGGGGGGGGGGGTGCCGGGGGGGGGGGGGGGGAGGCATCATCATGAATATGCAGGTGTAATCTGGAAATTAGCAGCTGCTTAATAGAATAAATACCTAAACAGTTGTGCAAAGATTATTAAGACCTATCAAGGGCCCAGATAATAAATCCGCACGCTAACATGTTGCAGTGACTGTAGTTTAAACAATATGGGAATGGGAAGGATAATGATGTTAGTTTATGTCTAATACCAAAGTGAAACACCTGGTTGGCAAACGGTTCTCCAAGCTTGGCGCGACTGCTCCCATCAGTAAACCCATCTCCAACGAAACCTTACCGCCATGTATTGTGTGGGTTGTCAAGGGTTATCTTAATTGCTTCCAATCTGGAACAAGCACAGAGGTTTTCATGATGGGAACCAGGCTCTGTCTCTTCACTGGTTTAAATAGATAGGATTTGGTGAACGAAGAGGAACCTGGGCCAGTCTAATAAGTATCAACAACATGATATGTTTCCGAATAATACGATTAGGCCTGTAAATGCTTATAATACTGGACAGATCTGCAATATTGTGAGAATGACGATATCTTAGATAACATGTTTAATACAAGGGGGGTGATTGATTTTATACTGGGACCCTACCTGCAATTTTTTTTTTTTTTTTTAAATAAAATGTGTTCTTAAGCATTATCCAAATCAATTATTACATCTTTGGAAGTTAAATGTTGACTTCCAGGCTGCCATGTTGAGAAGATGGTTCTCTGTGACCTGACTGCGCTGAATGGGATGTGACATCTATGATGACCAACCCATCTCCAGCCACAGGTGAGATAATAATTCTCTCCCCTCTGATTGGCTGTGCGGCGCGTGACTGATGTGCGTACACACCAAACACAGAGCGATGACCGTCTTTCTGTGCTTCAAGACATGAAGCCTTCTGAGTCCCTTAAATCAATATTTGGGGTTTACTCTCTATATAACAACCAGGAAATGTACGTTCAGAAACTGTCTAATTTTCCAGTATGTTTTACGGGATGTTATGTGGCGGGCTGCCACGGATTTTCGGCACAGTATTAGGCGAACACCATGTTATACACTGGCGTACAGTCCTCCATTTCTGTGTGGCCCGCCATCAGAAATCTCCCCCCATGTGACTATGGTTTCAATCTACATAAATTATCACACCATAAAGATTTCTAAACAAATCTAGAAGCTCAACGAAAAATGAAAATGTGGCATGAAACGTGCCTTTTGAACTAACGTTATTTCACCTTTTTTTTTGTTTTGTGTTTTTCTTCGACCGGAATCTCGATGGAAAAACCAGGTCTGGATAGAAAACAGCCAACCAACTTTTATGTTGTGGTTGTATTTAAAAAAAAAAAAAAAGGAAAAGAGCAGATGGTAGGAATTAATTAGTCAACTGTGTTTAAGCGGTAAGTCATTCATGTGTGTGAGTAGCCACGGGCTTGGAGGAATCTGCAATAAATAAAATAGCCACAGTCCTTAATGATCTCTTGACAGCTACTGTTGTGCATCATCGTTTAACAACCTCACAGTCTCGGGTTTCAAGACCTCTTAATACTAAAGTGTGAAGGTGTCTGACTCTTGAACTATGAAAATAAGTCTTGCTTTCAGTCTGTAGAAGCAATCAATTAAAGCGAGGCTACCCAGGGAATTATGTATTGTTGTGTGGACAAGTCATTTAGAATGATGGTGGCCACAGAGGAATCAGTGGGGATGTCCCATTAGTATTTTCAACGACGACTTTGAATATAAGACTTTTCTCTACGGTTACTCCAGATGTGGCTTGAGAAGTAGCAGTGAATGATAACCAACGACAAATCCTTGTCTATCTCTTTATTAAGCAGATTCTTTGGTCGTAATTTTGTAGCTACAGACTCTTGTCTGTGATGGCCAAGAACATAGATTAGACCTCAACCAGAATATTAAACATGTGTCCTTCAGAGAAGGTTGGACAGCTGGGCAACTGGTCTCACTGAAGGTCTAAAAATAAATTAGGCATGGTGGGCAGAGGCCATGTGATATTTTAACATGATTTTGAGAACTGTTCTCAAATACCGTATATCCTCACTTCCAAGATTCCATTGATTCTAAGACTCACCTCTTTTCCAGGGGTGTTAAAATTGGAAAAAGGAGAGGAAAATCGCGTCTTACAATCGACAGACGATTTTAGCCGACAAATGTAAGACCCTTTCCCAAAGCTGGCAAAATCTGGACAAAAGTACATCTTAAAAACGAGGAAATACAGTAGATAAATGTAAAGACTTTATAGGACTCATTTTGTCTGACACACTAGCTGGTATTGTACCCTGCTTACAAACTGATGTTTATGATTGGCGCACATAAACTCCTCCACCAAATCTATCTATGAAAGGTTGTCTCTAGATTGGGAAAATTGTTGCAAATGAGTGAAAAAAAAAAAAAAATATATATATATATAGTGTAACGTAGGATTTACCTACAAATCTGCAGGTGAGATAGATCAGTGGGCTTCTCCTATTTCTCCTTTTAACATGTATAGCTTGGAGGAAAGACGTAACAGGGAGGATATGATAGGAACATTTAAATACATAAAGGGAATCAGCACAGTAAAGGAAGAGAGTATATTTAAAAGAAGAAAAACCACCGCAACTAGAGGACATAGTCTTAAATTAGAGGGGCAACGATTTAAAAGTAATATCGGAAAGTATTACTTTACTGAGAAGGTGGTGGATACATGGACTAGTCTTCCAGCGGAAGTGGTAGAGATAAACACTGTCAAGGATTTTGAGCATGCGTGGGATAGATATAAGGATATCCTAAATATAAGATAGGGAACTGGGGACTAATAAAAGTATTTAGAATATTGGGCAGACTAGATGGACTGAATGGTTCTTATCTGCCGACACATTCTAGGTTTCTAATGTGTCATTTGTAGAATCCGGCCCTGGATGTAGCAGGTTCAATTCGTAAGGGGGTTCACTCAGCCCCTTCTTCCTTATGAGGTAGACAAGATGAATACCATTGAAGAGTTGAGAATAATTTAACATGAACACTCTTTGTGGGTAAACACTTTGTGGTTATTCTCATTATATTCTCCAGTTTCTACTGATGAGTTCTGTAGGGTGCGTTCCCATCTATGTGAAGTGGTGGAGTGGATGTCTTACCCACACCCCAAAAACGACCCATGTGAACCATCTTCCACAATATACCACCGTTAATAGGATAAAATCAATTGTTATAAAAAAAAATAACCCGCTTTCATCATTACTAATTAATTCCCGAAGTCACACAGAGCATGTTAAAATACAGTTTTTGGCTCGCAAACATCGCTACATTGTATCAATAAATTAACTTATAACAAAATATTGGAAATGGCTCTGTCCCCTGATAATGGCTGGACATAAATTAGTTTAAGACAATATTAGCAGCTGATTAATATTATCTCCATTTAACCCAGCTATAGTAATTTACAGGTAATCGCCATCATATTAAATCGCCCCATGTTATCAGAAAACGTGATAAACGCACCTTGTGTAGATCATTTTTAATTTTAGGTTATTACAATGAAATAAACACTTTCAGATTTTTCCCTGGGCACATTGGGCACTCAGCATCATTTTCACAATGCAATAGTTAAAGCTGGCACCACACCGGGGCAAGTTGTTGGAGGCAAATGCCCCCTCTCTCACCAACCCCTTGATACCTGCGACAGGCTGTCAATATAATTCTAAACTGAATTATGTAAAGATCTTTTCAGTTGCGAGAGTGGGGTTAATGCACAGACTGTATTATATTTTTTATTTGTTGGCTTGTTGCAGATCATGGATTCAGTTTGTCACTTTGTGCCCCGATACGATACAGCAAGGTCTCTGGCTGGATTTAATTACACCTCTCTGCATTCATTCTGTGTAAGACTCTTAGGACATGGTTAGCTGGCTTGTGCAGTGCAGTCACAGTAATATGATTGAAGGAAAGGAGAGGGAATGTAAGTTGCTTTTCTTGAGTCAGTTGCTAAATTAGGGCAAGTGATTTATCGCTGAGATTATCAGAAAGCTGATTTCTGCTCTGATTGTGGATTAATCCATCAAGTGGCAGACTGCACTATCACTGGATTAGCCAACCTAGGCTGCTTTCACCCAAAAAAAGTTAATGTAAAATAATGTGAGGAGATCTACTGTGTGTGTGTAGGCAGCTCACCATCACCTAATACAGGGGTAGGCCACCTCGGCACTCCAGATGTTGTGGACTACATTTCCTTTTGAGGTTTTAAGAGCATTATGGGAGATGTAGTTCACTACAAGTGGAGTTCCAAAAGGTTGCCCAACCTTTCACCCAATGCATACCTAATGGCGTATCCATTATTTTATTAGGAAGTACACAATTCTGAGCATACAGCTGTATCCTTAGAATTTCCACATACAGGCCAGTAGGTGGAGCAAATGATTATGAACCTACTTCTTGCACGATCAGATATGCAAATGCTCTGTGGGTGTTGGTGCACCCAAAAAATATAGAGACACATATGTGTAACCTTCTGTTTTGCTATTCTTTTTGTCTGGCTAAATAAATTTGCAACCAGGGCGACATTCTCCCTCTCCTGTTGGACATGCCCCCTACAAGGAGCTGGTGGGTAGACACAACACCAAACTGACAGGTGCAGGGGGAAGCACACTGTCCTTATTCCATGTATGTTTGGGGTGGGTTGCACAAATGATATCCAGATGCAGTAGTGTATCTTCCACAAGGCAAACAAGGCACTAGCCTAGGGCGGCACTTTGCCATAGTGTGTTAAACATTTTCTCTCCCTCTTCCATTGTTCAGCAAGCTTTAGCTCCTTCCAGTTAATCGGGGTGATTGGGGCATGTAATGGATGTGGTGGGGGTATGAAATGAGGGTGATGGTGGAATGTAATGGGGGTGATGGGACATTTAGTGTGAATGCAATGTGGGTGATGGGGGCATGTAATGCGGTGATTGGGGATGTAATGTTTGTGCAATGTGGGTGATGGGGCATGTAATGGGGTGATGGGGCATGTCATAGGTTTGCAACGTGGGTGATGGGGCATGTCGTAGGTGTGCAACGTGGGTGGGGTGTGCCCGAATTTTGTCTGCCTAGGGCAGCACAAAACCAAGATACACCACTGTCCAGATGGGAAATTGCTATGCTTGTTGAATAAGTGTGTACCTGATGGCGCCCTCCTACTGTCTGTCAGACACCCCCATGCCTTTCCTGTCTAGAGTGGCCTTGTCTAGACTCCGCCCATCTCATCTCTCTTTGGCTGCACAAGGTTCTAATTTGGAACACTGACACAGCGAGACGGACTTTAGCAATTTCCTGATGTTTCCTTTCTAGTTTTCAGTAATATTTAGATTGCAGATTATAGGTACCTTCCAAAACTGATTAGGGGCATGTGTATACCATCGACCCATGTATCAGTGAATCTGAGTAACCTGACTCCTCAGAATACGGTGATTCCTCGGTGATTGTGTAAGACGCGCGGTGGGTAAGTGCCGTCCAGGATCTGCTCCTGACAATGGGCACAATGTGCTGTTACACTGACCGACATGTAAGTTATGATTAGCGATCCTCGGAAACCTGACACGACTTTCTGCACAGCTCGTCTGTTGAAAGACGTCTGGTTGTGTATTATGCGGCTCTGTCCGCTCTTGTGTAACGGATACTTGCAAATAGCTATTGTATTGTGGATTTTTAGAGTCAGATGTGAAGCTCTCTTTGAGAAGCATCACTAGTTACTCCAGTTATTGAGCCCTGCGCTCTAACTTCCGTGTTAAAGAGACAGTCATCTTTCAATTTCCTTCTTTATAAAATATTATCTATAGTTATAGTATAAATAGTAACAGTAGGAAACAAGTCTGGAGGCTTTAATCATGAATGAGAGCATTGCAGGGGATTGACAAGGGAATGGACGGGTGTATTGCCTGTCCCCCCCTGATGGCGGCCCTGGCTGTGGAGTATGGTGGCATTTTCTAAATACGCTTTTACCAATCAGTGTTGTACTTAGGTCTTGTGCTGCCCTAGTACCCTTCATATTTAGTTTGCACTAGTTTGCTCCCACGTCCTCTTGCACAGAACCAGATTGCTCCCCGAGGGATCTTTTAGGGGAAGCCCATATATCTGTGCAGGCAATGCAAGGCAGTGAAGAAAGCCCATAGGTATTTTTTTTTATTTTTTTTATTCCATTTATTCATTTTTCACCACTCAGATTTGGACATGAAAGCAGCACCCCGGGCGCCAGAAGAGTTAATGTGAAATCTGGGAATAACAGGGATGTATTATGATCCCGGCGATTACACTAGTATTGGCGAGAGACGATTAGAATTACTGCTGAATATTTCTGCAGATAAACAAGACGTGATTTTTCCGCCACATCCTGAAATTATTATCACTGGCGTTGGATGGATTTTTTTTTTTTTAAGTTGCCAATTATTCGTTAGAGAGTATCTACAATGATTGCAGAGTAATTAAATAGGGGGAAGAAAGGCCGTTTAAAAAAAACAAAAATGTAAACAGGAAACAGCGTTTCAGGATTTTATAGACTTCTATTTATAGGAAATGGCGCCATTAGCCAATGTTGATGGGGAATTTACAAATTGCCAATCTGTTCGTACGCCTCGTATTGCGCTGATCTATTTGTAAAGACACAGCCTGGCCCCTGATATCTCTACCCTTTCTGACACAACATCAGTGAAGCTCTGTATATAATGGATCCTGATATAAACTAGGGTTTCTTATATATTAGGGTTATATGTATATATATATATTTATACACACAAGTTAAGAAACATGCTTATTTTAAACTGCATTGATTCATGGGGCTTACATTATATAGTGCAGTGATGGCTAACCTTGGCATTACATATGTTTGGAACCTACATGTCCCATGATGCTTACTTAGTCAGGAAGATGATGAGGCATCATGGGCTCTGTAGTTCTGTAATTCCAAGGTTATCTATCATTAGGGTTCATGCCTCCTGTTGAATTAGCACGAGGGTCACAGATTACATTTTTTGGTACCTGTAGGATGAGAAATGACCTCTTGAAGACTGGTGCTAAATGCAAGCCAACTTATCCCCAGCCCCCCACCTGTGTTCTTAAATTGCAGACTAGGCAAGCGCCTAATTAATAATCCGGCACTGTCTGGACTCACGCACAGGCAACAAAACTTCCCCCTTTTACCCACAAATTCTCCTATTCGGCTGACCGGATTATGTTTCCAGCTCAGCTACTTTGACCGGATATTGAAAATCCCCTTCTCACTTCCCTGCGATTCTCTCTTTATAAAGCCCTTGGAGTAAGTCTCTTCCTTGACAAAACTTGTCTTGGACCAATGGCGTTCAGTCCTACTATAATGGCGGTGCATCTCTGCGCAGAATGGGGGGGGGGGGGGGGGCGGACGCCAGAGACATTTATTAAGACCTGACTGTTCCTTTAAGAACATACCGATTTCCGAAAAGCCATTTGTGCCCTATGTGCGATGAATATTTACATGTCACCTCTTCACCCGCAGAGTCAGGCTTAATAATTACCAAATTAGCTTATTACCAGAAGCTCTGCTCGGTAATGTTTATTGACCCGTTGTAAAATCATTCTATATTCTTCGCGCTGCTTCAGACAACTAGAAGCCTTGGACCAATGCCCAGCCGTAATGATTTCAGCATCGTATCCATCGCGGCCTAGAGTTAAACTGCGCTACGCGGTCTACATTACAGAATGTTCTAAAACATCTTCTGCTCACCTCGCAGAGTTCTCTCCAGTACACGGCGCAGACCTATATAACAGGAATACTCAGCCCTCTGGGAATCTGTTTTACCTTTAAAAAAAAAAAAAACCTCTAAAAAATAAAACCAAAATAAAAAAATAAAAATTGCAGTACAAGAAAAAGAAATTGAATCATGCTATTGTATACGTTCTAACAACCCAATGTAATGCATGCAATCAAAATCCCAAATTTAATTTTAAGGGCTTTAATTGATCCCATCGGAAAGGTAAATCTCTCTCTTGATTGGCGTGATGAAGCAGATTTGTTTGGTAATAGCCAAACTCACGTTTGCAAATTTAGACGCACGCTCTTGTTGGAGAGGATGACAGCCAGCTTTAAAAAACGCTTGATTGGAAGAGGATGCAACTATATCTCTGCTGCATCTCGTACTCCAGTTAAAAAAACATGAAAAACAAAAAAAAAACAACTCGTTCAGGCCTGATTCCTTGATGTTGGATGAGCATGCTTTTAATCTTCGGACTGTAAGCAAAAGATCCACAGGACAAAGTAAGAAATACGGCATGTGTGTTCTGCATTGTCAAATCAGCGTAACATGCAAGTTTGACCACACATGTAGCAAGATTCAAACCAGATTGTTCAGTGGATGTGATCAGCGAAGGTATCATGTAGTGAAAAACCACCAACATTTCTTGTTTTCCTACATTTAATCTGACATTAGACTTGAATTACTGCGCTGTCTTAGACGGTAGATGTATCTTGTATCATTATAAACTAGATTTAAGGAGATATTCATCACAAATGGCGAATATAAATCCTATGTCTCAACAAAATGGAATATTACCTTTCATGCTGGATCTGGAAGTATAAACAATTTCAAAGTTTGGAAATTGAAAATGTCAGTTGATTCCCCACTGCTTTGTAACTTGTTCGCCTCCAACCCCCCTTCCACCCCCCCCCCTCAAAAAAAAAGGAGGACACTTCCTTCAAGCTCATTTCTAATATGTTGTTTATGTGTTTAATAAATATATGTGAAAAGGCTTTAAAGCATTTTACAGTTCTGTCGTTTTCCGTTAAGAAATATTTCTCCGGGGCTTCTAAATTCCCTGACATTCCAAACAGGAGGGGCTTGGAGAGAGAGGAGGGGCTTGGAGTGATAGGCAGGACTGTTGCGAGAAAGGGAGAAAGGAGAAAGGAGAAAATGTATAAGATAGATCTGTTTTCTTTTGTTTACTTTCTATGATGGGGCACTTATTGAAAAATAGAGGGTCGGTGTTTCTGCCTCTTTAATTGAGAATTATAACGGTATTGCTGTCTTGTATTCATTCATTTGCATGGCTGCAGGAATGCAATATGTATCAGAAAGAAATTAAAAAAGCTACAGAGAACAGCCATGTTGATTTTCTAACAGATGCTTTTCTAACAGATGCTGTATGAAGTAACATTCTAGCTTGTTATAATAATGTAAAATTCCATCCACAACATATAATATTCTATGAAGACAAAATTCGGGCACCTCCCCACCCACGTTACACACGTATGACAAACCCCATTACCCACGTTGCACACCCACAACATGCCCCATCACCCCATTAAATGCCCCATCACCCACATTGCACACACATTAAATGCCCAATTACATGCCACCATCAGCCTCATTTCATACCCCCACCACGTCCATTACATGCCCCCATCACCCCCAATTAATTGGAAGGAGCTAAAGCTTGCTGAACAGTGGGAGAGGGAGAGAAAATGTTTGAAGCACCAGAAGTGTGCTTTAATACCCTCTGCCGCCCTAGGCGAGTGCCTTGTTTGCCGTGTGGAAGATACACTGCTGGTATCTGCGGCTGAATAGGGATTGATCAATATAATGGTCTTCCATGCTGCTTTGCATTTTTTAGTCTAGATGGTATGCATTATCTTTACTTGACCTTTGGACTGAGGCTCGAGACGTCAGTGTCGTATATCAGATGAAGGGTTCAGCACCTGACCTATAGCAGGCGTTTACACCAAATATAAGACCGTTTAAAGCACCCAGTCATGTACCCTGATCTCACATAAACTATACAGTGTTCTGCAGTGACTGCCTAGGAAGCAGCCATGGTTTATCCGAGAAGCCGACATGGCAGCCAATCAGAGAGGAGATACATCCTTCCCTGTGATCAGGAGTTGAGGCTCCACCCCTGGTTGGGAAGTTACTCCTCTGCACAGGAGACGTAAGCATACGCCTGTATGTTACTGTGTATCCATATCTCTGTGTTCATATTCATTTGCGTTGGTATATAAATCAGTCTGTGTAAATGCATGTGTGTATCTGTATAGCTGTTACATCCATCTTTGTGCACTCCAGCCGCTATATGTTCAGGATGTATGTGTGAATATTTGCAAAAACAAACAAAACATAGTACTATAAAAAATAAGACAGACACAAGATGTACTATACTAGCTGCAATTATTAATTGGATTAAACTCCTGTCTCAATGCTACACTTGCAGTGGGTGAATGGCAGGGTACAGCCAGTGTGCATTTTACGTGTCCCTCACCTTACAGAGCTAATTCCTAGCCTGGTATTTTTAGAGCCTCTTTTTTGGGTGATTGAGAACCAGAGGTGGCTCTAGACCGTATCTCCAGAAGGATATTGATACTCTGGAGAGGGTTCAGAGAAGGGCTACTAAACTGGTTCATGGGATGAAGGATAAAACTTACCAGGAAAGGTTAAAGCATCTTAACATGTATAGCTTAGAGGAAAGACGTAACAGGGGGGATATGATAGAAACATTTATATACATAAAGGGAATCAATACAGTAACGGAAGAGAGTATATTTAAAGGAAGTAAAACTATCACAACTTGAGGACAGAGTCTTAAATTAGAGGGGCAACAATTTAAAAGTAATATCAGGAAGTATTACTTTACTGAGAGGGTAGTGGATGTATGGAATAGTCTTCCAGTAGAAGTGGTAGAGGTTAATACAGTGGAGTTTAAGCATGCATGGGATAGGTATAATGCTATCCTAGATATAAGATGAGGCCAGGGACTAATGAAAGTATTACTTTACTGAGAGGGTAGTGGATGCACGGAATAGCCTTCCAGTAGAAGTGGCAGAGGTTAAAACAGTGAAGGAGTTTAAGCATGCATTGGATAGGCACAAGGATATCCTAGCTATAAGATAAGGCCAGGGACTAATGAAAGTATTACTTTACTGAGAGGGCAGTGGATGCATGGAATAGTCTTCCAGTAGAAGTGGTAGAGGTTAATACAGTGAAGGAGTTTAAGCATGCGTGGGATAGGCACAAGGCTAGATACAAGATAGGGAACTGGGGACTAATAAAAGTATTTAGAACATTGGGCAGACTAGATGGACCGAATGGTTCTTATCTGCCGACATATTCTATGTTTCTAGACTTTGTGCAGCCTTAGGCGAAAGTCGAACATGAGGCCCTCACGGACACACATTATTAAATAAAATATATGATAAAATATATGATAACAAGTGATAATAAAAATGAACTGTATAAATAGCAAATTTTAAGATCAGACTTAAATTCCAGCTTCTAGGAATTTACAGCTCCTAGAATTGTATTTGTCTAATAATTATTCTATAAATATCTGTAAACATTTGGTATAGATAAAGTGTGACTAACTAACTCACATTCTTATTGCTGTGTCCTAAATGTGAACACTAACACATATACACACATTCATATGCTGATCGTATACACACCCAGGAGCACACACATACACACTCATAAACTGATAAAATACACACACTAGCAAGCTCATAGTGTGTGTGTATCTGATTAGCATGTGAGTGTGTATGTGTATCTGATCAGTGTAGGTGTATATGTGTTAGTGTTCACATTTAGGAGACATCTGATCAGATAGCACATATTAACACAATCATATAATGATCAAATGCACACACAGCACCACATTGCAGCACCCACAGGACTTGCCAATTATTATTCCAATAGTCCAATAACATACCCACAAGGCTTACCAAATCACTCTTATTGCATCAACAGGGATTCACCACAGAGCCAATACTGCACCCACTTGTCCCATCTCTATCCCCAAACATCTTGCCAGTGCCATCCTTGATCTCAAACAGCTTCCTAGTCATCTTGTCCCCAATCAGCTCGTCAGGGCCATCTGTGTGCCCAATCAGCTCGTCAGGGCCATCTATGTGCCCAAACAGCTCGTCAGGGCCATCTATGTGCCCAAACAGCTTGTCAGTGCCATCTATGTCCCCAAAGAGCTTGCTAGTGCCATCTATGTGCCCAAACTGCTTGTCAGTGCCATCTATGTGCCCACACTGCTTGTCAGTGCCATCTATTTGCCCAAACTGCTTGTCAGGGCCATCGTTGTCCTCAAACACCATGGCAAAGCTATATTACTGCCCAGACAGCTTATCACTGCCATCAGTGTCCCCAAATATGACACTGCCCTCACTGTCCTCAAATAGCTTGGCAGGGACATATCTGTCCCCATACAGCTTATTACACACACTCAGCCAGAACACACTCATTCATAGACAAAATCAGCCAGCACACACTCACTCACAGACACACTCAGCCAGCGCACACTGACTCACAGACACACTCAGCCAGCACACACTCACTCACAGACACACTCAGCCAGCACAAACTCACTCACAGACACACTCAGCCAGCACACACTGACTCACAGACACATTCAGCCAGCACATACTGACTCACAGACACACTCAGCCAGCACACACTGACTCACAGACACACTCAGCCAGCACAAACTCACTCACAGACACACTCAGCCAGCACACACTGACTCACAGACACACTCAGCCAGCGCACACTGACTCACAGACACACTCAGCCAGCACACACTCACTCACAGACACACTCAGCCAGCACAAACTCACTCACAGACACACTCAGCCAGCACACACTGACTCACAGACACACTCAGCCAGCACACACTGACTCACAGACACACTCAGCCAGCACACACTGACTCACAGACACACTCAGCCAGCACACACTGACTCACAGACACACTCAGCAAGCACACACTGACTCACAGACACACTCAGCCAGCACACACTGACTCACAGACACACTCAGCCAGCACACACTGACTCACAGACACACTCAGCACACACTGACTCACAGACACACTCAGCCAGCACACAATCACACGTGGCCAGCACAGAGTCAGAGAAACACTCAGCCAGAAGGAGTCCATGTTGTGCTGGCAGCCTAGTGCTTCTGGTCTGCCCATTTGTTGTTCCTCACAGCGCCGGATGCAATGTGACAATGGGGGCCGAGCGATCTCAACAGCATACAATGGCATAGAGGGGTAAAAATGAAACTCCGTGAATGCGGCATACAGCCCCTTAAAGTGCCCATGACTATGGCACCAAGGTTAGTGTAACAGGGGGCTTATCGGCAGCGTTAAGCTCCTCTGTCACAGCAAAGGCTATAAGCCACGAGGCCCCCTCTTAGTCGGAGGCTTTAGACAGCCGCCTAGCTCGCCTAATTAGAGAGCCGTCTCTGATGAGAACATCTTCCCTGCTCCAAATACAAAGCGTTCGGCTCCATCGAAACTCACAGGAAACCCAACTATTTCACAAACTGATGCTTTAAAATAGTAATAAAACTGCTTTGCTTTATCTGAGCTTCAAGGGTCTCCGTATGTCAGCCCAGGGGACCACCCACCATGGAAGTCTTTCAGGATATCTTGATATAAACGCAGACGCCCCCATCAGACAGATCCCACCCGTGCTAATGTATTAACCACCTGTGCTTACGAGAGGGGATACTCGAAGCCGGGACTGCTGGTGAGGGGCTTGGTGCCAACTCCAAGTGGCCATGATATACCGTCAGTGGCCAATGTCTCGTCAGACTTTAGACGGGAAATTCAACCAATGGAAAAATTCTCTGTGTGAGGATTTGTCCAACTCTCCTACTTTGACCTTACGTTTGAGATCTCCTTGTCATTCCCTCCGACATGAACGTGTCTATTAAGCACTTGAGTGCTTCAAATGAAATCCGCCACACATTCCTATTCCTGCTGTTGATCCAAAAGAAAAGGGGAAATTCCCACACTGGTTCATTATCAGCTTGAACAAGGGGGGAGGAGGGGAATCATTTTTGAGTCCAAAATGGCTTCGCCCCCCCGAATCTACAAACTACGTGTGGCATGGTATGCAAATGATATATATTGACAGTAAAGATGACCTTTTAAATCCCCTTTTTTTCTGAACCTAGGCATTTCCTTGCAATTCTGCCAAACTACAGGGATCTATAGGTGCACTGGGATATATAGGTGCACTGGGATCTATAGGTGCACTGGGATCTATAGGTGCCAGGCACTTTAACAAAGTCTTATGAATTGAACTAAGATGTTCACTTGTGAAAATATCTCCATCCACCCAAAATATATAGAAAACAGACCAAAAGAGAGCTTATAATTATTTAAATGTTTAAGTAAACAAAATGTATATAAAATAATTATGTAAAAAAAGTCATTGGTATTTATACTTTTATTCGACATAAAAAGGGAGAATTATGACGATTGTATTATATTACTTGAAGAAATCATTTGATAGTACCCCCCACAAAAATAAAGACAATATAGTGCTCTCTGTGTACAATGAATGAAAACAGGGTTATGATAGGGTCATTATCATTCTCACTTTTTATTCTGAGTATAAGTATAATAGCAATGATTTTTTTTGTTGATGCACTTATTTTATACACAGCTTTATAATCATTTTGTTGCATTTAAATAATTAGAAGCACTCCTTTGGTCTGTTTTCTATATAGTGGGGTCTCTTCTCTAAACAGAGTAAAGCACAAGTTGCTATAATTGCACAGAATTATCTAAAAGGTTCTCTGAAGACAGGACCGGTTTAAAAACTAACTTTTATGGTTTAATATAAAAAAAACCTAGCATGAAAAAGTAAAAAAAAATAAAAAATTATTTGTTGGCAAAAACTCAACATAATGTGGAAAGGTTCCCAAGTAAGTGCTGAGGATAATAAGTCTATTCTGACCCGTTTCGTTCAATATTTGGTCAAAATGCGTCGGGCTTCTATCCACAGTGCTTCTTGATTGCTATCAAGTGGTAATGTTGCCAGTGAAGAATAAAATATATAAGGCTTTGTTTTTTTTTATTATATGAAACAACCATAAAAGTTAATTTGTAAACTTGCCCAGTTGCTTCCGAGCTTTGATCAGTTTTATGGGAGATCTCTGTGCAATCGGACCGACGCTTGCTTGGTTAGAGGGGCTTCGTGGCCAGCCAGGATTTGACCTTTTGACACCTGGGGATCCAGTTAGAAGCATTGTGACTCTAATACACAATCTTAGAAATGGCGAAACTTCTACGACAGACGTAAACCCCCGACACCATTGTTGTATTTTGGTGAATACAATAGCGATATCTACCTACATACACGCAGGGACAAAATACACCACAATGATACAGGTTGTGTCCCCCTTTGTGCCTCAATGGCATCAAGAGTAAATCGGAGATTATGATAAGGAATTACTGCTGATAAATGATCCTCGATGAGGATATATCACATGTTACACAGGGTTTTCTAAATAAAGTCCATTTGAGGAGCACTTGTTAAATAAAGCTCGTTTAAGCATGCTGAGTTTTAATTAGATTTACTTCAGCCACAAGTAATCCCACCAGTCCTGAGCCTCACGCTGTGTGTCCACCTGCTCCTGTCAGCCTCGCTGTCCTGATAGCCTCTAAAAGGTTTGTGTTAGCCGCGCAGTACCACTGGGTCAGGGGATATGTGCCTCTAATTTCAAGTAACTTGCTTAATTTGGAATGTTTCGCTGTGTTAGCCTATTTAGAGCAGGGAACCAGAGATGCTATCACTCTCAGCCAGAGATGCTATCACTCTCAGCCAGAGATACTATCACTCTCAGCCAGAGATGCTATCACTCTCAGCCAGAGATGCTATCACTCTCAGCCAGGCCAGAATGATCAGAGCTTTATTCCAGCCGACTACCAGCTCAAGTTTTCCGGGTAATTGTCTTTACTTGTTTTGGGACTGGAAATCCCATTTCTCTGGCTAACTCCAATGGCTGGACTTTACCATTAGAGAACAACTGTAAGCAAACAGGCTCTGTTTAATTGTAAAATCGCTTCAAATGTATTTTAAGTAGAAATGCTTTAATGAAGGAATACGAATAAAGTATTGAGCCACTTTGCTCCATGTAGCTCTATTTTTGCTCAGTATAGCGCTATCAATGGGCAGACATGTTGTTTAGAATCTTTCCTCTGTATAGCTCTATCGGGGGGGGGGGGGGGGGGACATGTTGTTTAGAATATTTGCTCTGTATAGCTCTATCAGGGGGAGGACATGTTGTTTAGAATCTTTGCTCTGTATAGCTCTATCAGGGGGCAGACATGTTGTTTAGAATCTTTGCTCGGTATAGCTCGATCAGGGGGCGGACATGTTTAGAATCTTTGCTCTGTATAGCTCTATCAGGGGGTGGACATGTTGTTAGAATCTTTGCTCTGTATAGCTCTATCAGGGGGGGGACATGTTGTTTAGAATCTTTGCTCTGTATAGCTCTATCAGGGGGCGGACATGTTTAGAATCTTTGCTCTGTATAGCTCTATCAGGGGGTGGACATGTTGTTAGAATCTTTGCTCTGTATAGCTCTATCAGGGGGGGGACATGTTGTTTAGAATCTTTGCTCTGTATAGCTCTATCAGGGGGCGGACATGTTTAGAATCTTTGCTCTGTATAGCTCTATCAGGGGGTGGACATGTTGTTAGAATCTTTGCTCTGTATAGCTCTATCAGGGGGCAGAAATGTTGTTTAGAATCTTTGCTCTGTATAGATCTATCAGGGGGCAGACATGTTGTTTAGAATCTTTGCTCTGTATAGCTCTATCAGGGGCCGACATGTTGTTTAGAATCTTTGTTTCCATGTAGCTCTATCAGGGGGCGGACATGTTGTTTAGAATCTTGGATCGGATATAGTAAGATCTGACCCATTTGACCCAAGATTCTAAACAACACGTCTGCCTCTTGATTGATTTGACATTTTGTACTAGTTTCATTTCTTCAAGTTGTATAGATGCAGAGCAGGACCTCCAGGCGGGAGGTCACTAGGGTCATTGCAAAGCTCAATGCCTGTGCACATGGAAGCTTACACTTTTTCTCACTATCCCCTCTGCCATGGGATTCATTCACAGAGCCTGTGAGGTCAGAGGAGTTCATTAAGCAGAGTTCTCCAAGATTCACCATGAAATCTGAGTTTTTAACCCCTTCTTATCCCAGAACTTAAAACAACTGGAGTTTTGTATAAAGGGGGAGGAGGGGGGGGGGGGAGGGGCACAGCAAATTGTCCAGAAGAGTAAGAAAAGTACAAATGTGGAAATGCTAAAATATTGAAGTCATTGTATTTTTTTATCCATCCCGACAGCTTAAAGCGTCTTCCCTTGAACCTCTCCCAAAACCATTTTGTTGGCAGTTTTCAGAGACTTTCAAAACATACTTTTGCAATGATTATTATTATCTTACTTGTAAGGCTGACCACTATCTGACCACTAGAGTCCACCATTTAATAATGCGGCATTCGTGGCACACGTGGAAAGGCTGGCAGCACAACAAGTGTGAATTCCACAAATGTACGTTCCTGCCATTACATAGGAGGTAGGTAGCATCAGAAGTCCAATTTAATGCTTTGATCACAGAGAAAAAATATTTATTTCCCCCATTAAAATTAATTCTAATTTAATATTTTTTAGATCAACTCTGGGTACACATCACTCCCAATTTAATGTGGTGCCATTTTCCTTTATGTTCTGTGCACATTGGGTAGAGCGATGGATGCAGTCGATTTCTCTTCTAGTATTTAATACCATTTCACTCTCGCATCCTCGCTGCCTCCTTAATTGTTTGATCTCATATCATCGCGAACCTTTGTTGCAAACTATTACGTTCCCTCTACAGCACAGAGAACCATATGGTGCAAATTAACCTCTTAGCAACCAAATGGGAAAAAAACCACAAGAGCGACAGCATAGATAGACATCTTGCAAGGAAACAGTTAAACCTGAAGTCAGTCTTTTTGAAGCCTTTTAAAACTGGAATTTTTTGGGGGGATTAAAGATCATTTAAAATAAACAGTTTTAACATAATTTGGATACATGTCTCAATTCTGCTTTTTTTCTTGTAATTTAGGGCGTATTAAGAGAAACTAATGAGTTTTTGGATAAACCTACAGACCCCATAATCATTATAAATCCCCTTACTTACTAGAATTTCTAATTGAAAGTCTCGGTATCCTGATTGATTTTCACCCAATAAGCCTATTTTACGATCATGTTCTTCGGAGGTCAGATACAATCCTAAGAATTTCTTTTTTTTTTTTTCTATTTTAATTTGCCCCCTCTTATCTCTTCCATCTCGGAAAGGACCAGAGGTTTTCTGCTGTCCTGAGACAAAGTTGGAACGAGCGGTGGAAAAAAAATACCCAACACACAAAAAAAAAAAACCCTCTTCCATCATGTCGAAGGGTTCTCACCTTTTCTTGGCAATGAATCCTCTGGTAGTAAGGTTCCGAAAGCAAAGTGATAAAAAATATCTCTTCTCACGTTCCCTTCTCCGCGAGCTTCCCAAATGCCAGATGGTGCTTCTGGAATCCATTTCACGATGTGTGATATGACAATACTTCCCTATATTGGTAAATAATGCATTTCTGTCTTAATAGACTGAGACGAGAGTAAGTCATGGAAAACTAAACCATCGAAAAAAAACATCCTGGAGGGTGCCTCGTAACCCTTTCGAGTTCCAGGGACAACAAGAGTTTGTCACTAACCCAAGGGCCAAATTTTGTTAAAAATGCCAGGAGCTAGTTGCCTCAAAATGATATGTGCATTGCCCCCAAGCCTGTGATTATCAACTGGAGGATTATGACATTTAAACATTGTATGTAAAGGAAGGTACTGTGAAGGTTAGCATTCCATGGCACGGCTAGTGTCCACTTGGATGCCAATGAGGGGCGGCAATATAGTTGGTAATTATGATGGTAGAGAGGAAAGTCCTAAATGTGACGCAGTCTTTAGAACGTTCCAATTTTTATTCTAAGTTTAGAACTTTGCCCAAGAATTCATTTGTCTGTAGAACTGCCCATATTTGTCATTCTATGCCAGTTTGAAGCATTTTGTGCCCAATGGGAATTTTTTCTACTTTATTAATTTCATTTTTATTAGTTACATTTTATAAGTAACACAAGAGGCCGAGGTTTAACAGGAAGCTACCATGGGGCACCAACATTGTCCAAAAAATTAGTAAGGGCAATATAATGTCTTGACCTAGTTTGTACCTACCTACATACCTCATGGGTTTCAGGATACACCCCATAATGTCCAGATCAAGCACATTAATGAGAATTCAGGCAGATGGATATAATCTAGGAATGAAAGTAGAGTCTTTCGTCTTGTTTGACAAAATTAAAAAAATTTACATTTGGGGAACAAACTCCTTTCCAATCATATTAAAAGGTAAATACAATATTTTGGTGTAATTGTTTATTCTGTATTCTATGTGACATTTATAAACAGTTTTGTATGGTTTTCTTTTTTCAAAACTATGAATTTGTGTCTATCAGTTCATTGTCAGTACTACCATGCACCTTTGCATGTATTTCTGTCTGTCTGTCTACGATTCAAACTGTCGCTAGATCCATCGGGCTGTTTAGCAGTTAACCTGTCTGAAATACTACAATCTGTTTTTTTCTTTCTTTCTTGTATAACCAAATATTTAAGAAACAATTTTGTGCAAGGTAGTTTATTAGTTTATTCCATAATATTATTTTATCTAGATAAAAAAAACCCGACAAGCAATACAGTGATTCACACTCGCTGTCGCCAAAATAGACCATGTTAACATTGTATCGTAAAAACCTCGTTTTATAATATTCGCTGGATTTTATACAGTTTTATTATTGAGTGATAACCGAGAGATGGCTTCTAATGAAGGAGCGAATTTGTGGAATTTCTGCTCAGGGGAAATTACGGTCCATTTATTACAGCCACTTAAATAAATGTGCTGTTTCATACCAAGTATTACAGAAGTGATAAAATGTTTTATAGATATGTACAGAATAATAAAATGATTTAGTGTACAAGATATTTAGCATTGCATTTCATATTAGAGAGCAATATCTTGAACAAGATCTTTAAAGTAGACCTATCCCTAAAAAAATATATTTTTGGAAACCAAGTTAAAGCAATACCCCTAACAGATTTATTTTATTTTCATCTAATAAAACGAATGTAACTGTAGCTGCACTTGTCCTTAGAAGATGTGACTTCTTTCAGTATGGGGGCCGACCATCTTGGAATTACATAACAATTCTGAAATTCACTTCCAGTTTAAAAATAAAATAAAAAATAATCTGTGAATATCAGCCAGTGATTTTCAGAGCTGGAACTGACGGCTACCAACATTCCCTTGTTGTCAAGGATGGAAATGATGCAGGCTGCCCACTTTGCTCAAAGAAAAAAGTGACAGGAAATGCAAGTGTATTAGAAATTGTTTATCTTCCATGAGAGCCTCTTCTGGGGGACAGTCTCTCAATAATGGCGCTTTAAACTTCATTGTTTGTAGGTTAATTTGTGACGATTTTCAGCAGACTAATTGACTGTGTATATGTGGGAACATATAGACCCATTACATCTTGTAATAAATGGTATTTGCCATCAATGTTTTATACATCTTATCTTGAGTATAGACAATACAGATACAATCAAATAGATCCCCGATAGTAAATAGCAAACTTTCCATCCATCGGTCTACTGATTTTTTTCTTCCTGTTTTTACATCTAACTCAGTTTTGGTCCTTGTCTTTTACCCCACTATATCAGCCGTATGCCAGTCCCGCAGTGAATTAAATTACTGCATCTGCTGGGAGGTTATTCCATGCATTCACCACCCTTTCAAATATTCATATCATCTCAGGTTACTTTTTAATCACTTTCTCCCTCAAGTTGTAGACTCTGTCCTCTGATCTTAGCGTTCCTGCCGTGGAATATACTTTGTCTTTTATCACTTGACTATTATTGTGTTGTATTGGTTTTTATGTTTTGCATTGCTACATCATACCAGACTTTCCTCCTGGACATACTTTATTAAAAAAAAAGTTTTAAAAAAATACCTTCCTTTTCAAATATTAATAATGACATTATCTGGTTTATTTGTCGTTCATACTGTCTTACAGTCCATTCCCGTATCACTCCCTCAATGTTTTCCTTGTCTCTGTGAAAAAAAACCCTCCCAGCATCATACATGCTACATATATCTCCCTATCATTTTATCTTAAGCACTTATCATAGACAGACATCTCTCAGATCATACTGATCAAATGACTGATACATTATTAACACGGGTATGTAACATTGCAATCGTAGAAGTCGGGGAGACGGGCAGGGACGTACAGGCCATCCTTCTTTGTCTTCGTAGAAAGCCCCATGCAGAGTGGTTGGTTGCAGATTGATGCTTTGTAGTCTGCACCAGACTTTTCCACAGTACCAGCTGCTCTGGCAGGTCGCCGAAAATCAAGGAGATAGCTGCCAAACCCTTCTATACAAAGGATGTAATGCCAGAAAAAAAGAACGCTTTCCATAGAAGGAACCTCTGAACCAAGAGCCAGCATGGCTCCCATATTCATCAATCCCAGACAATCGTATCTTTCATTCCTGAACAAACAATGATTAGAAAAAAAGGGGGGGACGTTTGTTAGTTTACGTCTCTCGGGGGGCACTGATCACTTTTAAATGTATTCTTACAATCGGGACAATATTGCTCCTACATTTATCCTTGGTTACCTTATTGTCACTCGAAAAAAACTTCCGCGGGTAACGCACGGTGGCGGCAGGATTATTGTTAAAAATGATTGCTAAAAATCAGTTATAAGTATCTTAATGCTAGGGTCTGGACAATACTCGTGGCGCATCTGTGAGTCAGACAGATATGTTTTAAATGCAACCTGTAGTTCTGTGGAGTGATGGGAGATGATGTAGCTATAGACATTTTTGTCAGATATTTAGAAAATCAGCTAGCAGAGAAAGACAGTCGGCAACTGGATCCGCCTGCATGCTTCACAGAGAAGTGTGGCGACCTCCGGTCTGAGGAGAAAACTGGCATTTACCTAAAAAGTGGTGGTGAAAACACAACTAGCCCTCTTATTGGTCTATCAGACTGCCAGTCTGACAGTTAAAGGGACTCAACTTCAACATTGCTCATTCTGTGACTGTATAACAAAATGGCGAATAATGATCTATACATTGCGTGAGCAAAACTGCATGCAAATGCCTAAATTAGGATGAAGTGGATCTGCGGAGTCTCCTGCTTATGACATCATGTGGCTTGATATGCAAATTTACACATTTTCCACTTAAAAATGTGCATATTAAGTCACAAGGGATGTCAGACATGATTTAAAACATTCCTTTATGGATTTACTTGCAACGTTCCCAATACAAAGTATGGATCATCATTTTTAGTTCTCTACATTCACAGTATAAGGAATGTTGAGGTTGAGTCCCTTTAAATCGCTGTTATTGTGTCTATTGGTCTGACAGAGTGTCCGTCTAACAGGCCACTCCCACAAGCAGACGCTGGAGGTGTGTGTCAGAGGGCTTGAGTTCTAACTCACTATATCTGTGATATCTTTGAAACCTCTCATGAGAGAAACAAAATGTTAAAAAGTAGCAATGTCAGTACAACAGGGTTAATTTATTAGAAGTTTTTAAATGTCTTTAACTGGCACTGTATGCCAACGAGAAATCTTCATTAATAGTTATATTTCTGGTTAATTTCATCGTTTGGACCCTTCAGATGCTCTCTCTACCTCGTCTGGAAGCCCTGCTCTGTGTCCCGGCAGCAGTATCTCTAGAGGCGAGATCTGAGGAAACTCTGCTAACGAGCATGAGATCAGGATGAATCTCTTGTATTTATTGGCTTGTGAATAAGATGCCACAGAGGCTCAGCACTGGACCGTATGTACTATGAACAGAACGAAGGATGGATGGATTGTGTCTGGGCAGGAGAACATCACAGGAATTCATTAGACTTTGGGAGCTGGTCCTGAGGAACCATAAAAAAAGCATCCAAGCGGCTCCTCAGTGTATCACCAGTTTATAAGTCATTTTATTAGCTATGTGACATAAAATGGGGGGGGGGGGGGGGGGGGGTAGATCTGTCATAAATTAGCAATCCTGCGAATCAAATAGCAGTGATGTACTTGGCGGAGGACACGTCTTAGGGGTGCAATGACAAGTATACAGGGGGAATGGCAGGTCTGGGGTTGCAATGGCAGGTCTGTAGGTTCCATCGCCAGTCCTGGGGATGTAATGGCAGGTCTGTAGGTGAAATGGTTAGTCCTGGAAGTGCAATGTCAAGTTCTGGGGGTGCAATAGTAGGTCTGCAGGTGCAATTGCAAGTCCTCTTGGTGCAATGGCAAGTCTGAGAGTGCAATAGTGTGCAATGGCAATCCTCTGTGTGCAATGGTAAGTCATTCAATGAATGCAATGTCAAGTCAGTCAATGGATCAATGGCAAATCCTCTGGGTGCAATGGCAATGTTGTTTATTTAAACATACTTAATTTATAAGTTTACAAATATGTGCAATAAATATTTTTGCAAACATTATATTTTCTGGGGGGATGTTTTTACATTTTAAAATTGAGGAGGAGGAAAGTGTGACACATTTAGGATCTGCCCCAGGTGCCTAATACTTTATGTACACCCCTGGAAAACTATGATGCCATGATATGATAGAAAGATCTGCACCTCAATTTTGGATAATGTGCCAAATTTGCTTTCAACTCACTTAAAAAAAGGAAGAGTTGAATTAGAATTCCTTTCTACACAAGAGCTTACATTCTGCTCAGTAGAAAAGACACCTTTCTACACAAGAGCTTACATTCTACTGAGTAGAAAAGACACCTTTGTACACAAGAGCTTACATTCTACTCAGTAGAAAAGACACCTTTCTACACAAGAGCTTACATTCTACTCAGTAGAAAAGACACCTTTGTACACAAGAGCTTACATTCTACTCAGTAGAAAAGACACCTTTGTACACAAGAGCTTACATTCTACTCAGTAGAAAAGACACCTTTGTACACAAGAGCTTACATTCTACTCAGTAGAAAAGACACCTTTGTACACAAGAGCTTACATTCTACTCAGTAGAAAAGACACCTTTGTACACAAGAGCTTACATTCTACTCAGTAGAAAAGACACCTTTGTACACAAGAGCTTACATTCTACTCAGTAGAAAAGACACCTTTGTACACAAGAGCTTACATTCTACTCAGTAGAAAAGACACCTTTGTACACAAGAGCTTACATTCTAATCATTACATTAAAAATTATATAGAATACCTGTCAATGAACAGGTTAAAACCAATGTGTACAGTTACAACTTATTCCAGTTTGTGTGTCTGGTACTGAACTAGTTAATGGACACTTCCCACAGTGTAAGGAATATCTGGCCAGCATCATGACAAAGCAGATCTTTATTAAGATCCCCCTTAATCCGCCCCCCGTCGGAGAGCAGACACACCTGAAACCTTGTCCTGCACCTGACCGGCTCGAAACCCCCCCCCCCTCTTCGTGAAGCGAATGGAATGTGCAAATCATTAACCCTCTAGAGTCAGAATGACCCAGCGGGACGATCTTACAGCTGCCTGTAACTTGGCGGCTTGTATTTCCTAATTGAATAAGACAGAGACAAGTTCTGCACATTATAGAGAGAAATGATTATTAATAATAGTTATAAGGAGACTATTAGCACACGGGGAGACACTGCCTTTTCAATTATGATGAGGTTTAAAGGACAGTTAGTCTGCAAACTGCTAATATGTTTAATTGAAAGATTGCAGATGAGTTAAATAGAAATGCTTCAACTGAAGAATCCAAAAAAAGGATATTTGCTCTGTATAGCTCTATCAGGGGGGCGGACATGTTTACAATCTTAAGTCAGATGGAGGCAGAGATGATCCAAGATTCTAAATAACATGTCCGCCCCCTGATAGAGCTATATAGAGCAAAGATTCTAAATAACATGTCCGCCCCTGATAGAGATTGACAGAGCAAATATTCTAAACAACATGTCTGCCCCCTGATAGAGCTATACAGAGCAAAGATTCTAAACAACATCTCCGCTCTCTGATAGAACTGTACAGAACAAAGATTCTAAACAACATGTCTGCCCCCTGATAGAGCTATACAGAGCAAAGATTTTAAACACCATGTCCTCCCCCTGATAGAGCTATACAGAGCAAAGATTTTAAACATCATGTCCGCCCCCTGATAGAGCTATACAGAGCAAAGATTTTAAACATCATGTCCGCCCCCTGATAGAGCTATACAGAGCAAAGATTCTAAACATGTCCTCCCCCTGATAGAGCTATACAGTGCGAAGACTCTAAACAACAAGTCCATCCCCTGAAAGAGCTATACAGAGCAAAGATTCTAACCAACATGTCCACCCCCTAATAGAGCTATACAGAGCAAAGATTCTAAACAACATGTCCGCTCCCTGATAGAGCTATACAGAGAAAAGATTCTAAACATGTCCACCCCCTGATAGAGCTATACAGAGCAAAGAGGGCTCAATAAAGGTACTTTAGTTGTATTTTTATCGTTCAAGCTTTTAAATTACTGCACCTATTACACCTAAAGCAGTCTTTCAATCAAACATAAACATTTAACACTCAGATAGTACATACGCGCAAATTGCGAATAAAAACCGGCAAGTTTGCGAATATTTTTTCTACCTCTTTTGATAGCGCTCGCTAAAAGCTGGTGTCATTTTCACACGCAAATAAGAATTATATTTCACAAAATATTCGCAAAACTCTTTAAAAAGAAACGGAAGAGGCGCAAATCAGGAAAAAAAAGCGCAGAATGTTACAAATAGTCGCAAACTGATCCTTACTCATGTTTTACCTACTTTTTACCCCACTGGCCTTGTTTAGTACATGACCCCTATAGATAGGCTGTAAGCAGACTATAACATGTAAGTCGGTCTTATTGTCTTTGGAATCACAATGCTTTATTAAGGGGTAATGGGAAACATACATTTCCAAGACTGTAATATCTGGGTTTGTGTGTCTGACTGGCTGGGTAGAGATATCAGGGGAGATCTGGGGAATATACAGAGGTTTTGGAAGCACTGTGTCATATACTGGGATATACTGAATATATTATTACACTGCTTAGCATGGCATCTTCTTTAGAAAAGACAGCTTTATAGCAACACACTGACCTTTCCTTTTCAAACCTTAAGTGGAACTTGCTGCATCCAACTCTTGTGTCTTTAAAGTGTCCACGGTACAGCTGTACGTTCAAAAATGCATAAAACTGAACCAGGGGGAGCAAAGCTATCGTTTCCATCCCTAGACCAATAATCCTTATCTGGATTAAACAAAGACTTTTTAAAAGAGACATTAAAGGCTTAAATAATGTGTCCGGTGGGAAGTGGACAGATCGTACATAGCGGTTATGTACCAGGAATTGTTCGAAAAAGGTACAATTGCTGAGATCTAATTGAGTTTTTTTTTAATAACAAATCCCCACACATTGCATTAACCATGATAGTGGAGGTTGTCCAACACCTGTACGTCGAATGGCGCTGACACCAAGGGCTCCAGAGCAGTCCGTAATTGTCCTTTGGAGCACATTGTGCTAACTTCTGATTTTTTTGGGGTAGATAGATTTCTACATAGGAGTCAGTATTGTATCTTCCCCAAGGCAAACAAGGCACTCGCCTAGGGCGGCACTTTGCCAGAGGGTGTTAAAGCACACTTCTGGTGCTTCAAACATTTTCACTCCCTCCCCCACCGTTCAGCAAGCTTTAGCTCCTTCCAATTAATCGGGGTGATGGGGTATGTAATGAGGATGATGGTGGAATGTAATGGGGGTGATGGGGCATTTAGTGTGTATGTAATGGGGGTGATGGGGGCATGTAATGGGGTGATTGGGCATTTAATGTGTGTGCAATGTGGGTGATGGGGCATGTTGTAGGTGTGCAACGTGGGTGATGGGGCATGTTGTAGGTGTGCAACGTGGGGGCGGATTCCCGAATTTTGTCTGCCTAGGGCAGCACAAAACCAAGATAGGAGTGCATGCTGACAGTGACAGTTTTAAACATAACCCCCATAGTCTTGTGATGTGGGGTAAGAAGCAGACAGGCGTGTTTGTAGTCTTGCAGCAGAGATTGAATTCACCTCTGGAGTGGATAGAACCTAATTCTGATCACTTAGTCGCCTGCATTTGGCAGAGAACCAACAACCAAACTCATCGCATTAATATTTGTTCCATTACAGAGAAAGCTGCAACTCTTCAAAATTGGACTAATCACTTGTTTTAATCCCAGGAACCAGAAGTGATGCTAATTACCCACCGAATCCAGGATCCTGGCCAAATATCAAGAGTTTGGGAAATATTTGCATACCTGGGAGGTTTTTATTTTTTTTAAATTGCACTGACCCTGAGACTCTTCAAATGTTAACTATTTAATTTACTAAAATTCCACACCGCTTTTACAAAACATATTGTTTCAAGGAAAATACTTATTTTTATTATTATTATTATTATATTGATCAACTTTAAAGAGACTACGCATAGTTTATAGTACAGAATACAGACAATAAAAACATTATCAGAAATCATCTATATATTGTGTGATCAGAACTGTAAGAAAATGCATATAATAGGAGAAAAGTATGATAATCTCCTGATTATGACATCACTTTGTGGCTTGATTTGCATAAATGAAAACTTTTATTTGAACTTTAATTGTCATAGTTGGCAATCATTTAGCATAAAAATCAGGCTTTAATCTCTATTAATACAAAAAAATGGTCAATCTACTCTCTTCACTCTCAGACAGGAAAAGGGGCAATATCACCTAAACATTGTTATCACCGTGCAGGTAGAGCATAAAAAATGATTGAAAATCATCTACACATTGTGTTAGCAAAACTGCCAGCAAATGTCTAAATTAGGAGAAAAATGTGTTTTAAATGTGTCTGTGGGGGTCTCCTGGTTATGACATCACCTGGTATGCAAATTACACATCTCCCATTGAAAAGCTGTTCATTTACATACCGTTCCACAGGTGATGTCATAAGCAGCAGACTCCACAGACATATTTAAAACCCATTTTTTCTCCTAATTTAGGCATTTGCTGGCAGTTTTGATAACACAATGTATAGACAATTTTCAATTACTTTTAATGCTGAAGAGGTGATACAGATCCTTTAAGCACAGTAGGTAAGTAAAGAGTCCATCAAGATGTAATTAAAGGTGACACCTTTAATAAAATAAATATATATATATATTACACTTTTTCAGTTTTTAAGTTGTGTTTCTGACTTGTATGTGACCCTTTCACGGGTTATGCTGTGTGTTCCCAAACTCTGCAATCTCCCTTAGCATGTGTGATTGCTCAGAAGGGGTTCACCTTATTCCAGATGGATCGACTTTAAGACAATATTGGAATAGACTGTCCCATTTCATGCGCTCATTATAACTGCTATTACCAAATGTCACAGTGGTTTTGTACTACAGACACCTATATGTTGGGTACGGAAACTAAACTATTTAACTCATTTCATGGAGACCTCAGAAACACTTTACAGATGGTAAAATATTTATATTTCCAAAACTTTATGGTCCAAAAAGGCAGAGTTATAATTTAAAGGAAATAGACCAGTTAAAAGGGGTTTGCTGGTTTGGTTGCTATCTGTCTTTAAATGGGTGAGAAGGTATTATTTCACAGACAGAGTGGTAGAGACGTGGAATAGCCTTGAAGCAGAAGTGGTAAAGGTTAAAATACAAAAGAAAAATGTAAACATGATTTGGATTTGCACACAGCTATCCTGAAAAGATAGGCATCAAAAGCCAGGTAGAGTACGTTCCTCCTGTATATAGATTACTTAAATGTAGAAAACCTTTTTTTATTTCTTGCATTTTTTCCTGAAGATAATTTGCGGAATGTATTTAAAATATAGTAGTTTCTCTAATATATATATTTATTAAATTATCTATATGTTGTACTTGCAAAAAAATGTACTTTCAACGTGTCTGTAGTCTCCCCTGTTTATGACATCACCTTGACAATTGATATGCAAATGAACTATTTTCAGTGGTAAATGTGTAATGTAATTTGCATATCAAGTCAACAGATGAATACAGATCATTTTATACATATATATTTTTATTCATAGCTGCACAGCATCAATAATGTTACAGTGATGAAGTTCCCTTCTCGATTTCCCCAAGTATTACCAAATAGGTAAATATATAGAGATGGGGCCAAAATCAAGAAAAAAAAAATATTTAGCAAATTCTAGTTTTGTGTTAAAAAGAATGATATCGGGTTAAGAAACCTTAGACCCTGCTAGAAACAGGAAAGAATTTGCTATAAGTGCTCAAAATGATGCCATTAATGGGGGTCATGTACTAAACAAGTGCAGTGGGGAAAAAAGGAGGTAAAACATATTTTTGCGAATATTTGTAACATTTTGTGCTCCCCCCGCTCACAGTTTTGCGCCTCTTCCGTTTATTCTTTTCCAGGTAATATGTTGCGCACGCTTAAGACTTGCGAATATTTTCTGAAAAATAATTTATTTTTCACGTGAAAAATGTAATATTTTTTCTGTGTGAAAACAACACCAGCTTTTAGCGAGTTCTTATAAAAAAGGCAGAAAAAATATTCGTAAACATGCCTGTTTGTATTCGCAAATAGGTCCTTTTTTTATTCCCAATTTGCTCATATTTACTATTTGAGTGTTAACATGGCAAAAGGAGCAAAGAGAAAAAATAATCTTGCACACAAAATATATCTGCTTTTTTTTAGTACCTGCCCCTCTATGTCTATAATACTGAGGAGTTCTGATGACATCACCAAGAAACAAAATACTATTTGACATTATGTTTCAACACTGTGACATTTTACCAACGAGAATCCTTGTTACTCTGTTGACAATCTAAGGTCGCGTGTTATGTCACCAAGGGTCACATGACATACCACCTACTGTCATGTGACATGTCGCTAATGGAAAACTGACTCGCGTCCTGGATACAACCATCATTTCCAAGAATGCAAAGGTTCTGTCCCAAAGAGCTTACAATCGAGAGACCTAGTATAGGCTAAATAATATTTTTCTTATTAATAAACCTGTTAAATACCACATATACGTGAGAAATACTTTGCTTAACTGGGCTTTGAAACCCTGCTGATACTGGAATGGTTCAGCCCAGACCTTTGTTTTAAAAAAAATGTATATATTTTTAAGGAATTGCTAAAAAGGAATGATGAATTGGTAAAATTGCTGAGTTACTAATCCTGTGTACATTACGGTGAACTGATAACTAAAGGAAGTTTAACCAGACAGTTAAATCCGATAATTTCCTGCTCTCTAATCAGGCCATGACTCGCTGCCTAAATTAGAAACATACCCTTTCCCATACTCAGGACAGGTGAAGGGAAGTTTGAATCAAATCGAAAGGGGAAACATATGCCGCATTAAAAAAAAAAAAATACATATGTTAGATAAACATATTCCATATTATTTTCCAAGTATATTGTTTGTTTAGGGGGGACTTTAACAGGAATAACCAAATATAGGCCAAGTGTTGGTACGAGGTCGCCAGTCTCTGTCAGCTCTGCTGTGCATGTGCGGTAGCTCTGTTAGTTGAGTTGTCAGCACCACTGCGCAAGCTCGCGAGATATGGGCATTCTCCGGTGTGTCAGACACTCGAGAATGAAATTGAGTCTCGTTACTCCGCCGAGTTCTACCTCTCTTCCAGAAAGCAGGATAGCGGTAGAGACCGGTGGCACGGCCTCCCAAAATCTGGACTGTCCTGCGCAAAGTGGGACAGCTGGGTGGCGTGTATTAATGTATGATTAGGGATACCAAAATTACATGTGTTGTAACAGTCCAGATTGGGGATGCTTGCCCCCAGATTTGGTCCTCTCTTTCACTGGCGCACCAGGAGAAAACCGAATCAGTCGCTGCTTAGAGCGGTTATAGCGTGCAGCTGACCAATCAGAGGTTGACACACCCCTTGTGAAGATCGCGGTTCTGCAATTCCACTTCAGCCATCTTTAATTCTGATGTTATTTTGGAATTTAGTTTGGAATCCCCAAGCTTCCAGTCCTGGTGACAACATAACTTTACAACTTATAAGAGTGCAGTTTCTCACTTAATATAATGATTTAACCCTTCAGGCTTCATATTGCCTCTGTTAATCCAAAGGTTGCAATGTGGCAGCCAAAGCCTCCATGTTAAGCCCTGTATCTCTGGAGAATCGTTACTGTACGATTGTAGGATTTGTGTAATAAACCTGCCACCTGTTTTGTAGGCAGTATGTATTTTTGCTTAAATATTTGGAGCAGTTTCCAGTCAAAAGAAATGCCATATATATCTCTGTCTGACAAAGGATAGAATGACACTATAAGGATTACATAGGTGACCATAGCAGTTTATAAGTTAGGGTATATTCACCAGACCATCTATACGTCTTTACTGCATTGCACTAGCTCAGTTGGTTGGTGTACCAGCTGCTGGGCATGTAACCAAAGCTTACCTGCTCAAGTCTAGCTACTAAACCACATACTAAACCTTGTCTCCAAACTATCCCAAATTATCTAAGAAATTATCTATTTATCTATCTACCTATCTATCTATCTATCTATCTATCTATCTACCTATAATTATCTATCTATCTATCTATCTATCTATCATCTATCTATCATCTATCTATCTATCTATCTATCATCATCTATCTATCTATCTATCTATCTATCTATCTATCTATCTATCTATCTATCTATCATCATCATCTAGCTATCTATCATCTATCTATCTATCTATCTATCTATCTATCTATCTATCTATCTATCTATCTATCTATCTATCTATCATCATCTATCATTATCTATCTATCTATCTATCTATCTATCTATCTATCTATCATCTATCTATCTATCTATCTATCTATCAATCATCTATCTATCTATATATCTGTCTGTCTATCATCTATCTATCTATCTATCTATCTATCTGTCTATCTATCTATCTATCTATCTATCTATCTATCTATCTATCATCATCTATCTATCTATCTGTATCTATCTATATCTATCTGTATCTATCTGTCTGTCTATCTGTCTGTCTGTATCTATCTATCTATCTATCTATCTATCTATCTATCTATCATCATCTAGCTATCTATCTATCTATCTGTCTATCATCTATCTATCTATCTATCTATCTATCTATCTATCTGTCTATCATCATCTATCATCTGTCTATCTATCTGTATCTATCTGTATCTATCTATATCTATCTGTATCTATCTGTCTGTCTATCTGTCTGTCTGTCTCTATCTATCTATCTATCTATCTATCTATCTATCTATCTATCTATCTATCCATTTATCTATCTTCCTTTCCTTTTCTTTCCCCTTGGTTTCATCTCGCTGTCAGTCTGCCATTTCTGTGATTATAATTACTGGGCATCAGAATAAGTCAACGTGTCATATTTTCATGAATTCTACTTCAGTGCATATAGTTAGCCATTATTAAGAGGATGCCATCCCTGTATATTTTCACTGACAAAGATAGTACACAACAAAGAAGCTATTTAGTAACTTTCCCTGGCATATAGTTTGCCCAATTTCTTGTTAGCAGAGGGGGAAGGTACTTTGTCATACAACATGGGTCCCCGTTGTGTTCAAATACACACACATACCCACACACATATATACACAGTGTATCCAGTATATACTAACGGATATTGTGTATCATTTTTGTAATGAATTTGAAAGAATAAGCGAAACAAACTTACCATTAAGGTCAGTTCACATTTAGTAACTTGAAAGATTAGACAGATGCTCCGAATTAAGCAAATATTTACCTATAAATGGTTACTACAGATAAATAAATTGTAAGAACTGGTACTTTTTGACAACATGGTTTCTCAGCATTGTAACTTCAGTGAGTTTTACAGTGGAAAAAAAAAGATCATTTTAATATGAAACAGATAACAGAATGTTTGGAAGAAAAACACAGCTGTACTTATCTTAGTTTTTAATATAAAGACCGGAGACTTGCTAGCCTCGGACTTGATTTAGATTATTTTGCCTTTGGGAAGGTATTCTCTTTCACACACAAAAGATAAAAAATACATTTGAGAAGATGTTTATATGATATTTCAGCACTTTTATCCTTTAACATCATGGTTGAGTTGGAATAAAATAAAAGAGCAGATTTCAAACTTTTTTTTTTTTTTTTTTAAATTCCGGATATGTTATCACTGGGACTTGTCACAACATAATTAAGCCTAAACAAAGATATGGCTTATGGAAGACTTTATTTCTTCCTTGTTTTTTTTTTTTTTTATAATTCATAATTAAAACATTGTACAGCAACTTGAACTCATGAATAAGTACCAGCATCTATACATTTCCCACAAACCTTATCCAGGCTTGTTAAGAAAATAGCAGTGGATTTGATCAAACCCACCCCCCCCCCCCCCGTACATATACATATATGTAATTTCTCCCGCACTGTCCAACGCACACAATATTCCTGTATTTACATCATTGGAGTGGCTGTAAGGAATTTTAGTCTAGTAATACACCATTGAAAGAAATCAAAGGGGGGAAATTAAAAAAAAGTTAAAATAAATAGATGGCATTTTTAAAGACATGTGTAATCCAAACTATTTGATCAGCATGCTGGATGCTTGATCACTTTTCATTGATAAATCACTTGCCCTAGAAAGCACTCATGACTTTTTGACCTAGTAATGAGATCTTTCAGCCCCAGAATATGGGGCCACCTACTGACTCCCAAATCTAACGATCTAGCAATGGCATTTGAAATGTTAACACCTCGATATATTTCGCTTTGGAAATTACAACCATTGCAGACACAAACTTTGAAATGCTCTTGTTAATTGCACTCGGATTTTAACTCCTCGAATGTTGGTGAGTGGACCCCGAAATGAACCAATGCATTTTTCTGTCGGGCTCCTTAAAGGTAATTATTTTATATTTGTTTCTGAAAATATTAGGTTTGCTAATAAATAATAAACTCTATATTAAGAAAAGTTTTCTGTGAGTTCCTTCTGTGATAAATCATTATTTTCTCTCTCTCTCTGGCAGCATATATTTAATATATTACCAAACGTCATAGAGCAGCATGTATACACACAATTAGACTGCCCAACGAGATACGAGATTTGAATACAAATGGAATATAAATAATATAATACAAGTAACACATGTTAAGGACCACACACTGTTTAGCACATGTATACAAGTAAAAGAAAATCAAGGAATTTAAAAATATTATGAGATCTACACTTAAAAATACAAATATTGGCATAAAGTTACCGGGAAATGTTAATTCTATTCTTTCACTTGTTAGAAAGTTTTCTATTGTCCCAAACCATTTTGCAAGAAACCATTTCAACAGCATAGAAACACATTGATATAACTGGAGTAGGTTCGTTGCAATGAGGAAACTTTCTGAAGTTTGCAATATAAACACCAGCATTTTGATATAAATTAAATGTTCATTTTTAGACAAGTGCCTTACCCCAAATGTCCATAATATTCACATTAAGCATTTATGACAGTGGAACGTCTGTAAAACAATTTAGATTTCAAACGGAGGCATCAAATTTTGCAAGACAGTCCAATTATGGGACTATTGCACAGTGTAACTTCCTATCAATCAACTTGGATCATCCTAAACCCATCAACTTTTTAAAGCAAACTACCAAGGATTTCATAAGATCTAGAGTTTGTCAAATTTCACCATAAACAGGCATGAAATAAAACATCAAATTAGAGAATCAAACATAATCTCGCCTAAAAAAAGACACACTAGGAATGATAGCCTACTTCAACAGGAAGAGTGTGTGGCAACCTAATTAAATAATGTCAGCTCACAGCAAACACCTTGTAAAATCTACGAAATTGACAAACCTATTAATAACAATATGTAGCCCACAAAACACTTTACAGCCAAAGCCAGTAGGATCTTTAAATCTCAGAACATGAGATGAGCACAAAAGACAACAACATGCTTTAGAATAATAAAAAAAACAAACAAGCTTTCTGTAGCTCCCTTTCAAATGGCTTTATCCTCAGAAATCCAAAACACTCCAGACGACAGCAAGAACAAAAAAAAAAAATTGTACAGAAGAAAAGTACAAAAAATAAATAAATAAAAAAGTTTAAGAGCCGGAGACAGTGCAACTGATCAAGTCTTGTTTTGCATTTTCAATCAATGGTCCTAGTTTAACTGATATCTATGTGAAATGGGCTTGACATTCACGGTCTGGTTAGGAATGAATAATGCGTGCATTGTCCCTGGCCCGCAAACTTTCTCTCTCGCTGGAAGGATTCACGCTTGCCACAAGAATAATAATTATGGCAAACTCGTAAATGCACGGCTAACGAATTAATCCCCTAACGCACAACAAGCTAATGACTGCAAAGGGGAAGCAATGATTTGAAGATTCTCGTCCGGACAAGTAGACTTGTATCTCCCGGTACAATGGGCTATTGTACATCCTCTTCAATCGCTGATACTCTTTTATAAATTCTCCGGGTCAAAGGTCGCTTGGCCTAACTGACCATAACATGTGTGTTAACTCAACTCACTAAGGAGCATTGAGTTTAAAAAAAAAAAAAAAAAAAAAAGTTTTAATTAAGCCAAACGCCGCGGAGAGCAAGATTATAGGAGATCTTTAAACACATGGCTCTGGGAAATTACAGCACAGTAACCTGCTAACATGTAAACAAACTGAGGGCAAACTTGTGATTAAAGCCAGCTCTTCCAAAGGCAAGCTCAATTATATATATATATATCCCAAAAATTCTCACCGTTCACATTTGTTTAATAACCCAATCAGTGCCCCCCAAAAAAATCAACCACAAAAACTTAAACACACAAAATAAAAAACACAAAAGATAAAAGTGAAAGGAAAAATATCAAAGAATACTAAACAATTGGTAAAACGACCTAGAAAATTGTATTTTTTTTTGCTCTCCTGTAGAAACGTTTTTTTTTTTCTCGTCCTTTCTGAAAGAAACAGCAGGACAGGGATATAAACTGTAAAGCATCAATAGTCCCTTGTTGGTGACTGGCATAGAGGAAATCAAGAGGGGCGAGTGTGAGGGGGGATGCATTGAAGAGTGAGAAAAAAAAAATCTAATGTTAATTTGATAAATGTGAGGTCTGGGACATTTTGTCAAAGAGGGAGGGAAAGTAGAAAAAGGGAAGAAAAAAAAAAATGCAGTCCTACTGCCAACTCACCATCCACCAAGTTCTGGCCGAGATGTCGTAGCAGAGCTGCCATTTGATGGAGCCGTCAGAAGTTTTCCCTGCCATTATGCTGTCAGCAAGCTTCATCTGATGCTAACTCACGGGAGATAAGACACCTAATTGAGAAAACATTTGCACTGGCATGTTGAGCAACATGTAGCGTGGTCCATACCATATGGAATCATGGGTAATAAAAAAAAAAAAATCTCCTTGACAATGAACCAATCTCTCTGAGACCCAGTGGCAAGGTGAAGTGTAGATGTAAAGTCATCTGCTTTGCAGCTTATGTCTTCTGTTCTCTCCCCCCATTCTGTTTTTTTTTTTTTAAATAAGAGCCCACTGCTCAACATCAAAGGGAGGCGGTTAAAATCAGGGCTTCGTGTCTTGATGATCTTAGTGTGCACTGTTTTCTCGTTTTTTTTTTTTTTTAAAGTAAAATGAGGAGATTTTATAGGACAAAAGAAGCAGGTAGTGGACTGTAGAGCGAGCGAGAGAGATTGCCACAGGCTATTAGCCAAAAATGTCTGCTTGACAGATGGAACTGCTTAGAGACTATCATGCAATGTTTGGGTCCCCCCCCCCCACAACTTCCAATTTGATGCTTTTTTACCCCCAGTTACTTTTCAGACATTTAACAATAATAAAAATAAAAATTTTGATTAAATAAGATTTTTTTTTGAGAGCCAATTTATTGTGATAGCCTTGATAACATGGTTCTGACTTTCCCCTAAAATTTACGCAGAAAAGGATGGCAAAAATAATAATTCTTAGAAATTCTGAAATTAATTTTTGTTGATTTATTGAGCGACAACAGACTTTTATATTATGTTTTAGAAGGTATAATTCTGACTTTTAAATATTTTTCTGGTAAGCTAAAATAGGACACAAAAATGGTCCATTGGATGTGATCTAGAAGCTAAGAATGTGAACTTTGTTGCTGTAAGTTTTCCGTTGAAAAATTGTGAACATTTTCTGTGCAGTCTTTTTCCAATTCTTTTTTCCACCTACCCATTTATAAAAAGGAACAGATATTTAAAACACATTGTGTTTTAAAAGTTGCATTATTATTTTATTTAAAAAAGCAAATAATCTTTATTTTGTCTCAAATTGAAAACAAAATGATAAAAAAAAGTTTCCTTCAAATTTTTTCAGCCTCGATATGTTTAGGCACATTCTCAATAATAAAAAAGTATTATGTTTCACCCTTTGTTGTGTTTTTTAAATACACCGTTTTAGCTAAACAGTTGTTAATCATACTGATTACCTGGTGAACACAAGAGACCGCTGTATGGTGAGGAAAGTGTTACATTTTATCAAGCATCCAGGAAGGGATAGTGACCTCCTGCCAGGAATAATCCAGTTATAGTCCATGAAAATATTAATTGTTGGACATTACGTAAGCTTCGTTAGCAACTCAGCTCGTCCAACACCCCCCAAAACATAGAATGTGTCGGCAGGGAAGAACCATTCGGTCCATCTAGTCTGCCCAATGAGGATAGAACTAAAAAACCCATCACAAAATTAAGCCAGATATAAATGCTCATCCTGCTGTAGTCCGTTATAGATTCTGCTTTGAGCTGTCTTTCGTTATTTACTCTTCTCTAATTTTCCGTAGCATTCCACCCTAAAACAAGTACTGAAAGAGTTGCTTGAGTTTGCTAACTGCTGTGTACGACTATAGTGGGAGGTTTTATTTTGTAATTTATTTTTAGTTAAAAAAAAAAAATGTTGGCATCTATGAACTGTGTTTATTAACAGACGGGATTTTAAATACCTAAGAAAAGATTGCCAATCTCGGCAACCCATGCTGGCTGAGAAGAATGGGATTTGGGGCGTAGGAATAGCTGGAGGTTTGTTTAATTTGGTTATCAATGTCTTAAAATGCTCGTAGTCTTTGTTCGGAGAGTTTGGGGGATAAAAGTGGTCCTACCTCACCGGAGAAGCTTGCAATAATATCTTAAAGACATCTATCAAGACTTTCCTCTGCTATACATGTATTCCATATACTATCTCCAGAGTCTAATACTATCAGATTTGTAAAAACAATAATAAGATTTTAAGGTGTTGGTCCAATAGAGGCTAATGTTTGTATCTCAAGGTTCCTCGGAGGTGGGTCTTTAGATGGGACATGGTTTGCTATTGATGGACTTGTTTATTATAGTCAATATGACAGATACATCTCTGCAAAAACTTATATGACATATTGCATTGCACTACTAGTTAACAATGATATTAGGTCACATTAAATACTTTCCTGGGTAAAATACAAATCTCCAAAAATAAATGAAAGAACATGGGATACACTAATTAATTATCCTCCAGCCCATTATAATGAAAGTTTTTGAAAACAAATTCCATTGTGTACTAACGTTTACTGATATTACGTGATTTTTATGTTCCATATACACACGTATTCTCATTTGTACAGAGCTTTACAAATAAATTATAGTAAATGTATTCCGAAAAATCTATTTAATTTGCGTCCGGACTGCCTATTTTGGCTTTTCCAACATTTCTCTGAGGCAGGAGTTCAATCAGAGAAAATTAAACCAGTTTTTTTATGAATTCCCGTTTAAAAGTTTTAATAATATTATGCCCCTTTCTCCCTTTACTAAGAGAGTCAGATTAATTAGTTTTGAAAACACAGCCAATCGCTGATATGCAAATCGCTGCCGTTTGCAACTGAAAACAGTTCTTTTTTCATGACGTGCCATTTGTAAGATGCTGAAAGGATACAGCTAAATATGATGGAGTACAGCGATGACTTACTCTCCCATGTTTAAATAACATTCCAGATGCAATATGTTTCGTTGGACAGAGTTAACGTGACGAGAACTATAATCAAGAGTATTGTCCCCGATAGTACAGAGGCACCGTCCCCCACTGGACCATTTCTGTGCATTGACCAAGCTCCAAGACTCTAGAAATGGTCAGGTTTTTTCGGATTTTGTCCTACAACAGAAGCAAATTAATTAGCCTGGGTATCTTTGGGCAAATCCTAGAAATTCAGGCTTTTGAGGCTACAGGTAACAAAGTTCTGGGCAACAGACAGAAGATGACAAAAAGAAATAAGCTAGTAACTAGACATGTGCATTCGTTTTCAGACGAATGCATTTTCGTCCGAAAATAGCATTTTCGTCCGAAAAACGCTAATGAAAGCCGAATGAACGAATGGTTAATAAACGAAAATCATTCGTTCATTCGTCCATTCGTAGTACTATTGGCATTCTATAAGCCGAAATAGAGTCGGTTTATAGAATACAATAGCATAGTACACTTACATTCCATAAACCAACATAATGAACGACTTTCGGTTTATGGAATGCATGTAAGTCTATTGGCATTCTATAAACCGACTCTATTTCGGTTTATAGTAATGCCAATACTATAGCACGAATGGACGAATGATTTTAGTTTATATTAAACTATTCGTTCATTCGTTCAACTTCTTAGCTTTCTATAAACCGAAACAGAGTCCCCATTTATAAATTTTTATGAATGGGAACTCTAGTTCGGTTTATAGAAAGCCCATAGTATTACATGTAATCCATAAGCCGAAAGTCCATAAACCGAACGTTCGGTTTATAGACTTTCGGCTTATGGAGTACGTGTAATCCTATTGCTATTCTATCCTATGTATTCTATAAACCGAAAATCTATAAACCGAACGACCTTCGGTTTATAGACTTTCGGCTTATAGAAAACATGTAGTACTATTGCCTTTCTATGTACCGAACAAGAGCCCGATTCATAAGAATTTCTTATGAATGGTGCTCTCGTTCGGTTTCTAGAAAGCCAATAGTATTACACGTATTCTATAAAACGAACGAATAAAACGAAACAAAATAATAAACGAATTTCGTCTGAAACGAATGCAGTAATGTACGAAATTAGTTTTAGACGAAATAAATAACATTTTCGTCCGAATGGACGAAAACAAAACGAAAATTTTAGTTTTGCACATGTCTACTAGTAACTGCTTTCAGACTGCCTTATAATTATGTAATGGACTCCACTGTCTACTGTAAACCTTGTCTATATGGATAGGATAATCATTTGATCCATACATAGACATCACTATGCAGCCCGGTATGCAAACTCTACAAGTTTATTAGAGAATACGGGATTTGTGTTTAAAACCCCAGTTAGGTGACAATTATTCCAAAGCAATTAGGATGAGTTTGCAAAAGCTGACAAGTGTAGAGGATGCCATGGTGCACCCTTGTTCTGTTGGTACCATTCCTGAGTGTCTTTACTAGTATTAATGCAGTTAGTGCCATTAATATATATATTTTTTAACCTCTTACATGCCAACATGTACTACACACTTTCCTTGGCTCAACAGCAACCCTTTCCTTGATAATATCAGCCAAACTCATTTTGTAAGGAAATCTAATTATATCTATTACTAGGCAGGTTCAGTCTGGTATGTATTAAAGTATCTGCTTCCTTTAATTAAAAATGCATGAAATGCAAAAACATATTTCACACTTTGCCCCACAGGAGAGAAAAAAAAAAAAAACTTGAAGGTGATAAAATGGCTGTGGATTTTGTATATAAGATGCTGCCTGCATCTGTCAGATTCCCACCCTGTGCTTGACACAGACGAGGAGATGAAGTGAAACTCTCATATTTTTATTTTTATCAATCATCGAGCTTTAGAAATTATATATAAGAAATTTGTGAAAATGTATTCAAACCAGCCTTCTGGCAATTAGCTTATCAGATACAAATATAGTAAAATACAAAACTTGGAATAAGTTTCTTATGGCACATCACACTGATGGAATTCCCAACGAATGTATAGGTCAAAAGAAGTAAGTATATTAACAAAGTAATCACGGGTGTAACTAGATACCATAGGTCCCTGGAGCAAAAATTGCCCCTCCCCCAACTATACCAAACAATGTGTCCCACAGTGCTGACTTTGCCACCACGCAGTTTATCAGTGCCAACTTTGTACCCAAACAACCTGCCTGTGCCGTATTTGCCATTAAGCAGCTAGTCAGTGCCATCTTTGACCCCAAGCAGCTTGTTAATGCCATATTTGTCCCAACACAGGTTGCCCGTGCCATATTTGCCCCAAACATCTGGTTTGTGACATATTTGCCCCAAACAGCTTGTCTATGCCATATTTGTTCCAAAACAGCTTGAATGGGCCATCCAGTTTAACGAATCTGTACAAATGCTTGTTTGAGCACGGAGCATGGAGTTCCAGATTCATTTAAATGGACTGTATCACCTCAACATGGTTAATGCTCTGAATGTAGAGCATAGAAAATGATCTATACATTGTGTTAGCAAAATGAGAGCCTAAATATGGAGAGAAATGTGTTTTAAATGTATCTGTGGAGTCACCTGCTTATGACATTTCCTTTGGCTTTATATTCAAATTAACTGCTTTTCAATGGAAAATTGCAATTTGCATTTTAAGCCACAGGTGATGTCATAAATAGGAGACACCGCAGATCAATTTAAAACCCATTTTTTGACTTTAGACATTTGCTTGCAACTTTGCTAACACAATATAGATCATTTTCAGTATTTTTTTTATTCTCTGCATTCATGCTATAAGCTGTGTCTAGGTGAAGCAGACACTTTAATCTTTTTCACAAGGATTGGAAGAAGATTTCCTTCTTCTGCTGAGTTTTAGTTTTTATATAATAAAACTACTGACTAAAGATAATTGTTTTTAATTAGTGGGAGAAGAGTGCGGCTTCTATTAAATAAAATGTGGTAGCTTATTCCCTATAAAGGAAGTATTACTTTACTGAGAGGGTAGTGAATGGATGGAATTGCCTGCCAGCAGAAGTGGTAGAGGTAAACACAGTCAAGGATTTTAAGCATGCGTGGGATAGACACAAGGCTATCCTAGCTATAAGACCGGGAACGGGGGACTAATAAAAGTACTCAAAAAAAAATTGGGCAGACTAGATGGACTGAATGGTTCTTATCTGCCAACACATTCTATGTTTCTATGTTTCTATCTATATTTACCTAGTTGGGGACAAATCTTAACACTTCAAGGTAAGAGGGAAAAAAAAACATTATTGTTGAACAAGCAGGGAAACAGCCAATCATAATAGCACCCCACGCATTTCACACTGCTATCAGCCGATCTTTCATCAGATGTGCATTATGTGCTGATTCCTGCCTCCCTATGAACCCCGGCCTGGCAAGAAAGAAAATAAAACACAAGTTTGTTAAAAAAAAAAAAAAACATATTTAAAACTAAGGGTATTGATGTGGGAGAATAACCCGAACTTAGAAGAATGTACACCCAGGTTCTGATTGGCTGCCTGAATTTTCCAATCAGAAGAGAGAGTTGAAATGATGACCTAGAACATTCCATACATTTAAAGCAACAGAGGTGGGAGCGTTTTGACTTTTGCCTATCCGGGTAAATAAATGGAAAGTTCTAAGTCAAACAGTGCTCACGTTAATACCAAATGCATAACCTGTCTTCAGGATAAAAATATATAAGTGGGATATTTAGTACAGCTAAATAGCAACTGTTGGCTCTGTGAAGTCTGAATCCGGGTCCCTTCCTGACCATAAGGGCAAACAGCAAAAACAAAAATAAATAAATATATATATATATTTATATATATATATAAGATCCAGAATAATAGTAAGACGACTCGAGGTGGGATGTAATATGTATCTTTTATTCAATGTAAAGTTAAAAAGGAGCATCACATGAACAGAAAAGAAATAGTGAAACACCTGACGCGTTTCGTCTGTATTGCCAGACATGATCGTAGGCACTGCCTAAAGCCGTTACATTGTCAATTCAGCACTGTTCACTAAATAGCGAATAGACCCCACATGTTTATCCAAAAATCAGTTTATATTAGTTTAAACCTGGTATTTGTTATGGATGTATTTTTTCATTACACTTTTCAAACACGCGAGGAATCTGAAATTTGTTACTCTCTCTCACCGGGTTTAGCTTACAAATACAAGTAAAAACAAAGGCATGTTAAACAAACAATAAAATCGGCTCCCTAAGATGTATTTTCCGTCCCCAAATTCCACTCTCTTACTTAACTGGCTGCTCCCTTGTCTCACCCCAAAAGAAAAATAATGATAATTTGATTTTCTGTTTATTTCTTTTTTTTATCTACAACCACCAACTGACCTTTTTCTAAGTGATTTAAAAGTTCATGAAATGAAACACAAATTTTTAAATACATTTTTGGCAAAATTTTGCTCTCAATTATACACTGATTCTATTAGCAACCCAGTCTGATTATACGTTTTATAAGCCTCTTCACAGTTTGTCTAGTATGTTTTATACATTTGTTTATGTCTTTTTTTTTTTCTATCCGGCAAGCTAAATAAATCCAACAATATTTTTTATTTAATGCAGACATATTGTCTGCGCTTCGGAAGCTTATAGAAATATAAAATATGTATGTTCTGAGAGAGCGAGGGGGGGGACACATTGGACGAAAGAAGAAAAAGGTTAATATATTCCAAGTAGATGTTAGGTATAGAATGTCAGATCTGTCTCAATGTATTAAAGTGTGCTGCTCACTGAGAAAGATTTGATTCATTCTGCCACTGTCCTAGCATGTTCCAGTCACAGAATGCCAGCAGCAACCAGCAGACCACCACAGGCTGGCAGCCAATGTACCCAAGTGGCAAGCCAGCCGAAAGTGCCATCTGTTTCAGATTGCTTTCTGTGCATTGGAGTGCATGCCATTCACAAGGGTAAGCTAGCTCCTACCCAACGTATTAGTGTTACAAGTGAAATTATCTTTTCCAAACAGTAGGGGAGCTCTAATCCTTACGGAAATTGACTCTTTAAAACCAAAATTCAGACGTCTATTGTTAAAGATACAGAAAAGACCTGCTTGTAAATTTAATTAGAAATCTTCAAGGGGGACGTGGCGTATGTTTTGTTAAGCAGAGTAATCTCTCACGCAGGGGTTTTTTTGTTTTGTTTTATTGTGCTTTTTTTTTTTTCCTGCACATATAATGACGCCAATAAATAACTTATTTTTTTCCTGTGCTTAGAAGAAAAAAAAAACAAAAAAACACCCGGATTTTGTTGGTTTGTTTTTTTCCCCCAGGGAAATATATATATATATAAAATTGTTTGTCGAAAGCAGGATAAATAGCAATAAAATATTAAGGAAAATGGTATAATTAAAAAAAAAAAAATGCAGTAGGGATTTTGAAATATGTAAGGATCTCTGTGATGTCATTGATGAAACTCTTTTTACAATACCGCGCTGTAGTTTAAAGAGTTCATTTTCTGTAGTTTTTTTGATCCCTTACTGATAATCCAGGCTTAGGCTCCAGCATTGTTTAGAACGGACCCTGTCCAATTTAATGATGTTCTGTGTGACTTCACTGACCTTGCGTCAGACACTGGTGCTCTTGTGGGTTTAAACATACAAGCCAAATATCCCTATTTATAAGCCAAATCTCTCTGTCCCTTTTTCCACTTGTATTGTCCTTAATTTTTTTAGGGAGTTCAGAGGTGTGTGTGAGTGTATCACAGAGCTGCAGTGTATTAATGTACACGCAATACAGCATGTTAGCACTGCAGTACATGTGTTTATATATCACGGACTTTATTAAAAAAAAAGGGAATTGTAGGGAACTAAGAGCAAAGTGGCCAAGTTGGAAAAATTCTCCCATTTGGCAATACTTCAAACTCTGCTACTTTGACCTTATGTTTGCAAGTCCCTTCTCAGTTTCCAACAACTTATAGATAAAGCCAAATATTTTGTAAATAAAACACTTTTTTTCTAATCTGACGGACTTACTAAAAATGACATAAAATGCTATTAACTGCGTAAAAAATGTCCTGTAATGCCATTGACATAAATAAATTTTATTTATTTCATAACTCCCAACTTTCCCATGCAGCAAATCAAGGCATTGGGGGCAGAGCTTGGGTGGTAGAGTGACAGCACTACTGCGCATGCATGGTGGAGCAGGAACTCATCCTGATAGCTCTACGATGTTCCAGACACCACAGAATGAGATGAAGACTGGGGGGGATTGTGAATCCCACTGTCCTGAGCAAAGCTCTTACTCTGTACCCAAAAAACGTGACAGAGGTAGAGCTCGGCTGGACAGAGGGACAAACCCCCTAAATGGGGACTGTCCCATGCAAAATGGGACCATTAGGGGGGTATGCATTGTGTTAGTAGAATTCCAAGCAAGGGCATAGAGTAAGACAAAAAGAAAGTTTTAAATGTGAAAAAAATAAAACAAATGATATTAAATGTTTATGTACCATTTACTTTTGATGTCATCACCTAATGTGCAAATTAACCTTTTTGATGGAGACTGTTTAATTTATATATTCCATTGGTGAGACATTCTCCACACCATCTCATCTCTCATGTAGACCAAGCGAGGGTGGGTATCACTTACACCTCCCAAAAACCAAGTTTACCAGTGATAATATTTGCCTTGGTGCAGCGCTGTCAGCATGGGTGGGGGGTGCTTACGTGATCAGCAGATAGTGATTCCCACATCCAGTGACATCATTGGGGGAGTGCATGGACTGTGTCATTTTGCCACCATGGACAGCACTCAACTACATTTCAACTGAAGTTGAGGGAACTATCTGAATTAGGAAATGGTGAGCACTGGCCAACCTCGTCAGCCCACTCTAGACTTTATATCTCATGTCAGCGCACTCTAGACTTTTATCTCACGCCAGCACACTCTAGACTTTATATCTCATGTCAGCGCACTCTAGACTTTTATCTCACGCCAGCACACTCTAGACTTTATATCTCATGTCAGCGCACTCTAGACTTTATATCTCATGTCAGCGCACTCTAGACTTTATATCTCACGTCAGCGCACTCTAGACTTCATATCTCATGTCAGCGCACTCTAGACTTTTATCTCACGCCAGCACACTCTAGACTTTATATCTCATGTCAGCGCACTCTAGACTTTATATCTCATGTCAGCGCACTCTAGACTTTATATCTCACGTCAGCGCACTCTAGACTTCATATCTCACGTCAGCGCACTCTAGACTTTATATCTCACGTCAGCGCACTCTAGACTTTATATCTCACATCAGCGCACTCTAGACTTTATATCTCACGTCAGCGCACTCTAGACTTTATATCTCATGTCAGCGCACTCTAGACTTTATATCTCACGTCAGCGCACTCTAGACTTTATATCTCACGTCAGCGCACTCTAGACTTTATATTTCATGTTAGCGCACTCTAGACTTTATAGCTCATGTTAGCGCACTCTAGACTTTATATCTCACGTCAGCGCACTCTAGACTTTATATCTCACGTCAGCGCACTCTAGACTTTATATCTCATGTCAGCGCACTCTAGACTTTATATCTCATGTTAGCGCACTCTAGACTTTATATCTCATGTTAGCGCACTCTAGACTTTATATCTCACGTCAGCGCACTCTAGACTTTATATCTCATGTTAGCACACTCTAGACTTTATATCTCATTCAGTGCACTCTAGACTTTATATCTCACGTCAGCGCACTCTAGACTATATATCTCACTCCAGCGCACTCTAGACTTTATATCTCACATCAGCACGCTCTAGACTTTATATCTCACGTCAGCGCCCTCTAGACTTTATAGACTAGCATAAAATATTTCACATATAATATTTCTTGTAATATTAAAATAACATTTCATATGTTATCTTTTTCATATAATATTTCACATATAATATTTAATATAATATATAATATAATAGTTCACATAATATTTCACATTTAATATTTCACATAATATTTCATATAATATTTCACATCATATTTCACATACACTCTTTTACATATAATATGTCATGTCATATAGTATTTCACAGATAATACTCAATATAATATTTCACATGTAATATTTCACATAATATTTCATATAATATTTCATATAATATATTTAATTTCATATTTCACATGTAATATTTCACATAATATTTCTTAATATATTTCATATAATATATTTAATTTCATATTTCACATATAATATTTCACATAATATTTCATATAATATTTCATATAATATTTCATCTAATATATTTAATTTCATATTTCACATGTAATATTTCACATAATAGTTCTTAATATATTTCATATAATATATTTAATTTCATATTTCACATATAATATTTCACATAATATTTCATATAATATTGTATATAATATATTTAATTTCATATTTCACATATAATATTTCACATAATATTTCATATAATATTTTATATAATATATTTAATTTCATATTTCACATATAATATTTCACATAATATTCTTATATATTTCATATAATATATTTAATTTCATATTTCACATATAATATTTCACATAATATTTCATATCATATTTTATATAATATATTTAATTTCATATTTCACATATACAATTTCACATAATATTTCATATAATAATTTATTTAATATATTTAATTTCATATTTCACAGGTAATATTTTGCAGGCTCAAAAAGAGATGATATTTTGTAAAAAAAAATACAAATTCATTCTAATTTCTGAATTAATCCCTTGAACATAACCAACGTGGGGCCAGCTAATTAAATTCACACTTCTCTTCACAAGAATTAGCAAAGTGCAGGGGATCTAGCATGTTAGACTTTGCAATGCCAGAGCATGTTAAAAGGTGAGTACAGGAGAGATGTAAATAAATGGATCAGAGGCTGGGTGAGAAAATAAAGGTTTTCCAACACTTTTTTACAAATTGCTTTCATTTTATAAAGTGACTGGATGGACCAACTGCTTCTAATTTCTCATCATATTTGTATGTTTCTCTACAAAAATTTACATTTCCAGTGAGGAAAGCATCTGCGTCACTTGTGTGTCTATGTATAAAGCATCTGCGTCACTTGTGTGTCTATGTATAAAGCATCTGCGTCACTTGTGTGTCTATGTATAAAGCATCTCCATCACTTGTGTGTCTATGTATAAAGCATCTCCGTCACTTGTGTGTCTATGTATAAAGCATCTCCATCACTTGTGTGTCTATGTATAAAGCATCTCCGTCACTTGTGTGTCTATGTATAAAGCATCTGCGTCACTTGTGTGTCTATGTATAAAGCATCTCCATCACTTGTGTGTCTATGTATAAAGCATCTCCATCACTTGTGTGTCTATGTATAAAGCATCTCCGTCACTTGTGTGTCTATGTATAAAGCATCTGCGTCACTTGTGTGTCTATGTATAAAGCATTTCCATCACTTGTGTGTCTATGTATAAAGCATCTGCGTCACTTGTGTGTCTATGTATAAAGCATCTCCATCACTTGTGTGTCTATGTATAAAGCATCTGCGTCACTTGTGTGTCTATATATAAAGCATCTGCGTCACTTGTGTGTCTATGTATAAAGCATCTGCGTCACTTGTGTGTCTATGTATAAAGCATCTCCGTCACTTGTGTGTCTATATATAAAGCATCTGCGTCACTTGTGTGTCTATGTATAAAGCATCTGCGTCACTTGTGTGTCTATGTATAAAGCATCTCCATCACTTGTGTGTCTATGTATAAAGCATCTCCGTCACTTGTGTGTCTATGTATAAAGCATCTCCGTCACTTGTGTGTCTATATATAAAGCATCTGCGTCACTTGTGTGTCTATATATAAAGCATCTCCGTCACTTGTGTGTCTATGTATAAAGCATCTCCGTCACTTGTGTGTCTATGTATAAAGCATCTCCATCACTTGTGTGTCTATATATAAAGCATCTCCGTCACTTGTGTGTCTATGTATAAAGCATCTCCATCACTTGTGTGTTTATATATAAAGCATCTACGTCACTTGTGTGTCTATGTATAAAGCATCTCCATCACTTGTGTGTCTATGTATAAAGCATCTGCGTCACTTGTGTGTCTATATATAAAGCATCTGCATCACTTGTGTGTCTATGTATAAAGCATCTCCATCACTTGTGTGTCTATGTATAAAGCATCTGCGTCACTTGTGTGTCTATATATAAAGCATCTGCGTCACTTGTGTGTCTATGTATAAAGCATCTCCATCACTTGTGTGTCTATATATAAAGCATCTCCATCACTTGTGTGTCTATATATAAAGCATCTGCGTCACTTGTGTGTCTATGTATAAAGCATCTCCATCACTTGTGTGTCTATATATAAAGCATCTACGTCACTTGTGTGTCTATGTATAAAGCATCTCCATCACTTGTGTGTCTATATATAAAGCATCTCCATCACTTGTGTGTCTATATATAAAGCATCTCCATCACTTGTGTGTCTATGTATAAAGCATCTCCATCACTTGTGTGTCTATATATAAAGCATCTCCATCACTTGTGTGTCTATATATAAAGCATCTGCGTCACTTGTGTGTCTATATATAAAGCATCTCCATCACTTGTGTGTCTATATATAAAGCATCTGCGTCACTTGTGTGTCTATGTATAAAGCGGCTCCGTAACTTGTGTGTCTATATATAAAGCATCTGCTTCACTTGTGTGTCTATGTATAAAGCATCTGCGTCACTTGTGTGTCTATGTATAAAGCATCTCCATCACTTGTGTGTCTATATATAAAGCATCTGCGTCACTTGTGTGTCTATGTATAAAGCATCTGCGTCACTTGTGTGTCTATGTATAAAGCATCTGCGTCACTTGTGTGTCTATGTATAAAGCATCTCCATCACTTGTGTGTCTATGAATAAAGCATCTCCATCACTTGTGTGTCTATGTATAAAGCGGCTCCGTAACTTGTGTGTCTATATATAAAGCATCTGCGTCACTTGTGTGTCTATGTATAAAGCATCTCCATCACTTGTGTGTCTATATATAAAGCATCTGCGTCACTTGTGTGTCTATGTATAAAGCATCTCCATCACTTGTGTGTCTATGTATAAAGCATCTCCATCACTTGTGTGTCTATATATAAAGCATCTGCGTCACTTGTGTGTCTATATATAAAGCATCTGCGTCACTTGTGTGTCTATGTATAAAGCATCTCCATCACTTGTGTGTCTATATATAAAGCATCTCCGTCACTTGTGTGTCTATGTATAAAGCATCTCCATCACTTGTGTGTCTATATATAAAGCATCTGCGTCACTTGTGTGTCTATGTATAAAGCATCTGCGTCACTTGTGTGTCTATGTATAAAGCATCTCCATCACTTGTGTGTCTATGTATAAAGCATCTGCGTCACTTGTGTGTCTATGTATAAAGCATCTGCGTCACTTGTGTGTCTATATATAAAGCATCTGCGTCACTTGTGTGTCTATGTATAAAGCATCTGCGTCACTTGTGTGTCTATGTATAAAGCATCTGCGTCACTTGTGTGTCTATGTATAAAGCATCTCCGTCACTTGTGTGTCTATGTATAAAGCATCTCCGTCACTTGTGTGTCTATGTATAAAGCATCTGCGTCACTTGTGTGTCTATGTATAAAGCATCTGCGTCACTTGTGTGTCTATATATAAAGCGGCTCCGTAACTTGTGTGTCTATGTGTAAAGCAATATAAAAGATTAGAGGTGATGGTAGGTGCTGTGAAATAATAAACAATCAAATAAAAAGGAGAATGCTGCAAACACTAGTGCAATCCCCCAAGAGGCCACAGAAGTGATAAACAAACAAGTGGTAAAGTGTTGGCAGAAAAAATTATTATATTACTTATCTAAATAGAGATCTGATTTTTCTCCGGCAGAACATATATAAAAAGAGACAACAAAAACACTAAAATGAATAGTATTGTATGTGCAGAATATACCCAAAAAGACATGTCCCCCAAAGGAAACACACTCACTCAGACCAGAGCCTGAAACTGGCTCTGAGTGTAAAGGATGAGAGGACTTCAAGTCCTATAATCCACAATAATGCAAGATATCTCCGTTCTTTCTTCAGGACGATGGTGTACAAAGGAGAAGAAATAGAGATAAACATATATGGTGAAGTATGTAAATAACAATTTAATGTCCACCTTGAACCTATGGAGGCTTACATAAAATACATGGCAAAAACAGCATAAAAACAAAGTCCAACGTCACCAGTCCTTTCGATATTTTGCACGATCAGTATCAGGAATAGAGAGCTAGATCGATCCGGCGGCGGTGATGTAGATTAGACTCTCAGGTCGGGAAGGGGACTTCCGCGTACAGGTTATACAAAATGTCACTAAACCTGCGACGCCGATTCGATCTAGCTTCTATGTGTAAAGCGTCTTTGTCACTTGTGTGTCTATGTATAAAGCGGCTCCGTAACTTGTGTGTCTATGTATAATGTGTCTGTCACTTGTGTGTCTATGTATAAAGCATCTCCATCACTTGTGTGTCTATGTATAAAGCATATTCGTCACTTGTGTGTCTATGTATAGAGCATCTGCGTCACTTGTGTGTCTATATATAAAGCGGCTCCGTAACTTCTGTGTCTATGTATAATGTGTCTGTCACTTGTGTGTCTATGTATAAAGCATCTCCATCACTTGTGTGTCTATGTATAAAGCATCTCCATCACTTGTGTGTCTATGTATAAAGCATCTTCGTCACTTGTGTGTCTATGTATAGAGCATCTGCGTCACTTGTGTGTCTATGTATAAAGCATCTCCATCACTTGTGTGTCTATGTATAAAGCATCTTCGTCACTTGTGTGTCTATGTATAGAGCATCTTCGTCACTTGTGTGTCTATGTATAGAGCATCTTCGTCACTTGTGTGTCTATGTATAAAGCATCTCTGTCACTTATGTTTCTACAGATAAAGCGTCTTCGTCACTTGTGTGTCTATGTATATTGCATCTGTGTCACTTGTGTGTCTATGTATAATGCATCTGTGTCACTTGTGTGTCTATGTATACAACGGCTTCGTCACTTGTGTGTCTATGTATAAAGCATCTCCGTCACTTGTGTGTCTATGTATAAAGCGGCTCTGTCACTTCCTTTACACAGACACGATGCCGTGACCTCTTGTAAGGTGCGTTAAGGAAGTCAACTACTTGACTGGCAGAATGCAGGAAGTCACTCTAAGACACGGCAGGAAGTGATCAGTAGAAAGGACAAGATGGCTTCCCCATCCAACTGACAAAAAAATAATTTAATTTCCAAATTCTCAAATTTTAAAATGGAAAGAACACTGACATTTATTTATGACTGCTCAGAGGGGATCTGTCATGCATATTTCATTGTAGCTTTTCCTTCAGAGTCGCTTTGTGTCTGAGCGCGGTAGAAACTCTTGGCTGTGAACAGTTTATGGATGATTTTTCATGACAAGTGAGCCAGGTGTTTTGTGTCTCTCTACCTTTCCCACAAACAACAAAAAACTGTAAATGCCAAGTAAGGCAGACGGTTACCCCCCCCCCCCCCCCACCCCCCATACTGTATGTGTAATAAAGTCAGGAAAGCAGTGGACTTGTTTTATCCTACCGGAGCTGCAGCTGTCTTGCATTAGCTTGCAACCAGTTTCCCTTAACTTAACGCTACCTGTGGGTTAACAAATAAATCAATGGCCTCTTGTTTTAGTGCATTACCTCATGCCAACAATTAGCAGACGATAAAAGAAATCCTGGTTCACGGAGGTTGGACAGAAACAACCAAAGCTCACTCAGTACAGCGATGCAGCTGCAAACTTTAATTGCACAGTTAAAAACAGAGGACCCGAATTAATCCGCGTAGACCAATTCCTATCATTACTTCAAAGGAATCGGAAGCCCCAGTGACAGCAGGGCATCTATCACCACCTCAGACGAGAATATGGCTCTTTGTAGAGCATGATAAGGTGTGAAGTGGTCTGTCTATAAAAAAAACTCTCTACCGATTTCATAGCATCTTGACTGAACGGGCTAAGCTGTCTTTTTTTTTTTAAATGGCATTTAAATAAGCCTGTGAGAAAATGGGATTTGTAAAATGGGAATTTGCCTCGTGCTTTATGGCGACGTCTAGATAAAAAATAAAAAAATATCGGATTCCTTTACATTGTGCTGTTCAAGCTGCCATGTTGTTTTTCTGCAATGAAAGAACAAACATGTTCGATTGTTCTGGTGTTAAAACAGAAGGAGGTGATTTGAACATTTGGCAAAGTCGTTGAGAGTCAGGGTGCACCAATTTAATTCTACAGGTGTAAACCCCAGAAGGCACCAGCATCCACCCCCAGAAGGGACCAGAATCCACCCCCAGAAGGGACCAGAATCCACCCCCAGAAGGGACCAGAATCCACCCCCAGAAGGGACCAGCATCCACCCCCAGAAAAGACCAGCATCCACCCCCAGAGGGGACCAGCATCCACCCCCAGAAGGGACCAGCATCCACCCCCAGAAGGGACCAGCATTCACCCCCAGAAGGCACCAGCATCCACCCCCAGAAGGGACCAGCATCCACCCCCAGAAGGGACCAGCATTCACCCCCAGAAGGGACCAGCATTCACCCCCAGAAGGCACCAGCATCCACCCCCAGAAGGGACCAGCATCCACCCCCAGAAGGGACCAGCATCCACCCCCAGAAGGGACCAGCATTCACCCCCAGAAGGGACCAGCATCCACCCCCAGAAGGGACCAGCATTCACCCCCAGAAGGCACCAGCATCCACCCCCAGAAGGGACCAGCATCCACCCCCAGAAGGCACCAGCATCCACCCCCAGAAGGGACCAGCATCCACCCCCAGAAGGGACCAGCATCCACCCCCAGAAGGGACCAGCATTCACCCCCAGAAGGGACCAGCATTCACCCCCAGAAGGCACCAGCATCCACCCCCAGAAAAGACCAGCATCCACCCCCAGAAGGCACCAGCATCCACCCCCAGAAGGGACCAGCATTCACCCCCAGAAGGGACCAGCATCCACCTTTAAATACCTGAAGATGCAAATTGACTTTAAATAAAGCCACTAAACTACTTGTGTTGAGTACAAGGGAAAAAATGAGCTATGCTTAATCATAGCCAATGCCTAGCAATATGCGAAACGCGCAAGACGTGTCTGCTTCCCCCCCCCCATGTTGCTTTTTTGTTGGATCCACATTGAATAAAGCACTGTTATATTTCACTGGCACGTGGACTGCCCATTTCTTCTTTTGTGGACATTAACTTGGTCCCCCTGGTGATGGCATCTCTTCATGTGATATCTCATCTCTAGATCTGGGTTCTGTGTTGGCTGAGACGTGTGAGGCAGGGTAATATTATATGCTGTCATTGCTGTAGCCACCTTAGTACTCTCAGTAGCACGGGTCGTCCTCATGGCAAAGGTCTTGAGAGAGGTTGCATTCTGTTTCTATGGAAAATGAGCGTGAAGTTAAGTGACAGTTGGATGGAAGCCAGCAGAGAGGAAACTTGGGATTGCAAGACCTAAGAGCTGAAAATCAAATTATACATTTTATAATTGATGCAGCTCTTGGGACAATAAATAATTCTTTCACTGTATTAAGCTTGGCCTCCTCTGCTGGAATGCTGTTTCATGCATCCACTACCCTCTTTGTGATATAATAGTTTCTCATATTATATGTAAGCCCCTGGCCATTTCTTCTTGTCCTGGCATTTCTCTTCATTTAAAATATAGCCGTCTTTTGCAATTAAATCTTTCACCGCTGTCCCAAAAGGTGGTAGAGCTTAGGGGAGACGGCCTTCCAAAATCATGAAAAGGACCGGGCGGGTGAGAGGCATACTGTCCTCTGAGCTGTACAGATTGTAAATGCACCAGGACAAAGTATGGTGGCTGCTGTGTATATTTACTTTTCCTTTTTTCTAGGAAGCATATTTAAAATATTAGCTTTCAGCGGGGGTCTTTGCAGTGGGGGCCACTATACAGCTAACTGAAAGAGCCTCACAATATATATGTAGATAGATATATCTAGATCCCAAACATCTGCAGTCATCACTGGACAAGAAAAACTGCAAAAAGTCCTGCCAAAATAGCTGATCCAACTCACCTAATATTCCAACTCTAGTCCCTTGTCAGTTCACTACCTTGTGCTGTAGCCACAGGCCAGCCTATCGCCTCCATATATTTAACACGGGCCTCAAACCAATACTTTTACCAGCCTGCCGGTAAAATAACAGCTTTGTGGCCACCATGTTCATTGCAGGGGTAGGCACCCTTTGGCACTTCAGATGTTGTGGACTACATGTCCCTTGATGCTTTGCTAAACATCCAAATTATTTTAACCCTTTGACTTGAGAGAGCTATGAAACATACTGCTCTAATCACAGCACTCCCCTGCCTGGCATTTAAAGGGTTAATTTTTGTTTCCTATATTTTTGCAGGTTTTGCATTTAGGATTTCATAGCAATTAATATTTTTTTTTTTTTATGCAGTAGAAGGAACTTAAATACAGACTCTAAATGTTTGAAAAGGGATCAGATCTGGGTATGAAAGTGAGAATGAAAGAAAAAAAAAAAAAAGAAATAGATTTCATTTGAAAACAAAGTATCTATTATTCCACCTTGAGCAATGGAGGAAAACCAAGGAGATTGCTAACAAACTGACTTGGAAAGGGTCGGACATTCCAGGAAGTAAGAGAAAGATACACTGTATATTCCATCACCAAACAATGGCCGGCTTTGTTCTCCGTCGGAAGACTTGAGATACTGAACGTGGAGTGGCCGTTCAGCAGAGAGAAGGTCCAAGACTTGTGATTTCAATAAGGCCTGTCACTATATGGGTGATACGCCCGTAAATATTTGGACAGGGATGGAGCACTTACATATTGTTGAAAAAATATTAAAGTCGTGATAAGGAGAATATCTAGAGAGGGAGCCTCTGTTACCTAAATGATTGAAGCAAGGCAAGGAGCTGGGGTGGGGGGACATGGGATTCAACTGGGATTTTACTCCAAGTATCGGTCTTAGGAACTCATAGAAACACCTTGCCTTTCATGGACATTTGTCAGTTTAAGAATTTAGGTGAATTTCTGAGCCTTTCCCGTAGTTTAAATCTGCTTTACCTGAGTGTATCAAACAAGCAGGTGGTAATGGACTAGCTTTTCAAAACACATTAGCATCATTCTCCGAGTCAGTGGCTTTAGCCTGCATCTGGATTATTCAAACCTGCCATAGAGCTTGGCCTGAATTGTTTCCATTTAATTCCTGAATTGTTTCCATTTAATTCATCTAAGGAATGGCATTGGCTGTTTGAAATATTTTGAAGGGCCATTTGCTGTGTCCTGGATATCCTCACAGGACCAGAGGCAAGTTGGCACAGTTTAGCCCACGAGGAAGGGCACAGATAAATAGAGCATTAACGGAGCAACCAAGTTGGCTAGCAGAGACATTCCCATCCAGATCACGGTAACATGGAGACTCCTGTCTATAACATTTTATTAAAAGGGAAACTCTGCCTCTGGGGTCCAGAATATTATTAGATTATTTCCACATAAGTAAAAAAAACAAAAAAACAGATCAGTTTTGGAAATTTTTGTTTCTTCAACTCATACGATCTCCTAAAAACTGCATATAAACTTTATTTAAGAATACGGTACTTCTTTTGCTAGAACCCCAGTCCTGTCTTTTTCAAGCCCCTCCTTTTTATCATACACAGCACACAGAGTTTTCTGAAACCACCACCCCATGTATTCCATGTGCTTGACACAACTGAGTTTAACAGAGAGGGGCTGATTCCACAGTAGTAGCTGACCGTTGAACGTTTTCCGAGCGGGGTAGAAAACCTGGCACAGACAGAGGCAGCCCACCTCCTGTGTACTCCCTCTGACTGACATCACTGTATTCAGAGGTCACAGTCAAATATATTTTCATTGTAAAACTACAGGTGAATGGCAGGTGAATGGCAATCCCCCAAAGCCTCAGTCAACCAACCTTTTCAGTGAAATATTAACATAATTTATTTAGCTAAATTCTCACTTTACAAATTACTTTAATATGGACGTATTTAAGTATACATTGTTCCATTTGTCTCATCCAAGTGTCTTATAAATCAGTTTAAATTTTACAAAAGTCCTGGAGAGATAAAGAAATGTGTCGCAGAACATGGTTGTCTTCCGTGTCGTTAACCAGGCAACTTTTGATGATCACATATGTCAGTCGTAGTCTACATGTCTGTCTTTACCCAGCACAAATCCCTCACTGTCAAACAAAACAGTAAATAAAAGGAGTATTTTGTTTCTAATCTGTTATCCAGTCTCTGATGGAGCAACTAAGAAAGGAACGTATTGTTCTTGAAAAGTACCTGACGTCCGGAAAAAGGCTGGCCGGCAGCTCTTAGAAATATCCAGCTTGGGCGTTGAATGTGCAGATCTCAGGAGTCTTTAGACAATGTCCTTAGGAGGTAGATTGGATTGCGAAATCCAAGATATGGGCGTAGATTGATAACAGTACTAAGAACTCATTTGTGCCAATTGTCAATTAATCCTGATAGTAATATAGTCATTTGCATGAACTTGTGAAGTTAGTAACTAACTGGGAAATACATTGGTCAATAAAAGAGATAATAAATGTAAAATAAAATAAAACTATTTCTCACTCACTTTGTTGGAAAACCTTAATAAGTTATAATGCATCTCTCTAAAGTATATGCAACAACCAAACATGATCAACAGCATTAACTATTGTGAAGTATTCAGTTGGTGTGTTCTATGATATTCCATTCTAGAATAATCTAGAACAATGCTCAGTTTCCAGTATGTGCTATCTAGAACCTCACTCTCAATACACTAGACCATCTTTTCTGACAATGTAAAGCAGTTCTTCTAGGTTTGATTTCATTTTTTAAATCCCTTTTTTTGTCCCCCAAATATACAAAAAAAAAAAAAATACATGCAATGGTCTGACATTGATCGACATAACATATTTCCAAATATAATTTCCCCCAAGAAGTCTACATTAAAAAAAAAATCACATACATTTACATTCACATCTCAAGAATAAAAACAAATAATTAATTAAACCATATAGTTGGCCCAGGAATTAAACAAATTGATGACCATATGCATCATAGAATTAAGACAATCCAAAAATGAAGCAAAATGGGTTGATTTTCCCACCACTCCCTCTATATGGAGTAGAGAGAAAACAGGTGCTTGTTATGTATGTAAATACGTCTCACTCATCTTCACTAACATATGGGGAAACATATTGTTTTTTCCCCTCCTCTCCTTATGAATGGAAGTTTTATATCCATCACACAGTATAATATTATTTTATTTTTTTTAAAAAGCCTTACAGTTGGCATCTACAAACGGAATATTTTTTTTAAAATATGCATTACAGACACCTCTGATCTTAGCCTTTTAAAGACTTTTCTCACTGCTCCTCTTTTGTTTCAGGATCCTTTCAGAATCTCTTTGATAAAAGAAAAAAAAAAAAAACGTAAACGAAATGTCTGGCCTTTCTAAATGACTCTCTAATGACCACGGCTAATAAGGGAAATACTTCTAACATTTCTTTTCGGCTGGTACAATGGAGCCATTGTTTTTTGTTTTTTTTTAAAAAACCAATGAAAGACAAAGATCCCCCCCCAAAAAAATCCTTGTATTTTGAGAGATGGATCCTCTGTCTAAATACCTGTGTCGTGGCGTTATGTATTTAAAAAAACCTTTAATAACTGTGTTCCCACAGTGGGCTGCCATTATGTCTTTTATTCAGTTACCGCGTTGACGGAGACTTGACAGATTGACTTGATACCCATTTGTTTAGCTAAAAAAAGGAAAAACAAACACAATCCCAGGCTCTTTGCTGCCCTGAATTGTAGTCAAGGAAGCTCAGCAGGGTGTTGTCTTGGGCATGGATTAAAAATTTGCGGAGGAATTTTTTTTTGTTTGTTATCCAATTCCAAACAAAATGCTGGCCACCAGCGAAATATTAAAGGTACTCTGCCAACCTACACATTGCTCCTACTGTGAATGTAGAGAATAATATGTGTCTGTGGTGTCTTCTGTTTATGACATCACCATGTGGCTTGATATGCAAATTACACTTTCCCATTGAAAATTTGTTAGTTTTCATATCAGGCCACAGGAGATGTCATAAGCAGGAGACACCACAGAAACATAGACACCACAGACGTAGTTAAAATATGTATAAATATGTGTTTATAATTCTGCTCACTTGATGGATGTATAAGGTTTCGTCATTTTTGATTGTCTACATTCATAGTATGAGCAGAGAAGAAAGTGAGAGATGAATGTCTTGGGCTCTACGGTGATAAAATACACGTTGGCCGTTGGGAGGTATATAGATATATATATATATATATATAGATATATGACGATGCGTTCTTGAAATGATGAGAACACTAGTGGGAGGGTCGTAACGAGAGCTGAAGTCATCTGGTTTTTTTTTTGTTTGTTTTTTTAACGTCTCAACGCTTTTGTGCCTGAAAATTGCTACTCTGACACCCACGTGTTGGTTGAGGAATTTTAGCGCAATTTGTGACGCACTTTTAAAAAAAATAAATGGGACATGTTGGTGCAAATAGAGCCAGTGCAGCCCGGATGTTTTGAACTGGTGTAGGTAAAGCAAACCCTTTACAGGTAAGTCATTTGGCCTTAACCTGGTTTCTACGCCTGATTATACCCGATAATTATTTCAGTTACTGTCCTTTATTACTCTGTGGCACCCAGCTGCTGGAGTGTACTACTTCCGGCATCGGTTTGGTCTGTTTGTGACCTCCTGCCAAGACACCAATATCATGGCTCATAATTAGAATTAGTATCTTTCCGACGTGAACCAAATATTCAGATTTAAGTTGAACATCACACTACCCATCACCGCTTGCCAGCTGCACCAAACAATGGGTACATAACATGTAGTGGTTTCAGGAACTTGCAAGGTACACATGTGTGATTGTTACACTGCAAGACAGGACAAACATGCCAACCACCAAATCCCGCACACGGCTCTCTTATCCAGCCGAAGACATCCTTTCCTACTGAGGTCTGGACTTTAAGCCCTTCCTCTTACCTTGTCTAAGCTCCTGGAATGCCTTTTTGACAGCTCTCTCAGTTGCTCTCCTTCAGGACCACACTTAACCTCATTCATTGAGGTTTCTGTCTATCAACTCCGCACTGAAACAGCATTAACAATGACCTACTGGTTGCAAAGTCCAGAGGTCACTTCCTCTTGCTACCCCTTGACCCCCCAGCTGCCTCCGGTATTGTTGCCCACCCCTTGTCATTACATACTATTTGACACAAGTTCACGAAACATTTCCGATCCCAAGTCCCTCGTTTGTGATCACCTGTTCCCCAATAGCTTGTGTTTCAGATGCTTACAAACTTTTACAGTTTTTATTTTTTTGGGTACAAAGTTCTGAACCTTCACTGGTGAAACAGATGTTTCTGTTTTCCACCCACTCTGTTCCTGTTTAATGTTTTTGTGTGACCCTCACATCTATAATTTTATATTAAAGAACAACGGTTGGCAAAAAAATAACATCGTTACTGGAAAGATTGCATCAAGGGCAGGCATTTAAAATAAAGAAAACATCTATAATGCAATACAGAGATACTTTTTTTGAGCTGCCCTTGCTCTGTATAGCTCTATCAGAGACGGACATGTTGTTTAGAATCTTTGCTCTGTATAGCTCTATCAGAGACGGACATGTTATTTAGAATCTTTGCTCTGTATAGCTCTATCAGGGGATGGACATGTTGTTTAGAATCATTGCTCTGTATAGCTCTATCAGGGGGTGAACATGTTGTTTAGAATCTTTGCTCTGTATCGCTCTATCAGGGGCCTACATGTTATTTAGAATCTTTGCTCTGTATCGCTCTATCAGGGACGCACATGTTGTTTGGAATCTTTGCTCTGTATAGCTCTATCAGGGGGTGAACATGTTGTTTAGAATCTTTGCTCTGTATAGCTCTATCAGGGGGTGAACATGTTGTTTAGAATCTTTGCTCTGTATAGCTCTATCAGGGGGCGGACATGTTTTTTAGAATCTTTGCTCTGTATAGCTCTATCAGGGGAGCAGACATGTTGTTTAGAATCTTTGCAGACATGTTGTTTAGAATCTTTGCTCTGTATAGCTCTGTCAGGGGCGGACATGTTATTTAGAATCTTTGCTCTGTATCGCTCTGTCAGGGGCGGACATGTTGTTTATGATCTTTGCTCTGTATCGCTCTATCAGGGGGTGGACATGTTGATTGGAATCTTTGCTCTGTATCGCTCTATCAGGGGACGGACATGTTGTTTGGAATCCTTGCTCTGTATAGCTCTATCAGGGGCAGACATGTTGTTTAGAAACTTTGCTCTGTATCGCTCTACCAGGGGGCGGACATGTTGTTTAGAATCTTTGCTCTGTATAGCTCTATCAGGGGGCGGACATGTTGTTTGGAATCTTTGCTCTGTATCGCTCTTTCAGGGGGCGGACATGTTGTTTAGAATCTTTTCTCCATATAGTTCTATCAGGGGACAAAATATTTTTTGGAATCTTGGGTCCGAATTAACAGATGTGACCCAGGATTCCGAACAAGATGTTCATGTGTCAATAAGGTACATTATTTGTATTCTTTCATTAAGGCATTTTTTAAAAAAATGTCTACACTTCAATAAATATTTCAATTAAAAAAACTTCTTTTTTGATTTGTGGCTAGCAAATAAAAAGTTTAGGAAGTATTTAGCTACAATGAGAGAGGTCAGGGAGCGTAATCGGAGTTCCATGAAAAAAATTCTGTGCTGTGTTAGTTTTTTTTCCCGGTGCCCAATCATCCTATGGCCCCGAATTGCATAAACCAATTTTATTTAAAAAAAATTGATATAAAAATAAAAGTCATGTACCTCCTTCTGGTTCTGGTCCTGCGGTGGCATAAGAAAGTGGATCTTGCCCAGTACACTCATGGTTTGCCAAGTAATTTCCCCCCCGAAATCTTTCATATTGGGGCCAATTGCACAGCATGCTGGGTAAAAGCACAGGGAAGAGATCCACTTCCTTGAGGCCTATGGCACCACAGTACATAGGCTCCTTGGGGCTAGAAAATTATATTTAAAAGGGATCTTAGTCATGCTATGTACACTATACCCCTTTAGGTTAAAAATACATCAGATTGTGAGAACTCGCAGGCCATGTTAAACACCCATTTAATAAAAGGCTTATTTGTTACGAGACCCTGACTTGACCCCTACTAAACCTACAAACGAATCAAGACTCCTGATGTGATCTTTATAATATTACACAGCTGCCTGTGTTACGGCTGAAGAACATCAAAGCCTCATCTACTGGTTCAGCCGATGGTCAGCGCAATTTTTTGCTCCTGCAATTTATGGATCGTCCAAACTGTTCACATAATGAGCTGCTTGTACGCAGGGTTTCCACCTTTTCTACACCCGCCATGCTTTTGCCTCTGAAGATCTAACGTTGGCTCAAACCAATGTTTTTTTTTTACCGGTTGGATATCAACCTTACTTGTACGGGACTGGCCAGTCTTTAACTGGGATTAGTACAGAGCAAAATGGACGCTGATATAAATGGCATGTATTTAAAGGGATAGCAGACCCCTCGATATTACCTGCTGGGATCAGTGTGGCAAATACCTGCTGGTATCAGTGGGGCAAATAAACTGCGTACTCATCGCAACCTCTTTTATCTGCCCCCCCCCCCAACAAATTTCTGCAGGCATCTGAATTAAATGGTATTTCTTGACACTTAGAGAACTGTATTGGTATAAGAGGTTATTGCTGTAGGGACAGCCACTGTGTGTATCAGAAACAGCGGGCATACAGGGCCACGGCAAGGTCTGTAAAGGTCCGTGGGGCATAATTATGTTTCCCATCACATGCCCTAGTAAAGAATCCACCATGGGCAAGGGAAGTGAAAAAATAAAAATGAAACATTTTTTAGGCAGGGCATCACTGGGAAGTGGGTGGACATATGGTAAAAAATGGGTGGGTCCTATATGCAAATTAATCTGACCCATAGGTGTGCTAACATTAAGCCACACCCCATTGGCCCTGTTACAAATGGGATGTTCTAGGTAAATGCCTAGTGTACTTATCAGGAAGTGCGTACCTAGTCCTTTTAATTTAATGCGGCTGAGCTTACTGGGAGTTGTAGTCAAGACACGCAAGATGGGGAAAGGTTGCCATTCGTAATTTTAGGATTATCCCAAAGAAAGCAGTCTTGGCAGTCGCTTTATAAAGTCCCTGATATTGTTTTACAATGTTGCTAAAAGGTGAGGCAGTTATCCAGTAATGTGAATAAGCAATGTGCAACTCAGCTTTTTTTATTAAGTTATGACACAGTAGATGGTGCGCCTGGGTAATGGACCTTCGATTTGTATAATTTAATATTATACCAAAGTCGCTATTTAATTAAAATAGAATGAATGCATCTCTGGCTGCAAAAGATCCGTATAACTTCATTTTCAGCTTTTTTTTTGCGGCATTAGCCGACACTGTGGCTAAAAGTTCAGCTGGCGGGCTCGGGACGTGGAGGATGGGTTTTACCGATATTAAATTATTCCTGAAACACTTCAAGTGCTCAGAAAACACTCGATCATTAGGCCTCATTATATGCTCTGAGGCTGCTGCTTTTAAACAAGGCCCTGGGGTATAAGAGACGGCAAGTTCTGCAGACTTAGAGGGAAGAAAAAAAAGTGAGAAAAAAAAAATTGGATTTGGTGTAACAGACTATTATTACCAGAAAAACATGTGCTCTGCTATCAGATACAAAACTAGCCAGGGACTTTAAAGTAACAGAACAAAATAAACCGTAAAAGGGTAAAGAAAAATAAACAGATCTGTATTTTTTTTTCTTCAATTCTATCCATTTCCTAGAAATTGCATGTCTAATTTAATTAAGTTACTGCTGTTGCTGTAGACACAGGTAACTGCCTATTTCCCCAAGCCCTTCCTTATCTTGTAACATCACGGCACATAGAGTTGGCTGAAACCATTGCATGCACTAGAAATAGCAGAGTTCAAGAAGAGAGAGGCTGTTTCCACAGTAATTGTTGAGGACAGCACTTTCTCAAAACGTGTAGGCCCGCCTGTCATGCTACAACTCGTGTAGTAGGCTCACCCAGGCTGGATCCCGTTATTCCCCTTCCCATTCTTATATTACTTTGTTTTCTCTGGTTCTGATCCATTCCTGGATTTCCCTGCTGCTGGTTATTTGTTCTGATCCATTCCAGGTTGTTCTTGTTTTATCCTGCCTTGTTTCATACCATCTATACAAATGTATCCCACCCTTTAGTGTTCTGTGTTTCATGTCTTGGTGTCTATTTTTCTGTTCAGTTATTAGTTATTATATGGGCAGGGATAGCAATAGAACTTGCCTTATTGTGAGGTATCTTGATGCTGGTGGCTCATGGCCATTTCGTGTAACTGAATCCTCACTTTGTAGTTCTAGGCTAATCCTGTGTTTGTCAGTGGTTGTGTATGTCTCCTTAGTTCTGTAACCATGCCCTTTGTCTCTACCCTGTATATATGTCTTTAGCCCAATGCCTTGTATTTCTTATCAACAGTTTGGTACCTGCTCATGTCTGTTTTCAGTTCTGCTTTTGCTCCAGTACTCTACTTTTGTTCCTTGCCTATTTCCCCTGTCCCAGTTCTGCCAAAGTCCTTCCTTAGTCCTGTACTCTGTATTATGTTATTCGATTTCTGCTCTGTCCTTTTTTCATATTGCTCTGCTTATCCTATCTGTCTCAGCCTGGAGCTTCTGTCTTGCCTATTCTGTCACCTCAGGGCCCTGGTATGTGGCACATCCAACCTGGGGCCTCAAGCCCTATGGGGAGTGCAGTTCCCTAGCACCAGGCCCTTTGTCTCCAGAATATGACTCTGAATATGGGCGCTCAGAGTCCCATGTCTCCTGTACTCAGTCACGTATGTTACCGGTTGGCCAGTAAAAGGCCATTGGCTTAAGGCCAATGTTAAAGGCATGGGGGGAATGACATGGCCGGTATTATTTTGAAGAAAATATGGCAACACTTCTTCTCACTAACAACCCAGTCATTTTATCTGGAAGACCACTAACAGCTAAAAATAAAGAGGGTTTTGTATAAAAGGCAAGTGGAGCAGTCACCTGGGAAACCAATGACATGCTCCTCCTGACTGCTCCACTTGTACAATGTTACCCCAGACTTGATCTTTACATCAATCTTGCACTCTGACAGTGTCCGTGTGCACTCAACCAATCAGAGCAGGGGCTCATCCTGCTCGTCTGATCGGAGTCTAAATTATACAGCGCTCTCTCAGAGAGAGACTGTCGTTTTTACATGGGATCAGCAGAGGGGACACTAAGAGAGAGAGACATTTGCCAACCTGACTGGGCTGCCTACTTCCTAGGGAGGCATGGCAGCTGCCAATCAGAGGATAAACTGGCTTGTACTGTTAAAAGTACCTGCCTTATAGTTGGGACAACTCATTGTCCAGTTAGGTTTTTTTCATCTGACATTTTTTTAACAAAAAGTGAAGTTTGCCTTTTCGTACAGATTTTTAAGTGCTTTTGCACAAAATTTAAAGGCCGCCTAGACATTATTTTTCACTTCCTCTCATTGGCAGCGGCCATGTTTTCCTGGAAAAAAGGCAGCCCTGTCTGGTCGGTGACTGTCTCTGCTGATCCCTCGCAAAAAAACGAGGGTCTCTTTCCCCACACACTGCATACCCCAATCTGGTGAGTGCCCCCCGCTCTGATGGGCTGTAGGAACACTGACACAGCTGAGAGCAAACCTACGTGAATCTATTAAGATGCACATTGGGTTTAATCTGGAGATGCAGGACATGTTTTTTAACCTTTAATAATTGGCTGACGCATTTTATAAGTGTCTATAGACAGCCATTTCCCTTGAACAGTTGGCTGTGTTTATCCCATGGGTGGAAAGTCTCCATCTTTTCCCTTTAAAATGAGCAGCTTAACGCAACTAATTCCTCCACCATGTCAGGAACATTTCAAAGAATGCCCTGAATTATCGTGAGTTAAGCATGCAAGCCTCCAAACAGTCCGGTGCTGTCAGACCTATTTAATACGTCTTAAATACTTGTGACATTCACTCCTAGTTGTTGCTAATGGCCAGGCTTATTTTTATGGAAAATGTGATCTGCTCCCTGTGTCGGAAGTAACTGCGGCAAGCATCGGTCAGATTCGAGCTATACCCCGATGTAATGCCCACAGCTCTGTAGCACTGGTTTCCTAACGAGACCTGACACTGATTTGTGGGGTAGGGCTCAAACTAAATTACTGTGTGTTGAGAGAAAAAAGGGGTTTGAGAATTTTTCGAAAATACGATAATTTGTATTTATTATAAACATGGTGAAAGTTAAAACATGATGCATTGTTTTTACATTTAAATTTAATTTATTGAAGAATAGAAATACACAAGTAACGCAGCTTAAAGGGACAGTCTAGTCCCCAAACTCACTTTGGTGCAAGATGAGGATCACTGCTTGTATAGTGCATAGGCTTTCATCCCAGTCTGATTTGATGCAGGCATTCTGCATAAATCACATTTTTAATATTCTACTAACACCCTCCTACAGGTACTGCCGCTCTGATTGTGTATAGTCACTGAGCATGGATCAGTTTTGTTTCATTTATTCACTTCCTCTGCTGCTCTGCTGGTGGAAAAGAATGCATTGTGTGGAATCTAAGTAACCTTGCGCTTGCACACATATCTCAATATCTCTTAACAGTGCAACTGTGACTGATGACAACACTAGAGAAACAGGATATTCCATTAATTTCAATGGCATTGTTCCCGAAAAAAGAGGAAATTTACTTTTACTCAGCTAGTGTGGGCAGTCCTACTTTCTTGCAAACTGCAGTAATTTAAAAAATTCATGTGCAAGTTTTTTTTTATATTTTAAGCAGTGCAAAATCTAAATATGTATTGGAAAGTACTATGAATGTTCTTTAATATGCACTGACATTTGGAAGATACATTTTTGGGCACCAGACAGTCATCTGGTATCACAATATAGAAAAAAGAAAAAGGACGAGCAAAAATAGTGCCAACAAGGTATATAATAGCTATATGTATATATAAAATGGGTGTCCACTGGGTATCACAGGACCAGTACTGGTAACAACAGACCAGTAAGTCAACACACCTTTCCTGAACATGTTGCATTTTTCTATAGTGTAAGGATCAGCCATCCTTCATCCTACCGCTAAATATCAGACTACAAGTCCCATCACTACACCTTCATTACTTGCATTATACCATACAAATAAATTGGATTTTTACATTTGTAATAAGTGACGGGCTCATAAAATAGCCGGACCTTTTGTCAGAACTGAATGGTTACAAACTTTTGGGCCTGAAATCCATGTATCCCTCTGGCTTTACCTTCCTCTTTAGATTGCTAGCTCTTGGGCCCAGCGTCCGACGACTCACTGCTTTCCTACCTTCGCGGCTCTGCGCAGCACGCAGCTTAGCACAACATGAAAGCCGGTTTGCAGCTGAAAAAAGAGGGATGAAACGGGCTGCTGGCGAATCACGCAGGGAATTTTTTGCAATTATGGATTCTCTGTATGCAAAGCACTGAGACCGGCATCTTTGAAAGGAAATTAAACCATATGGGGAGACGGAAGGGTGCAGTGAGCCCAAGGATGCCTTTAGCCAGTTCACTTGAAACCTAGAGTCTGTTCTGTCCTATCCCCCATAGCAGCAGTAGAACATTTGCCCCCTTAAGGCAAGGCATTGTGCCAGTAGCAGGTGTTGGTCTGTCCTCTGGGATATAGGCAGCATGCATGGGCATTGGTGTGGATCTAAGAAAAGATGTTCCAAATCTGTTCTCGTAGAGCCAGCAAGAGCATCTGGGACAGCACTGTGAGTCACCACTCTGTAACCACTAAAAAAAACCAGTTGCCTTCCTTTTATATCAATACATTAAAATATCACTACAAATTGAGCTGGTTTCATGAAGCAAACACTGCTGGACCATATGCCGTTAGCTGGGATGTCTATAAAATGAAGAGGTAATTACAGCATTACAATGTTTGGAGCCATTGCAAAGCATTGCAATTACAATGTATGGAGCCATGCATTGTGTACAGACCTTAACCCACTATAGAAAATGCAATGGTGATTGTTCAACAGGAAAAGAACTGGTCTAAACCACAAATCATCTCTGACAAATGTTCATATTGTGTGTATTTTAGAAGGTGCTAGCTGTAGAGCATAATATTATTACATATATTCCAAAGTAGGCATTTTTTTTTAAATGAATGTAAATAAAGCACTTTGCTTCATCTAGCTCTTTTAGGAGGCAGACATGTTGTTTGGAATCTTTGCTCTGTATAGCTCTATCGGGGGCGGACATGTTGTTTAGAATCTTTGCTCCATATAGCTCTATCATGGGGCAGACATGATGTTTACAATCTTCGCTCTGTATAGCTCTATCAGGGGCAGGCATGTTGTTTAGAATCTTTGCTCTGTATATCTCTATATGGGGAAGACATGTTGTTTAGAATCTTTGCTCTGTATAGCTCTATCAGGGGGCTGACATGGTGTTTAGAATGTTTTCTCTGTATAGCTCTACCAGGGGGCGGACATGTTGTTTAGAATATTTGCTCTGTATAGCTCTATCGGGGGCAGATATGTTGTTTAAAATCTTTGCTCTGAATAGCTCTATCAGAGGGCAGACATGTTGTTTAGAATGATGGGTCAGATATTTAATTATCTCAGGTCGGATTGGCAATATACACTTTATTAAAAGAAGGCTTTCTACTCAAGGCTAAGTAATTTATTGACTAATAACCAATTTTGCTTGAAAAGCAGAAGGGGGGAGATGGGGCAAGATACTGTGATGAAAACTGAAAGGACAGCATGAGCTAATGTATATTGGTAACTTTACTCCTAGCAGGGTGCACTCTTTCATTATTCCTGTTAAAGGTCTAGGGTGAGCTGTAGGCAAAAAACATTATGTGTGTTTAATTGACAAATTGCACTGTAAGCATTTTAAATAGAAATGCTTTAACGAAAGAATACAAGTAAAGTACCTTATTGAGCCTCCTTACAGCTCTATCAGGGGGACGACATGTATCTTAGGTCAGATGAAGGACGATTTGGTCCAAGATCACCTACACTTGATACAATGTTATAACTAAACATGAGATATTAAGATGACCATGTCGGCTCCATTTTCTAGCTGTGCCTTGGAAGCAGTGAGTTGATCCCTTGCTTATCATTTCTTGGCATTTCTTTAGCTTCATCAACAGTCACTGGGGCTATTCATTAAAGAGGTGAGATGAGGTGAGATGAGCATTTTACGAACATTCTAACTCACCAGTTGGGACGAATTGTCCATCTTACCTCCACTCACCATTTAGTGAATATATAATGCTCAGTATCATCTTTAGCCATAACTCAATAAAAATATCTCATCGTAGATCCTCCATTGTTTAGCTTGGGGTCAACGCAAGAAATGTTTTTTTGTTTTTTTTTAGATACATGGATTACGATCTACCAGACACTGATCTGAGCATTAAATGTGCTGGTATAATAAATGACATCCATCTGATGATTTAATCCCCCCCGCTCCCCCCTAACCCTATTTATCCAATAGTCCTTAAAAGACAAGACTGGGCAATTGTGTTATGGATGAATAGCTAATGCTGCTTTCATGCTTCATTGAAGAAGCAGCCAATGCAGACTTCACTTGTCTTGGATGCATTTTGCACAATTTATAAGGACAATCTGTAAACGTAGCTTAACCTTTTAGCAAATATAATCGTCCGTGCTGAGCTGGGGCTTCGAGGCCGTGCAAAATATTTTAATATCTTGTCATGTTGTGTCTTTTTGGGTGTTTTACAACTGCTTGACTCTGTGTTCACTTAGAATGTTTCTGAAATAGTTTTAAAGATGATTTATTTATTTGACGGTGGCTGATTTGATATTAAGGAAGAATAGACTCTAGAATGGAGGAAAAGGGAGTAAATTACGATCTCCTCTCTTCCCTTTGATTCATAATAATTAAACATAAAAAAGGACAACTGTAGGCAAAACAACTAAGCTCTGTTTAACTGGAAATACTACATCGGGAGTAGGTGTTTCAATTAGAAATATTTATATCACTTATGGGTGAGTGGTTTCTGTGCTGACCTGGGCTGGGTTAAGGTAAAATAATCTTCAAACTCTAGTTGGGCTGGGAGGATACAGGAATTTTTTAAATCATTCACAAACTTGCTGTTGGTATCGTGAATGAAATTGTCAGCCTCTGATCTGATTTTTGGACTGTATAATTGTATTAGAGTGTTTTCTATGTCTGTTTTCAATTAAGAAGAAAAACTAAATAAAAGATTTAATACCTAAAAAAAAAAAAAAATAGAATTGCTTCCATGGAAGAATACAAATAAAGTGCCTTACTGAGCCCTCATTGCTTCTACAGCTCCTTTACGGGGCGGACATGTTGTTTAGAATCTTGGGTTAGGATTAGTGTTGAGCGAACCAGAACCGCACTGTTTGGGTTCGTACCGAACATTACGGTGTCCGTACCCCGGACCCGAACACGGACATTTCACTGTATGTTCGGGTTGGAGTTCGAGGTTCCGCTATAAACCGAAAGTCTTTAAGCCAAAAGTCTATAAACCAAAAGACATTCGGTTTATAGACTTTCGGTTTATAGAATACATGTAATGCTATTGGCTGTCTATAAACCGAAAGTCTATAAACCGAACGACATTCAGTTTATAGACTCTCTTTTTATAGAATAGCAATAGCATTACATGTATTCTATAAAACGAAAGTCTATAAACCGAATGTCTTTCGGTTTATAGACTTTCGGTTTATGGAATACATGTAATGCTATTGCTATTCTATAAACCGAAAGTCTATAAACCGAACGACATTCAGTTTATAGACTCTCTTTTTATAGAATAGCAATAGCATTACATGTATTCTATAAAACGAAAGTCTATAAACCGAATGTCTTTCGGTTTATAGACTTTCGGTTTATGGAATACATGTAATGCTATTGCTATTCTATAAACCGAAATAGAGTCCCCATTCATAAGAATAGGTCAATTGACCTATTCTTATGAATGGGGACTCTATTTCGGTTTATAGAATAGCAATAGCATTACATGTATTACATTTGAGAGTCAAATAGAACCGTCAAATACTGTGCTTACAGCGCACTTTGAAAAATTCTAATAGTTTTGGGTGCTATATAGTACATTTGCGTCTTGCGGTGCACTTCATATCTGAGAGTCAAATAAAACCGTCAAATACTGTGCTTACAGCGCACTTTGAAAAATTCTGGCTACCTCCTCCAGCACCGCTTCCACCTACACCGCTACGGTGTATGGGTCACTTAGTATAAACTGAAAGAGAATACCCTGCACTCCAACCCTCTCTCAAATGGATAATTCTGTTGATCCTCCTGGCAGCCATGCTTTAGATTTAGATTTATGTTCTTCCAAAGCTAAAATCAAAGATTCCATCTAGTGCCATTTTATGGCTCAGCTGTATTTGTAATTTGTATGTATTTTATGTTATTTTAAGTTATTTCCCTATCCACATTTGCTTGCAGGGCACTTGTTCTACTTTTACCCACATTTTAATTCCTTTTGCAGCCCTCTAGCACTTTCCATGACTTTTTTAGAGGCATTTTAGTGGCCAAAAGTCTGTGTCCCCATTGACTGCAATGGGGTTCGGGGTCAAGTTCGGGGTCAAGTTCGAGCACGGACCCGGACATTTTTTCGAAGTTCGGTCGAACCTGCCGAACCCGAACATCCAGGTGTTCGCTCAACTCTAGTTAGGATCAAGGCAGATCTGAGCCAAGATTCTAAATGACATGTCCGCTCCCTGAGGAAGGACTCAATAAGGTGTTTTATTTGTATTCTTCCATTCAAACATTTCTACTTAAATTGCCTGCGCGTGATGCCATCTTTCAGTGAAACATAACTTAACATCCAGGATTACTCCATGCACTAGAGCGTTAATATCAATCCGCGGTTATAACACCTGGTATGCTCAAACATGCTACAACGTGACTGCACAATCTAATTCCGTGGCACTGTTCTGAGACCACCGGATGGAAGAATGCCTGGAGAGTCCCCAGCTATATTTATACAGCGGGCTGCGCCTCCGGGAGAATTTACCACAAATATTGCAAATTCTAAGTCTTTGCCACAAGACGTGCGAGATCACCTGCTGACTGGAGACCTCATCCTAGAGGAACAGGTGCACACTCAACAACAATTTACTTTAAAGTCATAATAAGAGATAGGAAAGCTCACGTTATGATTTTTTTTTTCTGTCCAATTTCCTATTTGCTAAAAAAAAAAATCCCCAAAAAAAGGGAAAAAAAAAATCGTAGTCGAATGTTTAATAAAAAAATTCTGGCTGGGTTTCAGTATCTGGCTTCAGTACATTTCTTATTTGATATTTGAGATATGTACAACATGTTCACAGCAAATTCTCCAACAGAAAACAGTAGAGTTCAAACTAAGTCAATTAATTCACAGATTGAATGGATCCAAGCCCAGAATTTCGTGCCTTGTAGAGGCCTCTTTTTCGTTCTCCTGCCAAGAGATATCTGTTTATAAATCCGCAGACGTAACTATTGGGTATGTATGACTTTTGTAGCCTTATGTGATCTTTGATTGTTATGGCTGATCAGATGTAATTGAGTTAGGTTATTATTATTTTTTTCTCCAGACAGTCCTTGTCATTTTTTTTTTTTTATTACAAATTGGTTATTATACTTCCTTTTTTTAAAGCACAACGTTGGAGCAAAGGAAACCTGTTCTACCATGACGGCTTAAAAAAAGAAATAAAGATGGAATTATCACCCGTCACTTTCCGATCATTACATTACCATGAAAGCATCGGGGAGGCAGTGATTCTGCAAAAACGGCTCCAGATGGGGATCTTGTCGACAATCAGGGAGCTTGCAAACTCAAAATGTCTACACCCTCTCATTAGCAATCATGTTTCTCCATCCATTGCAGTCTGCAGAGAGACATCCAACTATCAGAGTGAATTCCCACTCATTACACTCTGCAGTAAGATATTTTGGTATCAGTAAGAGAAAGACTCAATGTATCACACTCAGCAGAGAGAGATCCAACTGTCAATGTGGGTCTTTGTCCATCATACTCTGTAGAGAGAGGAGTCCAACTGTCATCATGGGTCTCCATCCATCACACTATGTAGAAAGGAATCCAATTGTCAGAGTGAATTCCCATCCATCATACTCTGCAGAGGGAGATCTAGGTGTGTTAGGGACCAGGAACCAGACATAGACAGAAAGTAAGATGCAAAACACCTTTATTAATAAGAAATAGAAAAACGATAAAAATAGTCTGTATGCAAAATCCAGGAGGCAAGCTGGAGTGAGATGAGCCGGAATCAAAAGAATAGAGATCAGTGTAGTCAGGAACAAAGCCAGCAGTCAGGAACCAGAAGGAAAGTCAGCCGAGCCAGATCAAACATGAGAATCACAGGAATCACAGGAACTGCACTTCGAAGCCAGAAACAATGCAAGAACAAAGGAGCAACTGAGACTAGCAGCTTAAATACCTGTATTAAGCAGCAAGGGGGCTGGCCAATAACAAGTGATTAGCCATGATATTGTAACAGTAGGATGTAAGGATCTGGTCATTAATAACAGCTGATCAACTCACAGAAGGAAGGGTTTCTATTTAAAAATAGCAGAGAAACTCTGAAAAGGTGTCAGTGTGAAGCGAGAAAAAAATGGGAACTCCGCACTCACTTGCTTCGGGGATTTATTTTGAAATATAAAGGTCACAGGAACATGCAGTGGAAATAGCAAAACAAAGATGGTAAAAGCTTAACGCGTTTCATATCCGTGCTGGCACTTACTCAACAGCTAGGTGTCCATGTTAGATAGACTTTTTCAGAGAGAGATCCAGCTGTCAGCAGTAGTCTCCAATTTAACCATCCATCACACTCTGTACAGAGTACTCCAACTCTCAGAGTGAATTCTCATACATCACGCCCTGCAGACAGAAATTTAACTATCAGTATGAGACAGAATAAATCTATCACATTCTGCAGAATGAGATCTAATGGTCAGTGTGAGACAGACTCAATGTATCACATTTTGCAGAGACATATCCAACTGTTAGTATAAGTATCCGTCATCACACTCTTTAGAGAGGAATCCAACTGTCCGAATGAATTCACATCCATCAAACTCAGCAGAGGGGAAAACAACTGTCAGAAAGAGATCAAACTGCCAGCGGGAGTCTCAATTCATCACACACTGCAGAGATAAATCCAACTATCAGAAAGAGAGTCAACTACTAGTGTGAGTCTCCCTCCAACCCACTCTGCAGAGAGGAATCCAACTGTCAAAAAGAGGTCAATCTGCCAGTGTGAGTCTCCATCCATCACACTCTACAGAGAGGAATACCACTCTCCTATTTATTAAAAGTTTTAACATTTTGGCATGGCTTTTTATAAAGATGATAATTGTATAAAGTCTGTTGTTGCACAGCTTGTTGATAAATCAGTTAGCCATTACATAACATGAAATAGTTATAACAAAAATAATATATAACATTAATCAAGTGTCCAGGCTCCGGGGATATCAACTGGACATTGGTGAGACTAAAAATAAACACTATGCTGCTTTAGTAATAGGAAACCTTGAGGCACTTAGTGTGGGAGTAACCCGAGGATGACCTCCAGTCACCAAGAAAAGTGAACGAGGCTTTACTTATGAGGAATTGGCCAAGCTAGACCCAAAACGCGTTGTCTTGTTGCCTATATTTAAATTCTTCATCTTTCTCTTACATATCCAGTGTTGTTTTATTAAATAAAAATATAGCCCTCGATCGGCAAGTGTTCTCTTTTCTTAACGTAAGGGAGAGACTTCTGATACATTTTACACATTCCTACTCTGCTGCCTACTCGTCCTGCCCCTCAAATTTAGGATATTGGGGTCTATTTGTAGCACTTGTTCATCTTTCACTCGTTTGACCTGTTTGAAGTTTATTTTTCATGATACATAGTTTAAGGTTTTTTCCCCCATTTTATCAATGTATTATTTAATATACAGACTCGTGCCTTGCCTCTGTAGGTATTTATAAGATCCTGTGAAAACTTAGCTCTTCCATGTTGATAATTATTGTTTTATTATGTGATCTTTAGTGTAATATTGTTGTCACTTGGTTTGAAACCTCTAGAATGGTACGAGAAAAATATATTGGCTCCCACTATTACCAGCTGTAGCTTTCACATGTACAATTAGTTATTAGCGGTATTATGCCAAAAGAAGTAACAGAATAATCTACCATGTCACAGCTCCAAACACAGAACTTAAAGGAGGTAGCAAAGTAATTTGGAGGAGGGTTCATTGGTCCCGCACCAACACATGGTGGACCAAAGCAGCAAAAAAAAAGGTCGATTTTAGTTCCTGGCCTCAATCAAAAAGTGATCAGGAGCCAGGGACACATAGGCAGAGGCCCGAGTTGGGTTTTTACAGACCCCGTGGGACCAGCTGTCCGTCATAATAGACTGCCGTGTCGGGCAGCATGGAGGATGTCTGCACGTATCGTGCAGACATCCCCCGGCTGCCCCCACTAGCAACCAGGGAACGAAACCAGGAGGGGAGGGGGGACACAGACAGACAAGGGGAGGGGGGATAGAGAGAGACAAAGGGAGGGGGAGGGGGGAGGACACAGACAGACAAGGGGGGGAGACACAGACAAGGGGAGGGAGGGGGACAGAGATAAAAGGGCAGGGGGGGATAGAGAGAGACAAATGGAGGGGGAGGGGGGAGGACACAGACAGACAAGGGGAGGGAGGGGGGAGACACAGACAAGGGGAGGGAGGGGGACAGAGAGAAAAGGGGAGGGGGGGATAGATAGAGACAAAAGAGAAGTTTTGGGGGGAAAGAGAGACAACGCTGGGGAGGGGGGGAAGAGACAGCTGGGGGAGCGGGAGAGAGGCCGCAGAGGCAGCAATTTACATATATAGAAGTTAAACTTTTTTCCTATAGGGTAGTCTTATAATCAGGCTTTTAGTTTTTTTCCTAAAGGAATGTACAAATTTGGGGGGGTCGTCTTATAATCAGGGTCGTCTTATAATCGAGCAAACACGGTATAAAGGAAAAAAGTGCCAATCACTTATATCAGGTACTTCTAAGATGATTGGTATTTGTACGATAACTTTATATATTTGTTTCATTTAGTGTCTGAGTTCTGTGCGCCCCTAGATGCCATTTGGTATTTGGGTTTAGTTTCACCGGATGGCCATGAGATGGAGCAAGACAAGATAGCAGGGCAAGAAACCAAGCAGAACCAAGGATAAATCATAAGGAAAGGAAGCCCTCTAGCAGGCCACAGGACAGGGAAGTCCACTTGCAGGGCACGGGAGAAGCCCTCTAGCAGGCCACAGGACAGGGAAGTACACTTGCAGGGCACGGGAGAAGCCCTCTAGCAGGCCACAGGACAGGGAAGTCCACTTGCAGGGCACGGGACAAAGAAGCCGTCTGGTAGGACATAGGACAGGAAGAAAACTGATAGGACAATATGCAGTAAATAGTGTGCAGTGTATGTGTCCAGAAACCTCTTCTCATTATAAAGAAACAAATTCACAAGGGTCCAGGGATCAATTCTAAGGTTCTGGCTGTTTTTATTATTGGAAAGGGAGATCTACATATTGTGCTAGCCAAGGTGCTAATAAAAGCATAGATCAAGCAGTACTTGTGTGCAAACAGTGCTGCATTACTTGCCTTGCAAGTGTGCAAACACATGCATGTTTGCACTGTACCGGTAACATAAAATGTGCAGTAAATATGTGCGAGCCACCCACTCATGTGTGGCTCGGTGCTTTATTCTTCCAGAGTTAGATGGGATTCTTCCCCTAGTTTTTGGACAGAATAAAGTGATGTCTCCAGAGTCCGGCATTGCCTTCCAACCCTACGCTGCTCATCCAAAGTCTTTATTTTATTTCTCATTGGATCCTCAGCTGCTGTCTACACTGGCCAGGAGTTGAGATTAGGCTTGCACTCCTGAGAGCTACAATATAGAGAAGGTTGGAAGGAGCACGGTTTCGCTTTTAACCCTTCGGTAGGCCGAAATGGCGTATCTTGTTGCCGAAGGCCACTCGTCTCAGTTTCTCAAAGGGTTAAAAAAGAAACCCCCTTTGGAGTCATGGTGTACCTCCGGCAGTTGTGTTATGTAGATTAAGTCAGCCAGCACAAACCAGTCCTTTGACATTACAAATCCTTTGGCCCTCAGCTTCTGCTGGCAAATCGCCGAACCCCTTCTTCACTTGGACTGAGCTTAGAATCATTATATATATATATATATATATACCCCCCCCCCCCCTCCTCCTCAGATCTCAGGGACAGCCATAACCATACGTGTCCCGTGTTTGCACATTGAGAGGAAAAAAACCACCAGTCGGCTGGACGCTGGTCTCTAATCCTCAGTCATCATCTCTTGCAGCAGAGATCATTCGAATTGATTTATATAATCACATTATGCAAAGTGACACATGTAGTCATTGACTCAACCGCAGGAAAGTGCATCTTCCTTGCCATTTCTGCATCATTCAAGGTCTAGCTAGTCTAGTGTAACTGCCCACATTCGGAGAAGGCTGGGAAGATAATCTTTTTTTAAGGCTAGGAGTGAGATGCATGCCAGACAGCTGGGGTAGCTTGCACTATGGCAGCATCCCTCATTTAATTTGTACAATATGAGGCTCATAAGAGTCATTTTTTGACAGTGTAATATTGGCAAGCTAGCGCTGTGTGCGGCTAATCCTTAAAACTCAGATTGGGCTTTGCGTTGAACTCAGGTGCTGAGCGATCCTGCTGAATTTGTTTGGAAAGCTGATACGAAGTTAACTGGAGACATTGGTGGGACAATGTTCTGTACATCAGGGGTGGAACTAGTATAAGTGAATCAGATCACCCGCTTGCTTAGGGGCTGAAGAGAGATAGTTATAGAGAGGTGGCAAATAGCTGACTGATATGATTTTTCTCCAAAGGTTTCCCAAAAACCTATAATCACTAATGCTGGAGATCTTTGCTCTCGTCTGGGAGCTAGAGGTCCCAGTTATAGATGGTTCAGTCATATTTAGCAATAAGGTTAATTTATAAAGATGAATTGTGGGGCAGAGTTCTAAAAGTGATGTAATCGGCAGGAACATGACATTGGTGTCCATGGTGAAAGGATCAATTTTAAAATTGTGCCCAATTGATTTTTATTAAAAAAATAAAACAATGTTTTTTTATTAATTGTTGTGTCTTCCTTGATGTATTTTTTCTTCCTTTTTTCTCAAGTGGTCCTATTAAAATTGTTCATTAAACATCATTAAACATCATTGCAGGACAAAATCTTTTAGTGGCAACGTTTCAGACATTACAGAAAATAGCCTCGTGTGTGGTCCCTTTCCAACGCTCCCCCCCCCCCCCCCATCCTTCTCTTAAACAATAAATCTCTGAAAGTCATCCTCGATCTCGCAGACTTAGATCCAGGCAGAGTCTGGCTCTATCTTTTATTCATTGGCAGAAACATAGCTGTAGGACTTATTTAAATCACACTTTTATTTAAACAAACACAGCTGGATCTCAGTCTCTTAATATAGTGGGTTCTCTAATGAGAAATAACAACTAGTCATGTTCCCTTTCACTACCCAGCCCTTGCAACTCTTATTTTCTAAAATAAGATGGCTTTTCACCGTCCGCCACATTGGCTCATAACTCCTGCAATGTAGACATGGTCAGTGGGCAACTGGACTTGCCCATCATAGAGTGATAATGATGAACTGGAGTAGTGTATGTAGGAAGTTATTGGCTTCGTCGGGAAACAAACAGTCCTGCTCTTATTCTATTCTATTTTAGAAAAATAAATTGCAATTATAGTAATAATCCCCTTTTGCTTGAAGAGATCACCAAACAGTCTTCTTTTTTCAAGATGTAGAATATATGAATATTTATTATTTCCCTTTTATTTTTTTTCGGGTGGTCCAGTTTAACCCATATTATCCCACCGAGAGGTCTGCGTGAGATTACAGGCCCGGTCGAATGAGGTTGCCAACTTTAATCAGTGCAGCTGGGAAGCATACGATTAGTAGGCAGACTGCGGATGGGATGTGGCGCATCGAGGGGTGGCAGGTTGAGTGGACGAGATACAAAAGTGAAATCAAAGGGTGGAACTTAGACGGATTAGGAAGCCCGGTGAATGAAATGATTGAATTGGAAGAGGCCTGATAAAAGGCTTATAGAAAATCTTGTGAGAGAACTCAGTCAACTGACGGAAGAAATAAATGATTTTGCGGGGATCGACATAATTTCCTAAGTATACCAAATGGAACTTGGACACCCGCAACATGTGCGCCTCTAGAACCCCCGCCGATGGTCCCTGCAGCAATCTGGAAGTAGGCCGTACACAAAGGTCAAGGAATACAGAGGCTTGGCTCCTTTTCTTGGAACTTCAGATAAAATAAATATTGAACAAAAAAATAAAAAAAATAACTGGGTTGGAAGGAAATGACATCTGCTTTGGATCTCGTTCCTGAACTCGTTCCAGCCTGAGGGTCTTTAATACATATCAATGGGATGCAGACCAGGCGCAGTTAACCCATCGAGTGGTCATGGTCACAGGTGGAAGCAGTATGGCATGGGATTCATAAAACTCATGTGGTTTTTTTTTTTTTTAAACGCCTACAACTACAGATTTATTCTGCTGCAGCCATTTTATGTTATGCAAAATACGGGTTAGATTTGTTTTGAACTAAAAAGGTTTTCATTGAAAGCTGTTCATTAGCATGCCAAGCCGCGAGGTGATGTCATATCCCGGAGACACCACACACATGCTATTAAGCTATGTATCTGCTTGCAAGTCTGCTAACACAAAATATATAGGTGATTACTGCCTAACAGTGGGTAGGTGGCAGAACTTCCATCTACAGTGTACAGATCTGTCTTATCTTCAAAACTTTATCTCTTCTAAAAACAGCAAATACAAACATAGAATGTGTCATCAGATAAGAACCATTCAACCCCTCTAATCTGCCCAATTTTTTCTAAATATTTTCATTAGTCCCTGGCCTAATCTTATATCTAGGATAGCCTTATACCTATCCCATGCATGCTTAAACTCCTTTAATGTATTAACCTCTACCACTTCTACTGGAAGACTATTCCATGCATCCACTACCCTCTCAGTAATGTAACACTTTCATTAGTCCCTGACCTTATCTTATATCTAGGATAGCCTTATACCTATCCCATGCATGCTTAAACTCCTTCACTGTATTAACCTCTACCACTTCTACTGGAAAACTATTCCATACATCCACTACCCTCTCAGTAAAGTAATACTTTCATTGGTCCCTGGCCTTATCTTATATCTAGGATAGCCTGATACCTATCCCATGCATGCTTAAACTCCTTCACTGTATTAACCTCTACCACTTCTACTGGAAAACTATTCCATACATCCACTACCCTCTCAGTAATGTAATACTTTCATTAGTCCCTGGCCTTATTTTATATCTAGGATAGCCTTATACCTATCCCATGCATGCTTAAACTCCTTTACTGTATTAACCTCTACCACTTCTACTGGAAGACTATTCCATGCATCCACTACCCTCTCAGTAATGTAACACTTTCATTAGTCCCTGACCTTATCTTATATCTAGGATAGCCTTATACCTATCCCATGCATGCTTAAACTCCTTCACTGTATTAACCTCTACCACTTCTACTGGAAAACTATTCCATACATCCACTACCCTCTCAGTAAAGTAATACTTTCATTGGTCCCTGGCCTTATCTTATATCTAGGATAGCCTTATACCTATCCCATGCATACTTAAACTCCTTCACTGTATTAACCTCTACCACTTCTACTGGAAAACTATTCCATACATCCACTACCCTCTCAGTAATGTAATACTTTTATTAGTCCCTGGCCTTATTTTATATCTAGGATAGCCTTATACCTATCCCATGCATGCTTAAACTCCTTTACTGTATTAACCTCTACCACTTCTACTGGAAGACTATTCCATACATCCACTACCCTCTCAGTAATGTAATACTTTCATTAGTCCCTGACCTTATCTTATATCTAGGATAGCCTTATACCTATCCCATGAATGCTTAAACTCCTTTACTGTATTAACCTCTACCACTTCTACTGGAAGACTATTCCATACATCCACTACCCTCTCAGTAAAGTAATACTTTCATTAGTCCCTGACCTTATCTTATATCTAGGATAGCCTTATACCTGTCCCATGAATGCTTAAACTCCTTTACTGTATTAACCTCTACCACTTCTACTGGAAGACTATTCCATGCATCCACTACCCTCTCAGTAATGTAATACTTTCATTAGTCCCTGGCCTTATCTTATATCTAGGATAGCCTTATGCCTATCCCATGCATGCTTAAACTCCTTCACTGTATTAACCTCTACCACCTCTACTGGAAGACTATTCCATGCATCCACTACCCTCTCAGTAAAGTAATACTTTCATTAGTCTCTGGCCTTATCTTATATCTAGGATAGCCTTATACCTATCCCATGCATGCTTAAACTCCTTCACTGTATTAACCTCTACCACTTCTACTGGAAGACTATTCCATGCATCCACTACCCTCTCAGTAAAGTAATACTTTCATTAGTCCCTGACCTTATCTTATATCTAGGATAGCCTTATACCTATCCCATCCATGCTTAAACTCCTTCACTGTATTAACCTCTACCACTTCTGCTGGAAGACTATTCCATACATCCACTACCCTCTCAGTAAAGTAATACTTTCATTAGTCCCTGGCCTTATCTTATATCTAGGATAGCCTTATACCTATCCCATGCATGCTTAAACTCCTTCACTGTATTAACCTCTACCACTTCTACTGGAAGACTATTCCATGCATCCACTACCCTCTCAGTAATGTAATACTTTCATTAGTCCCTGACCTTATCTTATATCTAGGATAGCCTTATACCTATCCCACGCATGCTTAAACTCCTTCACTGTATTAACCTCTACCACTTCTACTGGAAGACTATTCCATGCAACCACTACCCTCTCAGTAATGTAATACTTTCATTAGTCCCTGGCCTTATCTTATATCTAGGATAGCCTTATACCTATCCCATACATGCTTAAACTCCATCACTGTATTAACCTCTACCACTTCTACTGGAAGACTATTCCATACATCCACTACCCTCTCAGTAAAGTAATACTTTCATTAGTCCCCGGCCTTATCTTATATCTAGGATAGCTTTATATCTATCCCATGCATGCTTAAACTCCTTCACTGTATTAACCTCTACCACTTCTACTGGAAGACTATTCCATACATCCACTACCCTCTCAGTAAAGTAATACTTTCATTAGTCCCCGGCCTTATCTTATATCTAGGATAACCTTATACCTATCCCACGCATGCTTAAACTCCTTCACTGTATTAACCTCTACCACTTCTACTGGAAGACTATTCTATACATCCACTACCCTCCCAGTAATGTAATACTTTCATTAGTCCCTGACCTTATCTTATATCTAGGATAGCCTTATACCTATCCCATGCATGCTTAAACTCCTTCACTGTATTAACCTCTACCACTTCTACTGGAAGACTATTCCATGCATCCACTACCCTCTCAGTAAAGTAATACTTTCATCAGTCCCTGGCCTTATCTTATATCTAGGATAGCCTTATACCTGTCCCATTCATGCTTAAACTCCTTCACTGTATTAACCTCTACCACTTCTGCTGGAAGACTATTCCATGCATCCACTACCCTCTCAGTAAAGTAATACTTTCATTAGTCCCTGGCTATATCTTATATCTAGGATAGCCTTATACCTATCCCACGCATGCTTAAACTCCTTCATGGTATTAACCTCTACCACTTCTACTGGAAGGCTATTCCATGCATCCACTACCCTCTCAGTAATGTAATACTTTCATTAGTCCCTGGCCTTATCTTATATCTAGGATAGCCTTATACCTATCCCATGCATGCTTAAACTCCTTCACTGTATTGACCTCTACCACATCTACTGGAAGACTACTCCATGCATCCACTACCCTCTCAGTAAAGTAATACTTCCTGATATTACTTTTAAATCTTTTCCCCTCTAATTTAAGACACTGTTATATCCTCTCCTCCATTACTGTGTTGATTCCCTTTATGTATATAAATGTTTCTATCATATCCCCCCTGTTACGTCTTTCCTCCAAGCTATACATGTTAAGATGCTTTGACCTTTCCTGGTAAGTTTTATCTTGCATCCCGTGAACCAATGTAGTAGCCCTTGTAATAGATTTATATCTATTGTTGTTATAGTAACAGTCCCGCCTCTCTCCAAGCCCCGCCTCGCTCCAGGCCCCACCCCTCTCTCTCCAAGCCCCTCCTCTCTCTCCAAGCCCCTCCTTCTTGGAATGTCAGGGAATTTAGAAGCCCCGGTGAAATTATTTTCAATGTAAAACTACAGGAGAACTGTGATTTGTTCTAAAGAACTATTTATCAGTGAGTTCGCAGATATTTCATGTGACGTTAATGAGAGATTCTTTTCGTCAGTACTTGCGCACACTGTATTCATGTGACCAAGGTGTTGCATGGTGACAAGGACGCGATTTAACACAACTATAATGCACTGCTATCAGAGTGCTGTGAACCAGCTTTAATATTTCAGCCTTTGAAGCATGAAAAACAAAGACCAGTAACCGCCGGGCCAGTTTCCAGGGTATATTTGCCAAGGCTTGGAAAGAGTTTGTGAATGTTGAAAAAATCGTGGTAGAGAATTTTTGCGTAAGCTGAGAAAGTCCAATCCTCGCCAACGCCTGCGCATACATTCATGTTTTTGTTTCTATCAAACCTACACTTTGTGTGGGAAGATGATAAAGAGCTGGCAGGCATGCAGAATAGGGTTAGAAAAAACCTTTACACATCCTCAGTGTTCAGTAAACAAGATAGCACATAGAAGGAGCACAGAAAGGACTGCTTAGCCATTGAAATGTTTTATATCTTTGAAGCTTCTGTGGCCATATGAGGCACTGCAGGTAGTAAAAATACCCTTCAATTTAGACCAGTACAGGCAGCATTTTCCCCCAACCTTAGTTTACAATTCTCATCTTCCTTGTTCCTCGGCAGTCGGCACATTTCAAATTTACAAGGACTGATTTCAAATTCAAGAGCACTGATTTCAAATTCACGAGTGCTGATTTCAGATTCACGAGGGCTGATTTCAAATTCACGAGCGCTGATTTCAAATTTACAAGGGCTGATTTCAAATTTACATGGGCTGATTTCAAATTCATGAGGGTTGATTTCAAATCCACGAGGGCAAATTTCTGCAAGCGGCTAGTCTGTAGAAACATGTGCATAATCCTTTTAAGGTCCGCATGTTTCCATACTGATGGTCTTGTTCTAGTGAACGTGTGACCAGGTCTTTGTACTAATAAGATTGAGTATGGAGAAAATACATATGACACTGGTAATGGATCAGATGATCTCCTGAGGATGTGGAACCACAAGTGACTTGATCAGGACCTTGGAGAAGAACCCTAATATTTGTGAACGGGACCGAGAATCAGATGATAGGACAGAAATACTCTCACGCTATATATTAGCACAGCCGGCAAACCCATGATGGCCACTGCAAGAAAGGTAACCTTTGTTGATATTATCATGGGTCTACACCTCCGAGCAGATGTAGAACAATACAAAATCAAGATCTTCCTGGGAATCTGTTAATAAAATAAACCATTCAGACAATGCAGGGGAGAAAAGAAGGATTCCCCCCCCCCCCCCCTCCACTTTGAGATAAAATTAAAAATAGAAAATAATCATTCCCACCCCCTCAACACACACACACTTTGAGATAAAATTAAAAATATTTCATTATCATTTTTTTCTTCTGGATAAACTCTATATGTAGGGGAAGGCTTGGACTTGATGGACTTACTACACATTTTTTTCAACCTCAATAACAATGTAAATTTTGGGCGCTATATGCAAAACTATTAATGTAATGTAACTATAACCCATAACCCTGGTCTAGCTATTTGGAATACCAATGTGATTTTTTTTTTTTGTTTAACTTTTTCTACTAGAAGCAAATCTTATTCTTCCACAAATGAAGGAATGGCTTAAAGAGGCGCAAGAGTTTACGAGCGCTCTAATGAGAACTCAATGGACATCAACTCCTTCGGGCATCTTCATCGAGTGTCCACCCTCACAAGGACCTTAGCGTTCCGTTCGTAACTTTGCCCCCGCATCATTTTACTTAACGCTGACAGGTAGAGGGCAAATTTGCATAATGAACCCTTTAAATATTCATTTTTTTTATTAAGGCTGCAAGGCACTATTTGTCCAGAGCAGCTTCAATAACTAGTGACCCTATACGAATCGCAGACAATTGTCAAGTCCTATTAAGGGGAGTAGGGACCGTCCGACAGTGATGATCGTCTTTTCTGATTCTCTCAAACAAGTCTGAGATAACTCGCTGTGACAGGCCGCTGTTCAGATATGCGAAATGAATCACTTATCCAAATCTGGGATTGTCATAAGTCGATGAAACGATGCTCGGAGGGAAATACTGTGGGGGTCACTTAAAATGTATGCAAATCTGACATTTCCTTACCGATTAGCATATCTACACATCAAAGTTTACTGTGTATCTCTTCTGATAATTTTGGTACAAGGGGCTTAAGGTCAGCGACACATTACGTAACGCATGAAGAAGGAAAAGAGAAATCACTGTTTTTCTTTTGCAAAACTTTCCGTTAAAAACCAGGCCTTCAGTTTTGACATATTTCCTACAGATTAAGGGCAGATTTGAATGCAATGTTACTGAAAGAGGATCATGAATATAGCTTAATAAAGAGGAAACGCCCTATTTGTTCCCCTCATGCAAAGTACGGAACGTGGGCAGACTAGATGGGGCGAATGGCGCTAATCTGCCGACACATTGTATATTTCTATGTAACCTGGGACAACGTTCATTAGTATTGTTAAAGGCCCTCATGTCTGCTAGCATGACATCGTCTTATGACTGGGTCCAATGTCTGGTGCTCTAGAACAGGGTAAGGCATCGACATTTGTCATGGTGGACAATTACTGGGGTCTTTGGCGGGTTTTTTTATGGAACCTTCACAAACCTTGCCGTGGACACTTTGCAAGACCCTGCTCTAGAACGAGGAAAAAAACACTAAGCAAAATTGGGAAAAATCTCCGAGAACACCACAGATTGTACAAGGGTGAAGGATTCTTGACACAGGGATCTCCTGCTCCTTCGACTAGACTGGTGAAGATTTGGTACCAAGTTAACGCCTAGCTGTGCTCAATAATAATCGTAAATATCTTCAACAATTTAAAATCTCCCTTATATTTTTTAATGGTTCTGATGCCCATTTATGTAGACCTTTCTTTGGACAGGGCCCTTTGGGACAAAGTTGGAACCCCTGTAGCTCCATCCTATGACCACCGACTTAAAGACCAGCAAAACACATTGAAATGATGTGGCAATAGTTCCCAAAAATAATATGTCAAGTGACTGCCAACAATAATGGAGTTGGAAGTTTGTTTTAATATATACAAAATAAAATAAATCAAAGCTTGGCATTAAAAGCAGATGACATAAATACTGGGAATAAGAAACAAAAAATGCTGGGGAAATACAGGAACGATGTTTTAATTCTTAAAAAGTCTTGACATATTAGATCACTTTCCCTTAATAGGCCTTAGCTCATGAATTGGGATGGGGAACGCAGTCTACTAAAAAAAAAATACCTGTCTCTAAATACAAATGTTACATTTAGAAGTCTATCCCCATTCATTGATGTAATCAAGCCAATCTCATAAGATTTTTTTTGGTCATTGGCTTACTTACTCTTATTTACGGCCTATAAATAAAACAAAAACAAAAAGAGTTGTGCTATATGAGGTTATCACTTCATTGGAGAGTCAAGTAACTAACCATATCTACAATATATCTGGAGAAAGACAAAGCCAAACTGTTTTGGGGTCCATGTACCTGCTCGATCGAAGATTTTCCACCCTTCTTTAATTCGCTTCAATAAAAAAAATAAAAAAAGAAAAATCTGCACCCAACTTATTAATTTCTTAATGATGACGTAAAAAATATTACCAAAATAATTCACTGTAAATTATTTAAACGGCACATAATTTATTCATTAAATAATTGAATTTCCTTGAAAAACTAAAGATGGAAAATTGAAAGGTAGACATGCACCAAAATAAATACAATATACCAAAAAATAAATACAGAGAACAGCAAAAAAGTAGTATTTACATTTCTGTTCCATCCACTATATAACCAGCTTTTGCAGTTCAGTGAAGGGAGATAGCGAGACTTGGTATAATGTGATACAGATACATAAAAATGTTTAGGTAAATTAAAATGCTGTAAAATTAGGGTTTTGCAAGATGCTCAGGTTTTTCCCTATGTTGTTTGACAAATTGAGAAAGTCACCAATATTTTGACACTTTTTTTCTGCCCAGAACTGATAGCAGTTGGCTGTGACTACCCATCTGCGGATTTCCTCTATATTTTAAAGACTGGTTCAGAGCCAATGCACTGGATCACATCCATTTGTTCCTTTTTAAAATACAAATTTAAGCCAACTCTAACGGCATTTCTCATACAGATCTGGAAACCAAATTTGTTTTAACAAGGTTATTGCATAAATTTAATTTGTATATTAGAAAAAAAGAAAAAAAAAACTACAGAGATTTTTTAAAACATTTTTAAATTCTTCATCTTTTTTTAACAGAATATGTTTAATTTTTATATTTTTTTTTCAGTTTTCAACAGGAGATGTCTGATTTTTATCCCATCTGAATAACAATTTTTTCTTTAATAGTATCTTATACATAAATAATTTCTTATTGAGTAACTCCTGTATGGGTAATCCTTTTAATTGTTTGATGGTAAATAAAATAAAAAAGCTTAACACATTATGTAGTGGTACATTATTATAATTATTATTATTTCAAAAAGACGGGGAGCAAACACATTTCATACAATTTCACATTATATAGATTTTAAATATCTCAGAAGTATTAAATTAAAATCTTAGTGAAATATATAATTAATAAAAAAATGTAATTAACACCAAATGATAAATTACTTATATATAATTATATGTATAAATATATAAAAACATATATATATATATATATATATATATATATATATATATATACACACATTTTTATCTATTTTTTTAAATTCTTCTTTATTAAATTTTATCAAAAAGACAATACATACACATAAAATATTTTCAAATAATCGGTTTGTTTAAGACAAGCATATATTTACATCTGTTCTGTCATGGTTTACACATTAATAGTCCATTGAACCGTGGCAATTTGTCCCATGAAGTCACAGGTATAGTAATTTGTTACTCCGACGGATCCCTCAGACACTCCATACATATATTGGTTGTGTATTCTTTGAGTCCAGGCTCCTGCAAAATTTTATCTATTTTTACTGTTATTTATTTAAAAAAATACACACCAATATGATAAATTAATACTAATTTTAGGTTATAGTATATCACATAAAAGTGCAAGAAAACGCTGCTATTAATTGCAGTATTAAATAATGTTTAGAATTCAGGGTTAATCCTAAATTCTTCTTTAACCCCTATTACTTGAATATTATTGAAGCATGCTCCAGAACAGGCGCCCACAGTACAGAATGAATTGGACCATTCCAACTCACCCCTCTAGCTGCAAACTGACTGATTAAAAATCAGATTGCCATTGGTCCTGAGCTATTGTCTGATATGCCCACATCATGTATCTGGTTTAATTTACTTGATTGTTCCATTCACTATTCATGAGTTCTATAATATTTCAAACTTTAATTTCAACAGATTAATTCTTGCTAATTATTCAACATATGAACCTACGCACGAGAAGTCAGCGGCTTGGAAAGTCCCGGGGCAGACGATGCAATGTCGAATCTTTTTCTGATTTCAAGTGGAAAATAAACTAACTATGTGGAAATATGGTAATACATTGTGCTGGGGGATACAACCTTTTCTCTGTAAAGAAATGTTTCGTTAGCATTGGCTTCCAGTCTTTTATCTTCCAGGAGGAGCTGCCCTTTGTTAATGCAGGAATATTAGAGACCGACCCTTGATTCTTTACTTCGAATACAGAAAAATTAAATATATTTGCATAATTTGATATTACTTCCGTCTGATACTAATGTACAAGACCCCCGAGAACAGCTGTAAAGAAATCACGTCGACACCATTATTGTCCATGAAAGGGTTCCGCTTTTACGTTTCCTGTATTTTGGCATTTGGCACCCGCCATGGGCCTATTTTAAAATATGTGCGTGTCATTAGAAGGGCTTTATAGTTCTGTAATGAGAATTGAGTGGATGGTTTGGTTTTCAAGCCAAATTACCAAACTAGGGCAAATGTCTAGACATAGCTCTTGGCCAAGACGACTTGTGATAAAACCTTAAGTTTCCTTTCCAAGCTACCTGGTATATATAAATATATATAAAATCTATTTTTAAAAATTATCAATAGGTACCAAAATATAATAAAGGAGGCAGATGTTGTGAAATATAAAAGAACCTAACAAGTGGTGAACCTTTTAGTTATCCATGGATCCACTAGACAACTCCAAAGAGGTCCACCTGCTTGGCAATATTATATCTATATTTTTATTGGCTGGGAGTGCTGCCACATACATAAATAAACTCGCAGGCACTTAAAACAGAGACGCTCTTCTGCAGACGATTTCAACAAAATATTGGTGAGGAAGATGGACCTGAAATGTTGGAAGAGGGATCTGATAGCGTCTCCAACACTGATGTCTGTAAAACTATCCTATATTAGGACCAGGTTGCTTCAAGTATCAGTTTGATGCTTGACGTTTGACTATTTTGGGTTTTACAGGGTAATTAGTTCATTCAGTTGAAACAGAGCTTAAAATGATTTAGCTAAAGGTGACACATGAGACACTTTAGGAGTGTATGGACCGACTTCCTCTGAGGCTTTTTCACAAGTGATGTTTTTAAGGTTCCCGTTGGAGTTAGGTAGAAGGGAGAAAATCTTAGCCCAATTCTCTTGCTATTTTTTAGTTTTTTTCTTACAGAGAGACAAACTCATCCCAACAACGATTAATCCAACTCAAACCTACCTCTGTCGGTTCTTAAGGACATTTACACATTGCACTTCGACTACAATATATAAGGTTTTTGTTTTTTTTAGAATGTTCTTTAAAGGGATTATATAACTTCAACATTGTTCTTACTGTGAATGTAGAGAATAAAAAAAAAAAAAAAATCTATATATTGTGTTAGAAAACTGCAAACAAATGGCTAAATTAAGAGAATTTATTTTTTTAAATCTGTCTGTGCAATCTCCAGCTTATGACATCACCCCTGGCTTTATATGCAAATGACACATTTCCCATGGAAAACCAGTTCATTTAAATATCAAGCTGCAGGTGATGTCATAACCAGGAGACCCCCACAGACACATTTAAAACACATTTTTCTCCTAATTTAGGCATTTGCTGCACTTCTGCTAACACAATGTATAGATCATTTATTAACCATTTCTTTTGTGTATTAAAATACATTTTACATGTAAGAAAAACAAAGAACAAGAAATACAAACCTTAAAATACTACCAAATAATGAAACAAAGAAAATCTAACAATTCTTAAAGGGTAAGAGGGAAGGGGATCATCTTAATTTGAGATTTTGTTTAATTTTAGTAAAGTTGTATTATTTATCTGGCTTATGTATCAATTAAATAATTCAGATCATTATCCAAAAAAATCTCTCTTTGTTCACAGTATAGACAAAGTTTAGGTGATTCAGTCCCTTTAAATTCAATGCATCAAAGTATAATGTATTTTTCCGGTGTGGGGAAGCTGATTAGTCTCTCTCTATAGCAATCTACGTTGTCACCCTGGTTATGTCACAATATATATTAACACAGTGATATTGTTTGAAATGTTACGAGCGTTTTCAGTGTTTGTCTTTGATGTGGCTGCGATAGAAAATAAGATACTTTAGATATATTGGAACAAATGGCAGCTATTATCTCTAACACACCATATTGTATAAAGGATGCATCTGTGATATATAACACCTCCTTTAGAAAAAGTACTCTAACCCATATGTCATCCGAACCTACGCAGACAGCCAAACGCATGTTCTATTAGTAAAGATGGCATATAAATAGCTGAGAGAAGTCATAGCTAATGCAATAGAAAGGATCTATTTTATTACTCTTAAAGGGAAACTGCTGGTAAAAGTAAAATGCTGTTTAATTGAATGACTGCATCAAGTGCAGGCATTTTAAATAGAATTGCTGTATAGAAAAAAAGGGCTTTACCATGTACCTTTTCCCACCTTTCCAGAGGGCCATCCTCTCCTCTGAACCCCATTAGAGGGTGCCCTTTTCTGAACCCTGTAAGAAGGTCACCCTGTAAGAGGGTTCCATTCTCGGAACCCTGCTAGCGGTTCTCCCATTCTCTGAACTCCATTCGAGGGTCCCCTTCTCTAAACCCTGTTGGAGGGTTTCCATCTCAGAATACACAGCATACTAAGCATCTTGTTAATCCTGTCAGTTATATTCTATGCTCGCTCCAGGGTTTCTTCAGTTCATGTTCTGTTCATACTGGATACAGCAGCTGCAACAACAGGGCCCTGGAATGTGGCTGCATAAACCTGGAACCTCAAGTTACCGGGGCAATGTGGTTACCCTGCACCAGGCCTTTTGACTCCATATCCTGCCAATGAGTTCAGGTTCTTATGCCATCCAGGACCCCATGCATGACATCAAGTGAAATAACTCTTTGCACCAGCTGTAGAAGCTGTTCAACCCTCAGGTTTGCAGATTTTATTCCCTTTAGGTCCCAAGCAGTCTTTCATCCTACTGAGGTCAATAAAATGACCATTTGTGGGTAATACTAACATTCTAACAACAAACCTGAAAATATGAACATATCCAAAACTTATTTTCCTGGTAAAATATTTTATTATTAGTTTTATGTATGAGATTATCACACAGAGATATTCTGGGCAAAATTCTAAAAATGGAACAATAAGTAGAAACATTGGATAGGGTTTCCATGTAGACCAATTCCCTTTTTGAACTTTTCCTTTACGTAGGGTGTAGATACTCACCAGAAATCATCACAGACAATGTGGCTTTGTAGACACGTTGGCCCCATATAAAAATTGATGGGAATCTCAGCTAACGTCTCCTCTGTTAGGCTAATTTGCACACGCCTCACGCAAGACCTTGGGAAAGCGTAATTACCAGGTAACAACAAGATTTGTGGAAACCCGCGTTTCGCGCAGGAGGAGTGATAGCCCGGAGAAACCATGAACTACTGGAGCCAAGTAAAACTTCTCTCGCTAGTTATTATAATGTTGACTTAGTTAGGTCATATTTTCTTTATCCTGAAGAAGTATTTGTGCAATGCCTGACTACACGAGTCCCAGCAGAGCAATTTCCTTCTCATTACCCTTTTTTCGTAAACATTGCAAAAATGACAGACTTATCTTTGCAAACATTAGAGCAGCGCTGTCCTGTATTCCACCTCCTGGCTCCGTTGGCTTTAATACTGCAGCATAAAATTTCCCTCATTGCAGTTACTTGTGCCAAATAATATTTTATATACCAGCAAAAAATAAAAAAATAAAATAAGCTTCCCGTAAGTAAAGCAGCAGAAACCAAACATTCAAACCAATTTTGACTTTCCAAACCAGATGGTTTGCAGTGTTAGGACTTAATGGGTTCTACAATGTATTTTACCCCCCCCCCCCTTCCATTAGTAGTGAGGCAGCACCCTCTAGCATTAGGTTTTGGCTTTCACCAGTCACATCGAATATTCCTGGAAAACATTGCACCAGCAACATTTTTTTCTGGAGTTTCCAAGCCCCCCAACCTCTTACAGAGAAGATAAATCTTTTTTTGGTTTTGTTCTTGCCCAGTCTAATTTAATCACATACCCAATTGGCAGCCTTGCCTAGCAAACGACGAATCCTGTGGGAGGAAGATTCTGGAATATTCAGTTCAACAGACGCTAATTAGCATGTATTTCCAGCCAACCCCATCTGAGATGAGACACAGCTGTGGTCACCAAAGAGGACATGCTGACTAGCATATTTGTTAAGCCACCTGAGGTGCCCAAAACCTGACACCTGCTCCTTGGCTGCCTGGACCACACTGGAACTCGATACTCTGCCTGATTTTTCCAATATTTTTCATTTAGATTATTTGGCCAAAAACATTTTTTTTTTTTTTTTAGCAAAACAGACACATTTTTCTATAAAAGAAGGATAATATGACTCAATGTTGCTTGTGGATTGGGTAAACGAACAAGCACACTGTGGTCAAATTAAATAAAGTGCTTAGAATAGTCAGACAAAATGAACAGTAGTTTTTTTGTTGTAGTTTTCGAAACATGTCAGGTTTTTCAGAGGAGAGAAATGGAAAAGTAAAAGAAAAATATATAGGGGCTGCCAGCCTTTTCTGGAATTTTACTAGTTATAGATGAACTCGTTATTAATTATAACAAACCCCAGCAACTCATGGCAGAGGGGGGCCGTTACAGTGTCTATCTTTTGGTTTTGGGTAGAGTTGTACGCTTTGGACTTGGTTCAAATCCCTTGCTTGCTCCATTATTATCTGTACACAGCTCATAAACTTAGATCAGGTCGGCACAGTTCTCACCCAGAGAAATATGGAAAAGTTGGAAGATATGATGTAACATGAGGGCCAAGATACCTTTTGGTCTCATTCACTACAAGTCAATAAATTACACATCACAAGGCATATACCAAGAAAATATTCCTCTAGATTTCATTTTAGTCTAAAAATGTTTATGTTTTAAACAATGTGAGATCATGGAGATGTAGAACAATAGGACCGTAAAGCAGTGTAACGCCAGAAATATATCAGTCAGCAAGGGTTTGGACCAGATTTATATCTTGTCAACGGATATAGCTCGGACTTTTCTCTAATGATTTGGCCGTATGGTTGGCCTATGTATAAAACACAGATCTCGAGGTCCTTTAATATTTCAGTTTCTCGCACCTGTGTGGATTTTCCTGCCAATGTTACACGTCAAACCCTTTCATCGGTCTCTCTTGTTCTTTCTTTGTTTTCTTCCATGACCTTGGTGCTGACCCTACGGAGAGCTTTTTTGCATTGAGGTCGGAAAGGAATTGGAGTCCGATGAAGGCCGGCCATTTTATTCACAGCTGACATGATACTGACAGCCACCTGGACCATCGTAGGATGTGAATCTCCAAACGTAATGGAAAACAGATGGAGGTTTAATGAAGAAAACGCAACACAAGCGGAGTCACTTAAGGACAATGGGTTGGACCAAGATTGACTCTTCAATGATTTGATGCATGGGAACAGTAACACCTAAAAGAAACAAAACAGTAGAAAAAATATACAACTAAAAAAAACATGTTCATCTGGTGCAGGCGATCGAGCCTGGATTGCTGGGCTTGATATGTGATACTGGTAATGCAAGCTGACAATTTATAAAACATATAATTCCACAAATCACTGAGATGAACTAATACATGTAAAATAAAAATGACTTTGAAAAAGATATCTACATTGGGTTATCTGATCTCCATTTTATCTGCTTTTTTTATAATCTGTATTTGAAAATCAGCAGATGCACACAGGTGTTAAATATACCACGTTAAGTATAACATTTCTTTCTTTACTAGAGCAGGAGTTATTTTATTTTAGTAAGGGGGTAAAAGGACAAGTATTTTAAAGGACGAGTAAATTTTATTTTTCACTTGTGCTCCTTATATAGAAGCACAAGTGAAAAGTTATTTGTCCCTGGTATGAGGGTGAAGCGGCAGGTACTTTTGACAGTACATGCCAGTTTATCCTCTGAGTGGCAGCTGCCATGTTTCCCTGGGAAGTAGGCATCCGTCTGGTCGGCGACCGTCTCTCTCTGTTAGCGCAGAGATAAAGCCTTGTTTTGGCATGGGATCAGCAGAGGCAATAAAAAAACTAAAAGTCCCTTCTCCCTTGTATCTGAGCGAGCAGACCCAGATCGGACGAGCCCCTGGTCTGATAGACTGCGCTCCTGCTGTGCCTCACTATTAACTTACACGTTGGGTTTACTCCAGATAAGCAGGACAGATCTTTTAATAGCAAGGGTTAAACACAAGTTTAATTGTCCTTTAATATGAAAAGGCCATTAACTGTATACGTTTTACTTACAAAGAGCAGTGATTTTGGTATATGTTAAATAAACTTATTTTTACCCTAAACAAGTAGGATTTCTTCTGTAATTTTACACTGAAAATTATTTCACCGGGGCTTTTAAATTCCGTGACATTGGTGAGCGTGAATTCACAGGAGACGGGCTGCTTCATGCTGTTTTCATGCTGTCCTCTCAGCCGCCATTAGTTAATACTGTGGAATTAGCCTCTCTCTGTTTCAAGAGCATGTAGAGGACTTTTGCTAAAAATGCCCTACTATGAGGATAAACTGCTACTTTTTAATATACCGTATTTATCGGCGTATAACACGCACTTTTTCTCCCTGAAAATAGGGGGGAAATGGTGTGTGCGTGTCTTTTTTTTAAACAAACTTTATTGACCGCGCGGCTGGAGGGAAGCTCACAACGCTTCCCTCACAGCCACGCAGCTTCAGAGCACCGGGGGACAGAGCAGGAACGAGGTAAGTACTGGGGTCTGGGGGAGGAGGGTGGCATAACGAGCATACTATGGGGCAATATCCTGGCATATTGGGGGCAATATCTGGCATATTAAAATGGCATATTGGGGGCAATATCTGGCATATTAAAATGACATATTGGGGGCAATGTCTGGCATATTAAAATGGCATATTGGGTGCAATATCCTGGCATATTGGGGGCAATATCCTGGCATATTAAAATGGCATATTGGGGGCAATATCTGGCATATTAAAATGGCATATTGGGGGCAATATCCTGCATATTAAATGGCATATTGGGGGCAATATCCTGCATATTAAATGGCATATTGGGGGCAATATCCTGGCATATTAAAATGGCATATTGGGCTTCAAAGTTCTTTATTTGAAATTTAAGTTTTTTTTCCTAAAATTTCCTTCTTAAAATGAGGGGCGTGTTATACTCCGGCGCGTGTTATACGCCGATAAATACGGTACATGCCAGGTTATTCCCTATTTGGCAGCCGCCATGCTTCCCTGGGCAGTATGGAGATTAAAGGACAATTAAACTTGATTGATCTTATTGGATTTTTTTTTTTGGGGGGGGGGGACTTACTTTATACTTTATTTCAGCCCCTCATACTTTTATTCCTCAGTTGTGCTGCTGACACAAATTAACCAAGGGGCCGAACGTGGCGTCCGAATTGCATTTGTGACAGAGCCTGTGGCGGGAATGCAATTCGCAAGATGCCTGATGGTTAAGTGTGCTAATCGCTATCGCTGATACTGTCTCATTTCTAACACAGGGAGAGACCCATTTTTTTTCCATGCCACAACAAAAAGGGATCTCAGCTAGAAACCTTTGACACCCGATCTACCATAAAAAGCAACAAATAATACACGGGGCCTACTACTCACCCAAAAGACTCTTTACAATGGGGGTTAGGGAGACTACGGCATGCCCTAAATGTGGCCAGATAGACTCCAATTTCTTTCATTGCTTTTGGGCTTGCACAGTAATTCAAGATTTTTGGGAACAGGTAATTACCTATGTGGAGAACACTTTTCGGTTAAAAATCTCATTAGCACCTCTAACTACTATCTTCGGCATTCAAACAGGACAACAATCAAGGAATACTAGACTACTATTCTTAATTACTGCTGTGGCCCGAAAGACAATATTACACTTTTGGATAGTACCTGACCCACCACCGATAACCTTGTTCAAATCAAAAATACACCATGTGTTCTACATGGAATGGTTGAATGCGACACTAAATAAAGAAACACATAACAAAAAATTCTTCCAGTCCTGGAAAACATATATCACACAACTGGATCACACAATTCAAACTAAGATACGTAATACCTTCATATACACCACATGGTATTCGCAGCAACTATTACAGGGGACCAACCCCATACCGGATATACAGTAACCAGATGACAGATAGACAGAGGGCGACAAGGGGGACTCTGGACAATAATCTGGGGAGGGATAATCGGGGGGGAAAATGAAACAAGAGGGGGAAACGGGGATTAGCATTAACGGGATCCTTGGTTAAGTGGCTATGTGGCGACCATCCACAACTAAGTTCGCATAAAGAATGCTAAGGGCTACAGGTACATATCTGTTGGTTCAGTTAACTCCTAGGTAACTCAGTTCTATAGTTAGTTAATAGGAACGGGACAGCCTCGAATAGAAAGTCGGAAAAATGTTTTCTTCTACAACATACCCTATATTCTTGATCAAGCAAAGAGACATGTCCCTATGTAACCCAAATATTTGAACCACTGTATATATGTTGAATAAGAAAGAAATATGTATAATGTGCCATACTCTAATGTTGTAACCTGTGAAAGGAAAAAAAAAAACAAGCATTGCACAATAAAAAATTGTCAATAAAAAAAAAAAAAAAGCAACAAATAAAATGTAACATAAGAATCTTATTCTTCCAGAATGGGTGGAAGCATTGGTCTAGAAGGACTAGACTTTCCTAGCACAGGGTAACATAATGATAGGATTCCAAATCCTCGTATTACAAAAGGTTGCACTGAATGAGTGTGAAACTCTAGAGAAGGATAGAAACTCTGCACATTGTTCTGGACACCTTGCTGATTGCTCCTAATTTGGTGCTGATTTTGGAGGTGGCTTCAAAGCCCGAAGATTTTGACAAATAGCTACCGTTAATTTTAATGTGTTTTGCATATGCCCTATTAAATGTTTTGCCACATTAAATACATCACAATACGTCTCGTCAAGGTAACCAGTAACACAGGTCAGACACACATCTGTTTTACATTACATTTTGTTGTTTTGCATTAGAATCGACACGAATGATAAATAATAACTGTTAGCTAAGCCTCATTACATTAAACCATGAATGGGTCAAATTCCAACAGATTAGAAAAAAAAATTCCCATCTAACAATAAAGATTAATGTTGAATAAAATAAATCAGAGATGTTAAAGTAACAGCAATGGCTTTGAAGGCGAAAACAAAGTAAACATTTTGAAAAATATATACATTTTTATTTGGATCCGGATTAAACTAGCAATTAAACTCCTCTCTTTTTAGGGACCATCCATTTTAGAATGTCTGTTTGTCTAGCTATCTCTCTACCTGTCTGTCTATCTAGCTATCTACCCATCTGTTCTTGTCTGTTTGTCTAGCTATCTCTCTACCTGTCTGTCTATCTAGCTATCTACCCATCTGTTCTTGTCTGTTTGTCTAGCTATCTCTCTGTCTGTCTGTCTATCTAGCTATCTACCCATCTGTTCTTGTCTGTTTGTCTAGCTATCTCTCTACCTGTCTGTCTATCTAGCTATCTACCCATCTGTTCTTGTCTGTTTGTCTAGCTATCTCTCTGTCTGTCTGTCTATCTAGCTATCTACCCATCTGTCTTGTCTGTTTGTCTAGCTATCTCTCTACCTGTCTGTCTATCTAGCTATCTACCCATCTGTTCTTGTCTGTTTGTCTAGCTATCTCTCTACCTGTCTGTCTATCTAGCTATCTACCCATCTGTTCTTGTCTGTTTGTCTAGCTATCTCTCTACCTGTCTGTCTATCTAGCTATCTACCCATCTGTCTTGTCTGTTTGTCTAGCTATCTCTCTACCTGTCTGTCTATCTAGCTATATACCCATATGTTCTTGTCTGTCTGTCTAGCTATCTCTCTACCTGTCTGTCTATCTAGCTATCTACCCATCTGTTCTTGTCTGTTTGTCTAGCTATCTCTCTACCTGTCTGTCTATCTAGCTATATACCCATCTGTCTTGTCTGTCTGTCTAGCTATCTCTCTACCTGTCTGTCTATCTTTTTATCTATATATTTAAAACCATGTGGATACAGTCTATCTCAATTGTCAGAAATGCCAGGAACCTCTCCAAGGCCCTCTGCTTTTCTAGTGCCAAGGGAACACCACATTGTTCGAGCATGCTTTCTACTGCAATACAATACAGCCGAACCAGCCAGTCCCACACAAGGAAAGTCGTCAAATAATGCACAATGGACAAAGAACCTGATATATGGTGTACCACCCGTTCTAGGAAAGAACTAAATGTCTCATTAGGAATCAAATATTAGTAAGAGACAGAGCAACCCATGGGCCGGCCTTTCTCAATAAATATGTCCCCATCAAACCTACAGCCAAAAAAATGGAAAGACTGAGGATGGATAGAAGTAAGCCAGAAAGCCAATTTGATATCGGTTTTAGCCAGCTCCACATACCCTGACCCAATGGACCCCCTGTCAACAGATGGATACAAGACAGAGCACAACTCTTTTTCAATGTCACAGATTCCACTTTTGGAATTGATAAAGGGTGGAGACCAGATTTACCAGGTGCCTTGTTCAGCATCACCCCCAACGGTGATATGCACAAATTTTCCAAGCAACCAAAGCACATCTTTATGATCCACCCATATAGAGGGTCTTCCAGTTATCCTCTGACGGAACTGCTCATCCTATCTGAACCATGACAAACCAGTACAATCCATACAGCAAAACAGGGCTGATCATATCTCGGGTGCTTTTCCCCCTATAATGGAAGCCCCCTTGTCGGCATATATCTATCAGTCTGTCTATCTACTTGTTTGTCTGTCTGTCTATCCCGTATCCATCTCGCTGTCTGTCCCTTGTTATTAGTCAATGTTCCCACCAAACCTGGCCTGATATACTTCACAAATCCAAAAATGAGGCAGGACCATGGATATACAAGACAAATCCAGTGGAGCAAGGCTGAAAGGGGGGTCCCCCAACTACCCCCTTGCAAACAGTACTAAACAAATAGAGGCTGCACACACAACATAGAAAGCAGATATATCAAATGTATTCCATTAAGAATAAAAACCAGAATAATCCCATATTCAATAAAGACAGGAATTGCCACACACAAGATAAGAGAATATATATATACAAACATTACTGTCAACCAAATACGTATTCACATAACTAAAGAAATAATAAAGACTTACTACAGACTGGGCCAGGGGAAACACAAATACACAACCCCCCAATTCTTGCCTTTATTGTTTCTGGGATTATTTTGGTTTGTATTTTTAATTGAATACATTTGCTATCCTTGTCTTCTGTGTTGTGTTTGCGCCCTCTGTTTGATTAGTTGAATGTTTCACGTTCATTTGGAAGCTCAGATGACAATAAGATTAAGTTTTACGCCGTCGTTAAGATGAGGCTGAGCTCTGTGTGGTGTTGAGGCAGGAGGAATAGAAGAAGGAGATACGCTAGAGGCATTCAGTACACCTACAGCAAAATAGCGAACAAGATCACAAAGGCCCCAGATGCCCTCCAGCTCTTCACAAAACTACACGAAGATCAAATACAATGTAGAATGCCTGGGAGCCAACACTCGTTGTGATAGATAGGCAAGGTAGAGCAAAACTACCGAATCGCAGGGAAAAAAGTCCACATCCGATGGGAGATTTCCCTCTTGTTTATTGTGTTTTGCGATTGATCACCGTGGATGTTTAATATTTTATACACGCGGAGAATCAAAGCCAAGCAAGTCAATACAACAAACAATGAACACCTGTCATTATAATATGTCCCATTTACATGGCTTGCTAAAAAGGTTATGCTGAAAGGTCACTTTAGAAAGTTGCCATAACTTGCACATCCCACTGAGTTTCAGCTGTTAAACATCCCGCAATCTTAAAGCCAAGAAAAACAGTGCAATCTTCTTTTTAAAAAAGGCTTGAGAACGAACTACCTTTATCCGCATTTTAAAGTTCAATAATTCCGCAAATAGATACGTTTATTACAATTTGAATATATGTATTCTAAATACTTAATTTTTTTAAATATTTAATTTTAATGAACCATCCACTCATGCAGAGAGTTTAAATAAAAAGCAAAAAAGCAAAGTATCACAAATGCCAACTGTCCTTGCAATGTGTACATATGAATACTGCACAGGAGTCTGTATAGAGCAGACATATAATAATACCAGGTGAATGATAACTGCACTTGCAGTGTGTGCATACATATATTACACAGGAGTCTGTATAGAGCAGACATATAATAATACCAGGTGAATGATAACTATACTTGCAATGTGTGCATACATATATTACACAGGAGTCTGTGTAGAGCAGACATATAATAATACCAGGTGAATGATAACTATACTTGCAGTGTGTGCATACATATATTACACAGGAGTCTGTACAGAGCAGACATATAATAATACCAGGTGAATGATAACTATACTTGCAGTGTGTGCATACATATATTACACAGGAGCCTGTACAGAGCAGACATATAATAAAACCAGGTGAATGATAACTATACTTGCAGTGTGTCCATACATATATTAAACAGGAGTCTGTACAGAGCAGACATATAATAATACCAGGTGAATGATAACTATACTTGCAGTGTGTCCATACATATATTACACAGGAGTCTGTACAGCGCAGACATATAATAATACCAGGTGACTGATAACTATACTTGCAATGTGTGCATACATATATTACACAGGAGCCTGTACAGAGCAGACATATAATAATACCAGGTGAATGATAACTATACTTGCAATGTGTGCATACATATATTACACAGGAGCCTGTACAGAACAGATATATAATAATACCAGGTGAATGATAACTATACTTGCAATGTGTGCATACATATATTACACAGGAGTCTGTACAGAGCACACATATAATAATACCAGGTGAATGATAACTATACTTGCACTGTGTGCATACATATATTACACAGGAGCCTGTACAGAGCAGACATATAATAATACCAGGTGAATGATAACTATACTTGCAATGTGTGCATACATCTATTATACAGGAGTCTGTACAGAGCAGACATATAATAATACCAGGTGAATGATAACTATACATGCAGTGTGTGCATACATATATTACACAGGAGCCTGTACAGAGCAGACATATAATAATACCAGGTGAATGATAACTATACTTGCAGTGTGTGCATACAAATATTACACAGGAGCCTGTACAGAGCAGACATATAATAATACCAGGTGAATGATAACTATACTTGCAATGTGTGCATACATATATTACACAGGAGTCTGTACAGAGCAGACATATAATAATACCAGGTGAATGATAACTATACTTGCAATGTGTGCACACATATATTACACAGGAGTCTGTACAGAGCAGACATATAATAATACCAGGTGAATGATAACTATACTTGCAATGTGTGCTACATATATTACATATATTCTATGCCGTCTTAATTTACATTGCCTAAAAGATGCTAGTACGGCATAGATCACCCAGAACTTAACAGCTCATCAGGACCCCCGACCCCCTCACCCACGGGAGGACCTGTGCTTGAATCCCACTGCAGGAAATTGCTCCCACCAGTCAAATGAATACAGTTTGAGTTGCTCCTCAGATTTGTCCACTATTTGTCCAAATAATCTTTCTCAGGTGGGAATTCGTAGGTGAATGATGATTTCTTACAGCAAACAGCCAAAACGCATTCAATAAATTACCAATTGCAGGATCCGTAGCGTGCACCTCCAAACCTCACTGCTTTATATCGATAGTCAGGCCAGACCAAAGAAACGTGCTACATTACAGAGCTCTCCTGCAATTCATCCCAAACCACTAGACATGTGCAAAACTAAAATTTTTGTTTCGTTTTCGTCCATTCGGACGAAAATGTTATTTTTTTCGTCTAAAACGAATTTCGTTCATTACTGCATTCGTTTCAGACGAAATTCGTTCATTATTTTCGTTTCGTTACGTTTTATTCGTTCGTTTTATAGAATACGTGTAATACTATTGGCTTTCTATAAACCGAACGAGAGCCCCATTCATAAGAAATTCTTATGAATGGGGCTCTCGTTCGGTTCATAGAAAGGCAATAGTACTACATGTTTTCTATAAGCCGAAAGTCTATAAACCGAACGTTCGGTTTATAGACTTTCGGCTTATGGAATACATGTAATCCTATTGCTATTCTATAAACCGAACGTTCGGTTTATAGAATAGCAATAGGATTACATGTATTACATAAGCCGACAGCCTATAAACCGAACGTTCGGTTTATAGGCTGTCGGCATTTCACTACACGGAGACAGAGTCTCCATTCATAAATTTATGAATGGTGACTGTCTCCGTGTAGTGAAATGCTATTGTATTCTATAAACCAACTCTATTTCGGCTTATAGAATGCAATAGTACTACGAATGGACGAATGAACGAATGATTATCTTTTATTAACCATTCGTTCATTTGGCTTTCGTTAGATTAGCATTTTCGTTATTCGTTTTTTCGGACGAATGGACGAAAATGCTATTTTCGGAAGAAAATGCTATTTTCGGACGAAAATGCATTCGTCCGAAAACGAATGCACATGTCTACAAACCACTAATCATGAAGCTTTTCATTCTACACATTTAGCTATAAAAAAAAACCCCCATATATATGCAATATATAGCTTGAGATATTATGCAAAGAATTTGAGAACAGCTTTTCAAACAAAGTATTGCAGGACTGATAAAAAAAAAATAGTTTGAAATGGAATTTACATTCTGAATATTTAATGTTGTTTCTTTTCAGCATATATCTTAGATTTGGATCTTTGTAGATTTTTGCAGATAAAGTTATCCAATAATTGGTTTCCAAGGCATAGCTAATTACTTTTTTTTCAAATTTTCTCACTTGGAGTCTGTTTTTTGGAAGCTCGAATTTGTTATCTGACTGAATCAGTAACATCTGTGACTCCAGGGCATACTGAGGAAGAAGAGTTAAAGGGGTAGAACACATTCCCTGCATTTAGGACCTTCTGTAATCATCACGTAATGTGTCCTTTCCCTTAATCTGTGAGTGCTGGAGCCTTTGCGAGCTCGCTGGAGATATTTATTTTTCCATTTAGGAGGAGCTGCCTGACTGGGAAAGCTGGAATTCTGCTTTTCAGGTATGTTCTCAAACTTTCTTTCCTGTTTTTTTGGCTGAACTTCCCTGTTTCACAAGATCAGGGGTGGTAAAGAAAGAAAACATTCCCTTCTGGCCTTCTCGGGCCTTCCTAGTCTGATTCCGATACTCTGTGTTTAGAAACAGGAAGAATAGGAGAACTTTGAAAGAGTAACAAGGATACGGTCTCTTCCCAAGGTCCACTCGTTAACCCAACATGTCCAAGACTGCGTGTTCCACTTCCGTTCTTCTTAAGAAGTGGATGTTAACTCTTTTGATTATCAAGCATATCAGCGGAAAAACATATTTTATCAAAACAAAAATAATAAATTTTACATTTAAAGGGGAAAAAAAAGTAATGCTTAATTGAAAGATGGCATCAGGTGTAGATATATTAAATCTAAATGCTTTAATGAAAGAATACAAATAAAGTACCTTATTGAGCCATCTTTGCTCCGTTTAGCTCCATCAGGAGGCAGACATGTTGTATAGAATTTTAAGTTGGATGGGGGAAGATCTGACCCAAGATTCTGAACATCATATACGCCACCTGGGACAGCTATGCGGAGCAAAGAAAGCTCCATAAGGTCCTTCATCTGCAATCTTTTGTGATAACATCTCCATTTAAAACATCTACATTTTATGCAGTCTTTCGGTTAAACAGAACTGCCTACAGTTGTCCTTTAAAGGCTGAGATAATTATTTAAGTGGAAGATTTTACACATACGTTGCATTGACCTGATCTTTAAAAATTGCTGTCGCGACAGCTAATAATTGCAAATAACTTATGTTGCACAGACCTTTTTTTTGGTGTGTTTTAACAAATGACAGTATTAGGATTTCTGTTTAACCTCTGAAATGCCAAACCATGTCCCCCCCTCCCCCCCAAACCCACCCAAGTATTCAATTAGAATGATTTCCATTATAATGCAGATTTAACCCCTTAAGAGATGGAGGGTAGAGTCATCTGCTGCCTTGCTAATCCCTGGGCCTTAAAGAGTTAACGGCAGCCAGCACAGTGTAAAAATTTAAAAAAAAAAAATCATAACAATAACATATACTGAAGCATACTGATCAGTAAAGCGTTGTGATAGAAGTACATCCTGTTCAAAGCGCTCGTTTTCAGCTAGCGTGATGTATCTTGGCGCAGCAGCAGAGAGATTTCCAACCTGATTTTTTAATAATCAGATGGGGGGGGGGGGGGGGGGAGGTTTTGGCAAAAGGAAGGCTCCTGTTTGATTTGCCGAGTGTTTCTTGGTTTGTTTGATGCTAATATTGATTAAAAAAAAAAATTATGTTCTTTAAGGTAATTCAGGCATTAAAAGGGTTTTTGTGGTTTTTTTTTCTTCCTCCCCTGCTATCTGGTTACTGGTACACCTGCATGCCCCAGGCTTTCAGGTGCTGAAGAATTTAAAGCATGCTGTAGTCACCAGAGCTTATCTCTGGCATCCTGCACTCACTAACATATAATATTTTACATCTCCTTAAAGGGACAGTCTTCTGGAAAAAAACAATAGTCTTCATTCTGCATTCAGTACAGTGTCTGTGTCTTTCTGCAGTAAATACAGTGTGGATGTAGCTCGGCCGATATGAAAAGCTTCATCTTGTTCCATGAAACCGATTTCACCCACTCACCGTTGTAGGCTTCATCCCCTGCCATGCTACTGGCTCCAGAAACCTAATATTAGCACCTCGGTGATTATTTACCAGCTGGGTGGCAACTGTGGTGGTCTGTAGAGGTGCTTCATTATTAGGAACAGGCCTCACCCACTGTACAGATGGCAAAAAGCAAATATCCTAGTGCCTAGGTATCCAACTGTTTCTGGACTACAAATACCATAATCCTCTGCAATTCTAGAAAGCTAATTATGGGATTGGTAGTTCAGCAGTTGGACGGCTAGGTCCTAGTGTTTGATTTCACGCTTTTATAAATAGTGATATATTTTAAAGCTTACACTATACAGAGATCATTGAAAAAAGTGATGAAACTGTCAAAGCCGGGCAAATGTTTTAATATTATTTTACAACTTCATTGTTACTTTCTCATTATGCTCTTGAAACACAAGATTTTGACATTGTTTTCATACTTCACTGTTTGTCTAGAGGACATTCTGGTAACTCAGGGTGGTTGGTACACTGGTTAGATGCAGAGAGGTGTAAATTATTTTGTTCTTTGTTTTATTATGAATTGAGACATCAATTCAAGGAATATTTAACAATACATAAACTAAAAATCCTTTATTCTAAAAACAAACTGACAATCTCTGTTAATCACTATAGTAGAATACATTGCATCTTTCTTCATCATGTAAGTCTGATCTCAATATAAGTTATCTAGCTATTCCTAGGTATCCTGATGTGCTGCTTTGTACATATGTCTTCAGTACTTAGCCTCTATTATTGGTCTCTCTGTGGTGGTCAGAGATTTGCAAGGGTCTGCACTTCCAGTTGGTGGAGAGATTGGGCTATTTCTTGTTATGGTGGGAGAGCACCAGCATTTATCTGTTTATCCAGAACGTTTTACCCCATGTCACAGTTCTATTATTGACCTTGTGGGTTAAGGGGTCAGTTTTTTAGGGTATTCCTATTTCCTAAAATGCTCCACAATTAACACCAAGGAATTCTTAGCTCCGGAGAAAGAGCCCCTTAGTGCTGTAATTGGATTGGAGAAGGAGTGTTCTAGAGAAAGAGGCAACGGAACTTAAACAACATACATAGGAGACTTATCTACATGCCTGCATATCCTGGGAGTCTGTGAGTGCATATTACCGGGGGAGTGCTGCTAAACTCCCCTTTTTAACTTCACTCTGACCACTTTACATTCACCTAAAAGGTGTCTTATATTTTTTTATTACTTCAGCACACCAATTAGCGCACTTTATGTATTGTTGTTTTAGCAATGAAAGCATTACTTTACTGAGAGGGTAGTGGATGCATGGAATAGTCTTCCAGTAGAAGTGGTAGAGGTTAATACAGTGAAGGAGTTTAAGCATGCGTGGGATAGGTATAAGGCTATCCTAGATATAAGATAAGGCCAGGGACTAATGATAGTATTACATTACTGAGAGGGTAGTGGATGTATGGAATAGTCTTCCAGTAGAAGTGGTAGAGGTTAATACAGTGAAGGAGTTTAAGCATGAATGGGATAGGTATAAGGCTATCCTAGATATAAGATAAGGCCAGGGACTAATGAAAGTATTACTTTACTGAGAGGGTAGTGGATGCATGGAATAATCTTCCAGTAGAAGTGGTAGAGGTTAATACAGTGAAGGAGTTTAAGCATGCGTGGGATAGGTATAAGGCTATCCTAGATATAAGATAAGGCCAGGGAGTAATGAAAGTATTACATTACTGAGAGGGTAGTGGATGCATGGAATAGTCTTCCAGTAGAGGTGGTAGAGGTTAATACAGTGAAGGAGTTTAAGCATGCGTGGGATAGGTATAAGGCTATCCTAGATATAAGATAAGGCCAGGGAGTAATGAAAGTATTACATTACTGAGAGGGTAGTGGATGCATGGAATAGTCTTCCAGTAGAGGTGGTAGAGGTTAATACAGTGAAGGAGTTTAACCATGCATGGGATAGGTATAAGACTATCCTAGATATAAGATAAGGTCAGGGACTAATGAAAGTATTACATTACTGAGAGGGTAGTGGATGTATGGAATAGCCTTCCAGTAGAAGTGGTAGAGGTTAATACAGTGAAGGAGTTTAAGCATGCATGGGATAGGTATAAGGCTATCCTAGATATAAGATAAGGCCAGGGACTAATGAAAGTATTACTTTACTGAGAGGGTAGTGGATGTATGGAATAGTCTTCCAGTAGAAGTAGTAGAGGTTAATACAGTGAAGGAGTTTAAGCATGCATGGGATAGGTATAAGGTTATCCTAGATATAAGCTAAGGCCAGGGACTAATGAAAGTATTACTTTACTGAGAGGGTAGTGGAAGTATGGAATAGTCTTCCAGTAGAAGTGGTAGAGGTTAATACAGTGAAGGAGTTTAAGCATGCATGGGATAGGTATAAGGCTATCCTAGATATAAGATAAGGTCAGGGACTAATGAAAGTATTACTTTACTGAGAGGGTAGTGGATGTATGGAATAGTCTTCCAGTAGAAGTGGTAGAGGTTAATACAGTGAAGGAGTTTAAGGCTAAACCCCAGAAATAAGATAAGGCCAGGGACTAATAAAGGTATTTCGACATTTGGGCAGACTAGAGGAGCCAAATGGTTCTTATCTGCCGACACATTCTATGTTTCCATAAACATTGAGACTGCCCTGGTATTGTGTTTAGAAAGAGTATGTTTACAAGATAGATATTGTCTAAATGAGCTAGGAGTATGCTCCAGACAATCTCAGGTGACTTTGCCCACTTTAGGCCCCGCCCACATGTCCCAGGATGCTGGCAGGTGTGCTCATGATGACATGCCCAATTATAAAGAAAAGCCATTTTAATGACTATACTTTAAGGAATCCAGAAGACAAGAACACATTTTAAGAATAAACAAAAAACAAACAAACCCCTGAATTCTGTTTCTAGCTTGGATGACACGACTCATTCAAGCAAATAGATTATATTAAATAATTAAGATGTTCCTGAGTTCAATAAGGTAGCTTGGGGTTCGGAATATCAATTACTAACAGTACACCAAACTCCAGAAGAAGGAAAAAAAATCAGGGATCCAGGGTACAGACTGGTGATAAATAAGTAATTAGTGCAAATTTCCACGGCTGGCATCCTCGTGCCACTGAAGACCACACATCATTTCCATTCCAGCTGTTAATGTAACTTGGAGTTTTTTCCATAATTGCTGCTGTCCAGGGAGCTCGGGAAGATGCTGATTTGACTCCCATCGCTGCAGACCCTCCTTTGTCATTTTCTTAACCATTTGCTCACCGGAGAGGAGAGAAATGCACCAGTTCAGTGCACAAAGGGTTTAACCAAATATATACTAGTGCCCCTACAATGTGTGAAGCAACAAGCAGGGCATCGTACTGGATACAATCATATACAAAAATGGGAAAAGTATTACCTTACGTTTAAATGAAAGATTGCAGGCATTTTAAATAGAAATACAGTAAAGAAAGAGAACAAATAAAGATTATTATTGAGCTCTCTTTTCTAGTCTATCTCTATCAGGGGGAGAAACGATGATAGAGCAAAACGGGACAAAGAGGGCTTCATACGGAACTTTATGTGTAATCTTTAATTGAAGCATTTCTACTTAAAATTCCTACACTTGAGACTAGCACCCAGACTGCATACATAGGGCTTGCCCTAGAACCAAGGCTGCACACAAAGGACTTGGCCCAGCATCCAGACTGCAAACACTGGATTTGTCCCAGCAACCACATTGCACACAGAGAATTATCCCCAGCACCCACATTGCACCACACAGGATGTGACCCAGCACACAGATTGCAAACACAGGACTTGCCCTAGCATCCAGATTGCAAACACAAAGGATTTGCCCCAGCATACAGATTGCAATCACTAGATTTGCCCCAGAATCAATTGTATCTATGGAACTTGCTCAGAACTTTCCCATTGCCTGTGTCTAGTGGTGGGCATCAGGGTGCCCAGATGCACAGACAACCTTTCAGACTGCCTCGCATGCTTATTACGATTTTAATCAGACCCGTGACGCGATCCCCCACATGACTTCAGATGATGAGCAGGGAGCAAGAAAGGCAGCCTGTGCCGCGCACAGACATCGGGGCGTTCTGCTCACTCGCTGGTAGGGGTGCACGTACCACGCTGGGTCTCCCTGATGTAATAATAATAATGTGGCCTAACATTTTATCCACTAAATACTGAATCTGAAAATCTCAGGCCAAATCCGGAAGGTGGATTTTCTGATCAGTGAGCGGTTGCTTTTGCCTGGTACTCCCTTTAAAGAATTGGTGCAGTGGGAGCTAGTGATGCATTGACAGGTAATGACTGATAGGCATCAAGTTACTGTGACACGGTTATTAAATAATATCCCAGTTATCTATACAACCTGGTGCAAATTTTCAAATATTTTTTTTTCTTGTATTTAATTACATTTTCTTGTATATACATACATTTGTCTATTTTTTTTTTCAGCAAAACCTCAAACTTTTAAATTCCTGTCAGTCTCTACGTCCAAAAAACATCGCTCGCTGTCTGAAAATAAGTCAAGGCGTCAATGAAATCCATCCGCAGGAAAGATTAGGACAACCGATCCGATTGCCTTGATGGAAAACCCAAGTTGTTTGCGCTTGGCAGAGTTACTATCATAAAAGAAAGATTGCTTTGCGGTGGGCAGTGCACACTGTTTCCCTTGGTACAAAATGGCTTCCACAGGAACGTTTGTGGTAATTAGTTTGCTTCTCTATACAACGAGTCACAGTTTGGTGACCACCAAGACCCTCGTTCTGATCAACAGTGGTGTAACAGTTGGAAGGGGGCAACAAGTGTACATCACCATGAATGATTTACTCTTTGACCGCCCTGACGATAGAGATACGTGCAAAGTGGAACTGGTTTTGAATGAGCCTACAAGTCAGAGGGTGGGAAAACTCTCTCCTGAGGTCAGTTCTTTTACACATATAATTATTTTACCCTTTCACTACATCACTTACTTTGTAAGCTACTTAGGAATTTTTTTTACTTCTCAAAAAAGATTATCTGTTAAAGGGACTGTATCACCTGAATGTATTTTGTACTATGCATGGGAGAAAAATGTGTCTTAAATCTGCCTGTGGCGTCACCTGCTTATGACATCACCTGTGGCACGGTATGCAAATTACACATTTTCCATTGAAAAGCAGTTCATTTGCATACCGTGCCACAGGTGATGTCATAAGCCGGAGACTCCACAGACACATTTTTCTCCTAATTTAGGCTTTCACATTCACACAATGTATAGATGATTTATATATAACTGTTTTTAATGATGCTGCTTAGCAAGTTGCTTGTTACTTGGACGTGTTTTGGTGTGTTGATACAGTTGCAGGAAAGTTACCTAATGTTGTTACATAACTTTTTAAGATACACATAACCTCCCACTTGTGATTACAGGTGTTTGACTGCCATTTCTTGCCAGATGAGGTTAAATATACCCACAACGGTTCTCCCATTTTGGATGAAGATCGTGTAATGCTCAGAGTATACAGGTAACACTGCACTAGATTTCCCTTTTATCAGTAATTCCAACAAAACCCATCCGTTCCCATTTATAACTTTGTGGGTTATGTACAAATTCGGGGCACATGCAAATAGCTACAAATTCTGGTGTTAATGGTGTGTGCGTCTATGTATATAACTGGGAAAATTGTTGAAAAGATTTGTAGAAAGGTGCAGTGCGTTTTTTTTTAATTACTTCCAGATAATTTTCAGTGCGGGAGTTTTTATCCATGACCCCCCCTACCCCCCCATTGTATCATCAATTATAACCTCAAGATTCTCCAATGGAATCCAGAGAATATCCCATCTGCACCACCAGTTGTGCTAACTATCAGACACTATCAAAATAACATAAACGTCCACAGGATATATTGAACGCCGCAAGCATAACACAACAAAACTTTTCTTTGTTTATTTTATATTAAACATTTCAGGATATTTCTGTTTATTTACATTAAGGCCATCCGGTTTATTTTTCTTGGATTAATACAAATGGTCCATTTCAGCCCAAACACTAATTATATTAACAAAAAATATCCGATGTAGTTTACAAGAAGTGCGATTTAAAAAAAAAAAGAGTCATTGTTTGCACAGTCACACAAACGTCGCCCTGTTAAACATTTCCAGGAAGTCCTTTCCGTAATATCGAAAATGTTTAATTTCCACTGGCCATTTTTCCCAAGAGACTTGAGATGCAGGTATTTAGAGAGCACTCTTACATCCGTTGCTGAGAGCAATCCTTACCACTGACTAATGGAAAAAGAAAAGGAAAAGTTGTGAAAGAAAGGAAAACATAGCACAGTCTACGAGTAACTTACCAGAAAGGCTATAAACTATATAATATAAAACTGGTCCTGTCTGCTTGTATAACAAATCCTGCACTGGATAAAGATAGACAGGGCTCAACTTTCATAGCTAAGCAGGTTAATTCTACAGTCAGTCTAAATATTTTTAGGAGCCAGGAAAATGGTGCTTTCATATCTATGTAAAACAATAAATAAAGTTAGGAGCCAGAGATTCGAGGAGCCAGGCCATATACATATCTATATTTTCCGATGCTTTGTTACCTAGTAAACATTTTGGTAAGCAAGCACAGAATGGCAACAAAAGTAATGCAAACAAAAACAAAAAATAAGTAGGAGGATCAATAAGATGTTATTTATTGACTCAGTAATATTATCGCTCATACCGTTATATGCACTATTGTTTTCCCTCTCCCTCCGTCACACTTCTTTTCTGTAGCCAACCGATCACCTGTTTGTATCTATATATCTGCATAAAAAACTCAATAAAAAGATATTAAATAAAAAAATTAAAAAATAAGATGTTATTACTGTTTCGGTGTTGTGTCGTCTTTTCAAAACATATTGAAATATTTCTGGTTGTTTTTCCGTTTTAGGTTTTCTGAGCTGGAGACAATAGAGGAGACTTTTTTGGTGGAGATACGAATAACAGAACCGATATCTGGTATCGTACACGTCGGACAATACGCTTTAGAAGTGGACGAGTTTTACGGGGTGTCTTCTAAACCTGTGGATAAAAACATTCTCTCCTTCAAACCGGCTCTGGAAAAATCAGGGTCGAACTGCGTGGTCAAGATGCTGTCCTCCGAGCTACTTCTTCCTGGCTATGGTCAAGTGGTTGTAGACAATTCGAAACGCGACAGTTCACAAATGTCAGGTTCCCTGCCAAGTCCTAGAGTGAGGAACTGTGAGTTTCACATCACATTTTTTTTTTGGGGGGGGGGGTGGGAGTTTATGAATGTTGATGCTGTTTGGCTATTTCACCTGCGTACCCCCACAAGAATATTTGAGAATTTTTGTAAGATTCGGAAGATTACTTATTAATGAACAAATCTAACAATTAGCAGTAAAATTCAATTGGTTTCCGTGGTGATTTTCTTTCAGAACTTTGACACAAAATTAGCATGGTGTGTTTGTCTTGAATAAGATCTTTCACTGTCCTTGGAAAAAAAACAACTAATTGCTACAAAGATCCTAATAAATTATGCTTTGTATTTTTACTTGTTAGGTAAATATCTACCACCTTTTGTGTTATGTTTTCTCAGACAGAGAAGACAATATACAGTGCTCCGGCAACAAGGCTTGCTCTCCCGGATTAAAGGAAATTAGATTCTTGAAAACGAACTGTGTGGATTTTTTGGAGATGGGGATAAAGTACCAGCATCTTAGCCCTCCTTCACCCAATGTGGATTACATCCCAATTCAAGTGGAGTTTCGCAGTGGGGACAACAGAAAACAATTAAAGGTTGGTGGTAGACTTTAGTCTTTTCTTGAATTTGAAGATTACATTGCAAAAAAAAAAACATGGTCCAATTATCACAATTATCACAATCGAAGGCTCTCAAGATCTTCTCAATTGTAACTTTAATCTCCCTACTGTTTTCACCTTCATGGCTCTAAAAACATAGCTCTGTGTAAACATCCAAGACATACAAAGGGGCTTTCTTAATATTCTGTTAATCAGCCCATGTTTTCTTAGATGTTTTTTTTTTCTGAGAAAGGGGAAAATATTCTACTTCTTAATATTACAGGCATCGTTTATTTGTACTCTAAAGACCGTTTTGTATTCTTGGGGAAGGTATTCATAAGTTCTCATGTCTAGGATATCATAAATTCAAAAATTACAAAACGCAACAAGAAAGACAATTCTAATTCTCCAGTAATTTCAGGTTTTTTTGTTGTTGGAATAATTAGAGAGACTGTTCTAATTTCTTTAGGTGCAGAATATTTGGATTCCGGTTATAATAAAGAGCGCTGTGCCAAACACACCGCCTCGCGCTGCATTTATGTCTATGTTCATATTGGAAATAGATCAATTCATCTTAACCCCACTCACAACGATGGCTTTGGATGCAGAGGATGACGAAACGCCAAGAGGCAGGCTGGTATTTAACATCACCAGGCCCCCGCCAGAAGGCTTTATCACCCACGTGGATGACCACACCAAATCTATCACATCTTTCACGTGGCAAGACCTGTACAACATGAAGATAGCTTACCAGCCACCTAACATAACACACATTGAACGGCAGAACTATGAGGTAAGAGTGATACGGGATCAGGTTTTGAGGGTAATTTTACCCCTTTTTATACCTGGTCTTTTTACATATTTTGTAAAATCTAAAGCATCACTGAGTCTCTATTCTACTCTGCACGAAAATTAAAATATTATGCACCTTTGTTTTTTTTATCTATAAGTAAATATATATATACACCGATCAGCCATAACATTAATATATATATACACCGATCAGCCATAACATTATTATATATATACACCGATCAGCCATAACATTATTATATATATACACTGATCAGCCATAACATTATTATATATATACACAGATCAGGCATAACATTATTATATATATACACTGATCAGCCATAACATTATTATATATATACACTGATCAGCCATAACATTATTATATATATACACAGATCAGCCATAACATTAATATATATATACACCGATCAGCCATAACATTATTATATATATACACTGATCAGCCATAACATTATTATATATATACACAGATCAGCCATAACATTAATATATATATACACCGATCAGCCATAACATTATTATATATATACACAGATCAGCCATAACATTATTATATATATACACTGATCAGCCATAACATTATTATATATATACACTGATCAGCCATAACATTATTATATATATACACAGATCAGCCATAACATTAATATATATATACACCGATCAGCCATAACATTATTATATATATACACAGATCAGCCATAACATTATTATATATATACACTGATCAGCCATAACATTATTATATATATACACCGATCAGCCATAACATTATTATATATATACGCATCAGCCATAACATTAATATATATATACACCGATCAGCCATAACATTATTATATATATACACAGATCAGCCATAACATTATTATATATATATACACTGATCAGCCATAACATTATTATATATATACACCGATCAGCCATAACATTTGTTATATACATACACTGATCAGCCATAACATTATTATATATATATACACTGATCAGCCATAACATTAATATATAGATACACCGATCAGCCATAACATTATTATATATATACACTGATCAGCCATAACATTATTATATATATACACCGATCAGCCATAACATTATTATATGTACCCCGACCAGCCATAACATTATTATATACATACACTGATCAGCCATAACATTATTATATATATACACACTGATCAGCCATAACATTATTATATATATACACCGATCAGCCATAACATTATTATATATATACACTGATCAGCCATAACATTATTATATATATACACTGATCAGCCATAACATTATTATATATATACACCGATCAGCCATAACATTATTATATATATACACCAGTCAGCCATAATATTATGAGCACTGACATGTGGCAAGCAGGTGGAGGCAGTGTGATGCTTTGAACTGTCAGGTGGCAAGCTGGCGGAGGCAGTGTGATGCTTGGGGTAATGTTCTGCTGGGAAACCTTGGGTCCTGCCATTCATGTGGATGTTACTTTGACACGTACCACCTACCTAAGCATTGTTACAGACCATGACCCTTTCATTGAAACGGTATCCCCTGATGGCATTGGCCTCTTTCAGCAGGATAATTCTCCCTGCCACAAATCAAAAATGGTTCAGGAATGGTTTGAGGAACATAACAATGAGTTCAAGGTGTTGACCTCCAAAATCCAGTCAAGCATCTGTGGGATGTGCTGGACAAACAAGTCATATCCATGGAGGCCCCACCTCACAACTTACAGGACTTAAAGGATCTGCTGCTAATGTCTTGGTGCCAGTTACCCCAGAACACCTTCAGAGGTCAAATGGAGTCCATGCCTCGATGGGTCAGGGCTGTTTTGGTGGCAAAAAGGGGGCTACACAATATTAGGCAGGGGGTCATAAAAATCATCATGGGAAGTTTTGAGGCACACAATTTGAAGTATGTTTTCACCTCCTTTCAAATCTTGGAGGGTTTTGTTTGTGAAGAAGGTACAATATACCACTACACACAATTCAGGCATTGAATGATGGCATTTCAAGAAGGAGCGAGCCATTCTCGATGCTACACATTTCTAGATCCTTAATGTTCATATGTTGTTACATGTCCCAGTTATTTTGACTGCACTAGGTTTTTTTATTTTATTACATTTTTTCTTGGCAGGTGGAATTTGAAGCAATTGATGGCTATTTCATGAGCAGTGCTCCAATCATGGTCCATTTTTCTATTCGGACGTCAGAGACAAATGCTCCCAGAGTGGCTTGGAACATGGGTGAGTTCTGGCACAGCTACACGTTTCATACTAGAGTGGGTCCTCAGGATCTCAATGACCTTGGCCAACTGTCGTTTCGCGCATCTTCTGATCTTTATTCAAATACCTTGACATTGGAGGTAAAAAAAGAAGTACCTTTGCCGTCTGACACTTTGGTCAACCATTTATTTCCACCTTGTTGACTGGCCAAAACAGAGCAACATTATTACATTAACGCCTGCGTGAAGATGTGCCCATAGTTGGCTAATTTACAGGGAAGAACTAGACAGTTGACCAAATAGTCAGGTGAACGAAGGTACTTTTTTCCCCAAGAGTTGTCCTGGAAATTTCAAAAAGTTGTTATTATCTTGGAAACTGTCACTATACCTGCAAGTTTTCGACCACAGTGTTTTTCTTACCATAGGACTAACCTTGTTGGAAGGACAATCTCGACCGATCACATGGAGGGATTTCCAGATTGTGGACAGCGACAACATACAAGCTGTTCGATTAGTCACGGTGGATGGTTTGAACCACGGACGTCTCACAGCTAAAGGTAATGAAAGAGAAATGTATTCTGTTCGTGCTACATGTTAAACAAGACGCTAATGAAATAATAATTACCCTATAAACAGAAATATATAAATAAGCTTCATAATGAAGAAATATCAGAATGTAAGTTATTGGTCTGTCTAATTTTTTAAATAATAATATATGGAATTATTCTTATTCCTGTGTATTGCCTTCCGATCCCCAGGGTAGAAATCGTGTCCACTTTTCTGTAGACACTACAGAGGATTAAGGCCTTAGGTTGGTCTCCGACTATTTAGGATATGCTATGCCCATTTTTGACCAACTTGACGTCTCTGTGTCTATGGATTTCTCACATATAATGTTTGATTGACCCGCTCTCACATCTTTGTGCCTTATGCAATTTCATACCTTCCCTATAAGATTTGTGCTCTTCTGTTATGAGTGATGTGGTGCTGATCTCAGTTACTCTTGACGAGTTACTGATTATCACATCCTTACATTGCCTCCCTTGTCAACTGCTACTACCGTACACGACCTCTGCCTTCCTCAAATGGACTTAGGCTTTCCTTCAACCTCATCATCTCTTCCACTCCCAGCTGCAAGATTTTGCCTGAGCTACCCCCTCTGCCTTGAACTGCCATCTGCAGAGCATCCAGCTCTCTCTCTCTTTCTCAAACTTCAAAAAGTCCCTTAAAACTCTTTTCTTTTATGTGACTAAATCTCCAACAGCACCTCCAAGCAAGGTACTGTTAAACTATTTAAGATATATTTCAGTAGCACACCATGTTAAATATGCACATGTGGGGTTATGCTGCCCATTATTTTGTTTTCATACGTATATCTGTATATATATATATATATATATATATATATATATAAGGCCTGACCATCCTCCGGGGTGTAGTACCCCAGCCACCCTCAGATGCTCCATATGTGGTGTCACGTTAGATTTGTATAAATTGCATACATTGTAGTGCAAGCTTAATTAGCTGTGAGACTGAGTTCCATGCAGGTAATATGTAGCGTTAGGACCCACTGAAATTTGGAGTACTTTTACGCAGTGGTGGGCTGAGCATGATATGGCCATAATATGTGATTAAATCTACAACATTTTTTCTTAAGCGAGGTGCTTCTAAAATATTTAAAATAATTAAGATATATTTGTAAATTGTGGGTGGTGCACTGATGTTTATTTGTATTGTGTATACATTTTGGTCTGTTGGTGGAACAGTTTTGCTGCCCATTATTTTGAATTACTTTTCAACCATTCTTTTTATTTATTTACTGCCTTTTTTCGAAGTTAGTTTTTAGTGGGTAGACATTTTATCGGATTCTTGTTTGGCACCAGGTTCCATGGTTATGTGTAGGTTGTTAGCACAGTGTGTGTAGATTTATATCTTCCGCACCTGTTTTTTTTTTCATGCAGGAGCCAAAGCATTCATATTCACAGTAGAGGACATAAAAAATGGAGTAATCCTCTACCATCACGATGACAGCGATACTACCAAGGATTACATTGTGTTCAGAATTTACGACGGCAAACACAGCATTCGGCATAAATTCCCTATAAGCATCCTACCGAAAGACGACAGCCCCCCCTTTCTCATTGTTAACATCGGTTTTGAGCTGCAAGAAGGAGCAACCATTCCTGTAGAGAAGGACATGCTCATGGCATCGGATCTGGACTCCAGTGACGATTACATACTTTACAATATCACCAATCCGCCAAGAGTCGGTGAGCTGGTTAAGAGATACTCCACGGAAAGCATGGGTAAGACCTGTATCGACATTTCTTAGCATTAGTTCCAGTCTAGTTTCAGTTAACATTCCAGAGTGGACATCAGTGGATCGGGATTGTCTACCTTGGGCAGGGGTTTCCACGATGCCACCACTGCCCCTTTTCTGCCAGTCCTATTTCATACCTGATTGAAATTCTGGTATACGAATGGACTGTCATCAAATGTGAATGACTTTGGTCAAGCATCGGGTCCGACGCAAACACATATAAACACATACATTCTGATTAAGAGTGAGTAGACTCGAAACGCGTCAAGTGTTTCTGTCCCTGCATTTTTACTCAAATAAATCCCTTTGTTCACCTTGAACCAGAGTGCCAGCGCTAAACACATACAGTGGTGTATCTTGGATTTGTGCTACCCTAGGCAGACAAAATTCAGGCAACCCCCTCCCCCCATGTTGCACACCTACGACATGCCCCAAAACCCATGTTGCACACCCACGACATGCCCCATCACCCACATTGCACTCTCAATACATACCCCCACCATGTCCATTACATGCCCCCATCACTCCGATTAATTGGAAGGAGCTAAAGCTTGCTGAACAGTGGGGGAGGGAGCGAAAATGTTTGAAGCACCAGAAGTGTGCTTTAACACCCTCTGGCAAAGTGCCACCCCAGGCGAGTGCCTTGTTTGCCTTGTGGAAGGTACACTTGTGGAAAAATGGTGGGGGAGGGAGCGAAAATGTTTGAAGCACCAGAAGTGTGCTTTAGCACCCTCTGGCAAAGTGTTGCCCTCTGGAAAAGTGCCGCCCTAGGCGAGTGCCTTGTTTGCCTTGTGGAAGGTACACTTGTGGAAGAACCCCAACAATGACAGAAGGAGTCTGTGCTCTCTGATTAGCTGCAGTCAGTTCCCCATACAGACTGTGATGGCTTCCAAGTTTGTTTTTTTTGTAGTACACCACACTTTATAAATAAGCATTATTATTACCAACAAAGCTGTGTATCCTAAGACAGAGAAGCCAAAAGTATCCTTATAGAATTTTTATTTTTTGGGGGAATATATGACAACTGAGTACAGTAAAAAAAAAAAAAAGACTAGAGGTAACAGTTAATTAATCGCTCTGTATTCTGGAGTGTGACCTCTGAATACAAACAGCAGAACATCTGGATGAAATCAGACTTTCAGCAGTGACTCACATGTAATCACCTAACCTGCACCATTTGACCTGTTCTGTCTGTATAGGACCTGGACCAGTTAAAAATTTCACACACCCCCTAGGCACAGGATGCAGAGCATCCTAAATACCAGTACTACACACGGTCATCACGAGTGAATTATAAAAGGGGTACATGTTTGGGCAGGTTAGAAGTGTTTTCTCTAAGGGGAAAATAATTTTATAAAAACAGTCTACATACTGAACTAGATGAATTGCAAACAGACCTTTTGCTCTTAAAAATATATTTATTTTTCCTTTTTTTCCATGAGAACTAAATGAATTAAGGGGAGCTTCAACAAAACAAAGGCATAAAAGATGTATTTTCTTTTGCAATGCGGAGCAGCTTGAATGTATATAAAACTCCTTGTACATTCAAATAAAATAAATAGAGAAATAAAAATGTGAATTTCTGATAAATTCGAAGTTGAGCACATACTTATACGTAATCATCGAACATTCATCTTCAGTTAAGCTGTTTTTAATCTCTCATTGCACTTAAACTGACAGTAAAGGAATACTTTTTTTTTCTATATAAATTAACCCTTTTTGGTCGTTTTTTTAATGATATGGATTGCTGGGATAGAGAGGTACGCCTGTTGCTATAGGCATATCCTTTACTACTTTTTACATAGTTGTGGAAAATTGTAGCTTGCTTTTTGGGATGTCTGTGAGAAAGTCTAGTTCACCTATCTTGCATACACTGTATATTGAAGCATGCCTGCCTCTAGTCTAGCTCTAGTATGTGAGACCAGCGAGTGTGTTAGGAGCTAAGCAAGAAATATCCACATAAAAAATAACACATCTTCACTTTCCCCTTGAGTGACCAGGTTCCCCAGTGTCAACCTTTCTGCAGAGAGATCTGTTTCGTGGCCTGATCTATTATAACCATTTTGGAGGAGAAGACTTTCAGGACTCCTTTGAATTTGTTTTATCGGACAGCCACGAACCACCAAACTATTCAGAGAAACACGTAAGTGAATCTTACTCACCGCCACGCGTAATCTTCAACCAGAGATAGGAGCAAACGGACGAGGGGTGGAATGGTGAGGGAAAAAACAACTTGTTTGGATGATGGGGGTATTGGAGGGGAGAAAAATAAGTCATAGGGAAAATCCTGCAAGGGGTTGAAAAATATATTCGTCAACTGGGGGAGACTTATTCCACCACAGTCCCTTTCTAGGGAATATGAACAGAGCAACTGCCCAGGATACCAGCAAGAGGGAAATGTAAGGTGATAATTGTGTATTTTATATACTATGTATGAGTAGACACTCGACCCCCTAATGTCTTAAATCGGCCCTTGATGTTGAGTTGTAATCCCTGGTGTTCCTTTCTTATTCTACCCCCTCTCTTCATCTCACAGTTCTTATTATATGTCCCCCTCATTTAGGCAGTTATAATTCACATTACTCCGGTGAAAGATCAGCTCCCCAAAGAGAGTCCGACGACCGAACGTCATATCGTTGTAAAGGAAACTGAGATCACTCGACTCACGAAGCACAATTTGCACTTCACTGACATGGAATCACGGGAGAGTCAGCTGCTTTATACTGTGACCAGACCGTGTTACTCAATAGCACCATCAGGGTATGTACACTACAAATAAAACAAGCAGTGATGCCATTTTGGACCATTTTTTTCATGATTAACCATGTGACTCCATTTACCATTTTTTTTTAAAGTCTTGCTTCTAAAGATTGGCAGACAAAATATGTGGTTCTATGCTGCCCCTTCCTGCATCATGTAGAGTTGGGGAACTCGCTGTAGGACTTGCAGTCCCTGTAGTAACTAATAGGAATTGCCATCAACATGAATGAGAGTGAGCTGTCGATGCCTTGTTGAGGGTGACGATGTACGATGATGTCTCTGTAGTGTTTTGTTTTTTTGGGAGGGGAGACAGAGGTCAGAAAGTTTTGACCAGCTGAACTGCCATAAGATGGCTAATTATTATTATTATTATTTTTTTTTTTTATTAAAGTACAAAATTACAAAAAGACAGACATTACACATATATACAATTCTCTACAACACAATATGGATATCTCAATTAGCAGCAAGGGTGATAGGAGACGAGGGAGAAGGGGAGATATCTTCTAGTTCTAATTATTGTTTATGATTGTATATTTCTCTTTTCCCCCTCCGTCTCCCCTGCAACACTCTCCGAAAGGGCAAAGGAAAAAAAAAAAAGGACAAAACAAAGACTAGAGGTGCCTGGTATCTCCCCCCCCCCCCCCTTGCCGCTTCCCCCCATGGCCAGGGTGATAGCTAATTATTAAAGGAAGTGTTAGATTGTTGCGATTATGTCTTTCATAACACAATGAAGTCTTATTGCCTCCATTTTTTTTAAGGTTACGTGATGCAGGACGTCTGATATCCGTAAATACCACAAACATCATGGAAAAGGATGCCTCAATTCCCGCTCTGACTTCCTTTACCCAGGTAAATAAATATATGTTTCTTTTTCAACCATATTATTTAATGTTTGTATCTGAATGCTCTAGGAGCTACTCGCTAAAAGGTCAGTTGCAGTTGAGGTGACTGCTTTCGGTATTACAAAGTCCTTGATTTTGAGTAATCATGGACAGTATGGAAAAGCTCTCCATCAAGGCTTACCATCCATTCCCAACTTGGTTAAGATAAAAAGGACATCTTTAGCAGATTACATGGAATACTGCCTTGGTGACAATAGTCCATCTGTATGATCTATAGGTTTTGGAGAGTTGGATTTTAAACCTATTATTGTCCTATTGCCCCAGCACGCTGTGACTCATCTGAAGGTAGCGTATATGCCTCCACAAGTAGACATTGGACCTGACCCACTCCTTGTCCAGTTTGAATTCTCGGTGAGTGACCAGCATGGGGGACAACTCTTGGGACTCAACTTTAACATCACCGTGATGCCCGTCGATGAAAAAGCCCCCGAGGTGAGTGAGGTTTTATACCGATTCCCCCGAGATCAGTACAAAGGCAAATTAAATAACGTTTTGATTCTATAAAAGAGGCATCCGGGTCAATTACCCAAGAAAAATATATTTCCTAAAATTCTCCATTGATTGGAAACATTGATTGGTAAATAAAAGGAACCTAGAAGTATAGAACGATTTGGCCCATCAATAGTGTCTATATTTCTACATGTTTTTTTATGCACCATAAAGGAGAGAGCTGGACTATAATTGTGTCTCTTTCACTGCTAGATTAAATTGCTCTACATTCTAAAAGTAGTATTGTCTTGCTCCCTCACACACCGTCACCTTGGAAATAATGAATTGGTCTTATTTTACCACCGGCTCCTAAGCCACTGGAGTTGCACCATCATTGGCCAATGTCTTCAGCTTTTATTGAATACACTACTTACAGAATTTTTTTTTTTTTATACCCCTGCTCTTGTGATTTAAAAATCAACTGCTGTGTTTAGATTATCACCAAACGTATAAGGACAGAGGAAGGAGCGAGTTGCTTCATTACTGGAGAAAATCTCTTCATCACGGACGTAGACACCAGACGAGAGGACCTGAGGATCACGCTAAAGACACGGCCCCATCATGGGCAGGTGGAGGTTGGCGGTGTCGCTATTTCAGAAGGAAGCGTGTTTATGTTGGAGGATCTACACTCCTTTAAAGTCAGGTAATTTTAAAATTAATTTCAAGTTTTAAAGGCAGACTCTGTAGCAGAGAGTTCCCACCAACTGTATCTTGGAGAGTAGACAGCATGTTTTTAAATCTTGATTCAGGCTATTATACGTGTTTCAGGATGTCACAACAGCTAACCCTGTATAGTTCAAGACACGTTAGAAGGCAATTTCAGCTACATAAGTCCTGTTTATCAAGTAAAGGCAACGAATCAGATCTGTCTCCAGTTTCTCCTTTCGTGTCTCCCAATTAAAGCAAATACATATTAATAGAGCTATTGGGGTTCCTATGGTAACAGTCCTGCCTATCTCTTCAGGCTACTCCTTATTGGAATTTAGAAGCCCCGTCGAAATTATTTTCGATATAAAATTGTAGAATAGTAGAATCACACACAATAAAACCATGTAAAAATACAGACAATAAGCTAGGTCCTATGACTGATGAAAGAGGAAACCATTGAGAATGGTCGTCCAATTGGGGGATTATTTGTTCCCATAGAACAAGTAAAAATAAACTCATCAAGTAACAAGAAAGGGGATTCCTGTTTGCACACTGAGCAGTGCATCCAAACAGAACATACTAAAGCATAATAAACACGCATGATGTAATATATGTAATATAATATCTCCTGGAGTGTCAGCATTCCCTGAGGATGGATTTGGGAACTACTCATGCTAGCCTGCATAAATGGGAGCACGGATCTCTTGTGCTTATACTGTTCCATGCAGTCAATCAACAATTGCACTTGCAGATGACATCATACCCAGGCGACGACCGCAGTTCATACAGGGGAGCACTAGAGAAAATGTTTAGTAATGGCACCCCATTATCACGCCTGTGTCCGAGCCATGACTTCACCGTAAATCCTCCTGTCATTGGCTGCCTTCCAAAAGCCATGATTAGCAAATAAATACCTAATAATACTAAATCCTAAAATACCCAGATTTTCCGTTTCTCACTTTTCTTTTTTAATATTAATATGTTTTTATTTAAGGTATCAGCATGACGATTCGGAGTCGTTTGAAGATACAGTTGTCTTTGCGGTAACAGATGGGTCTAACTCCGCAGATGGGGCGCTGGGAGTGCAGGTAATTCCAGCACTATACCCTCTATTAGAATAAAATGTGAAAAATGCAAACTTCAACCAGACCCACGGAAGCTAATTACCTACGCTGCATCCCGATACTGTGTCGTACAAGCGCTGTAATTAACCTTTGGACTCCTGAACGAGGACTGGATTGTCAGTGTTGCAAAATCTGCAATTAGCCAGTTAATGAGGCTTAGTTAGCGCAGCCTGCGTTATTTTAGTCATGATTACCTGTATTAAGTACATGATCGGGATATATTGAAATCGGCTGTTTTTGTAACAATCGTGATTCTTGCCAAAACAATCAATGAAGTTGATGCTTTTTTGTCTTTGGACTTTGTATCAACTGGAGGATAAAATGCTCAATAAATATTTTTTTTAAAACCTACACCTTTAGCTAAAATAATTAGCAACGAGACCTTGTTATTGACTGGGTATTGAAAGACTTCCCTTGTGTATTTATTTCAAGAGAGAGATAAATTACAAGAAAAAAATTACAATATGTAGTACAATATTATATAAGGGAAGAACATATATACTAAGTGATATTAATTGACCCTAATATTTAAATTGCAAAAAAAAATGGCTATAAAATAATTCAAAATAATATTTTGAACATACATGCCACACTGTGTCAACACATTATAATGTAATCATTTTTGTGCATGTCTGGTGAAATGGCCTTCCTCCGACTGGGAGATGTCCTAGATGTTGGGTGGGGCTTATGTGGAAAGGTCATCAATGGGTCAAAAGGGACACAATTGGCAAGAACATGTGCTGATTTCCAGTGTTGGATATCACATCCAGCATTCAGTATAAATCTGTACTTGGGTTCTAGATTACACCCGTGAACGACAGACCCCCAGAGTTACAACCGGGTCTGAAGGACAGTCTGGCATGCCCTGAAGGAGGATATGTGATAATAACGGCGGAAAACCTCTACGCAACTGACCTCGACAGCGATGACGCGAAGCTGACGTATATGATAGCCCGCGTTCCCTTGTATGGACTGATCCAAAGAGGAGGGGTTGTGGTGGAGAGGTTCACTCAGCTCGATATAACACAGGGGTTAATATCCTACATCCATACAGGTTAGAAACAATATAGCTTAGCTCAAAATGTAACACTTCGTCAGTGCTTTCAATAAATTAATGTTCGACCGATTTAAGTGCTGGTCACAAAACATTGAGCATTGATCTATAGGTGTGAGGCCAAGATCAACGCCATGTCTGTTAAATATGTCCTCAAACAGCTAAATTTGGAAGTGATGAGCCCTCTTTGCTCTTTATAGCCTGTCCTAGGGGCATAAATGTTGGTGATAATCATGGGTCAGCATCATATCTACCCCCTTGATAAGGCAAAGCAGAGCAATAGGGTTCAATAACGTACCTTATCTGTGTATTTCATTAAAGCATTTGTCCTCTAAGATGCACATCTCTCTGGTATATACAAAGGGCTTTTTTTCAGAAAAGAGGGAATTGCATGAAAGTGCAAAGAATACACAAGAGAATTTCACACTTAAAGGACAACTCTAGCAAAAAATGCACTTATGTTTAATAAAAAAATTGTATCAAGTGTAGATGATTTATAAAGATAATCTTTAATGCAAGAATAAAAATTAAGTGTCTCATTAAGCCTTCTTTACGCCATATAGTTCTCTCAGGGGGCGGACATGTTGGTTAGAATCTTTACTCCATATAGTTCTCTCAGGAGGCAGACATGTTGGTTAGAATCTTTACTCCATATAGTTCTCTCAGGGGGCAGACATGTTGGTTAGAATCTTTACTCCATATAGTTCTCTCAGGGGGCAGACATGTTGTTTAGAATCTTGGGTCAGATCTTCACTCACCTTGGTTCAGATGGAGAAAGATCTGACCCATGTGACTAAAGATTCTAAATAAAATGTCTGCCTCCTGGTAGAGCTATATGGAGTAAAGATGGCTCAATAATGTACTGTATTTGTCTTCTTTCATTAAAGCATTTCTATATAAACTTGATGCCATCTTTCCAATAAACAGAACTTTTTTGCGACAGTGGTCCTTTAAGGCCAAAGTACAGTGATGTGGTTCTGGAAACTTTCCGTCCCCTTCTAAATAAAGATAAAATCTTAAAAAAGGGCTAAGTATAATTACAAGTAACCTACTAATTATGAAAAGCATTAAACCCTTTCATGAACCAGCATCCTCTTTCTGCTTGTTCAATCTCTCCTAACAGCTAAAGCTTTAATGATGCAGACTAGATATATTTATTTCCTTATAGGAGGTGAGATAGGGTCCCATCCGTATATCGATGTTGTCACCTTAATCGTCTCAGACGGGGAACCCGCAACCAAGGGCGGGGGACCCCTTCCTCCTCCAGTACCGCTTCACGCCAGCCTCCCCGTCTATGATCTGAATATCACCATCACACCTGTTAATAACCAGCAGCCACTTTTAAACATCGGTAAGTATGAGTAACAATGTCACAGCTCCGCTAAGGAGTGACTCGAGAGAAAAAAAATTAACGTAATTAAATCAACCATCACCTTCATTCTGTAGACTTTGCCATATGCTCTATGAGTAATACTAAACAGAAATCGGAAATATAACACCCAGTGCATGTTGTCTACTCATTTAACCTGTTACACATCATGTTATCATTCATTTACGGTAGATGTTTATATTTTTTTATAATTTGTTTCTTCAGTTTTATACTTTGTCTGTGGGCATTCAGTCTGTGTTGCTTGCATGGTTATTTTTGTATCCTTGCTATGAGACGACAACTTTTTATGAAAAATGTGCTTAAGTATTTTAGAAATAGGAAAGGACTTTCTAATGATGGATTCCTTTTTTTCTATTTTCACTCGTCTGTGTGTATAGTTTGCCACTTCTGGCTACATTTTTGGTATTACCTCTGCGGTTTATGAGTAGTGGGCTGCAGTCTTTCCAAGTTGAGTGGAAAAACTGATACAAGCAAAATGGCTGTCTTGTAAAGAATGGGGATAGGCTGATGGAAGCTCCACCTTTATTTGCAGCAACCAATCCCTTCCATAGTAGAGACCTTGGTTGTTCCACCGATTCTCATGTGTCAATGTAGTTTGCCTTTTTACAGGACTCAAATGATCAAGTATAACTAAATATTATGTATATTATGTTTCAGTTAAGTGTTTATCATCCACAGGGGATGTGTTCATTGTCTATGAGGGGGCGTCATCTGTTCTCCACTTAAACCACATTAACGCATCTGATGTTGACACCCTTTCTGAGAATTTATTTTTTGTTTTGGAGACTTATCCAATGTACGGATATCTTGAGAACACCGTACCAATGCCAGGGTCAGAGAAGGCTACATCTGAAATAAACATCGGTAAGATCCAAATGGTTCTATAGATAACTGCACAATGCTAGACTCGGGACCAAATAGTCTGCAATCTAGAAAATGTCTAGCAGGGGATGAAAATTGGAAACTTTGGTGGGACTACAGCTTGGAGATCTCATAATAATCCCTATTATGGCCCCAGACAATGGGTGAAACCTCTTGAACAGTGAAATCCAAATGATGTCTACTATTTTGAGATGGTACATTGGTAATAAAATACATTATTGAGAGTGTATTTTAGGCTAGGCTGGTTCAGATAATAGAAAATATTTCCCACTTTTTTTGGGTGATTTAAAAAAAAAAAAAAGATTTAGCTATCAGTAAAGTTTCCAGGTTTATAGAAGCAAAGATGAAAACTGTATATGAATGTTATATATGTACCAATCAGCCATGACATTATGAGCACTGACAGGTGGCAAGCCGGCGGAGGCAGTGTGATGCTTTGGACTGACAGATGGCAAGCAGGCGGAGGCAGTGTGATGCTTTGGGCAATGTTCTGTTGGGAAACCTTGGGTCCTGCCATTCATGTGGATTTTACTTTGACATGTACCACCTACCTAAGCATTGTTACAGACCATGTACACCCTTTCATGGAAACGGTATTCCCTGATGGCATTGGCCTCTTTCAGCAGGATAATGTGCCCTGCCACAAAGCAAAAATGGTTCAGCAAGGGTTTGAGGAACACAACAACAAGTTCAAGGTGTTGACTTGGCCTCCAAATTCCCCAGGTCTCAATCCAATCGAGCATCTGTGGGTTGTGCTGGACAAACAAGTCCGATCCATGGAGGCCCCACCTCACAACTTACAGGACTTAAAGGATCTGCTGCTAACGTCTTGGTGCCAGTTACCCCAGCACACCTTCAGAGGTCTAGTGGAGTCCATGCCGCGATGGGTCAGGGATGTTTTGGTGTCAAAAGAGGAGCTACACATTATTAGGCAGGTGGTCATAATGTTATGGCTGATCAGTGTATATATGTAATGTTCTACAAACAGGACTGGAACCTGTAGGAACACAGAGCAGATAGATAGTAAAGTGATAACCAACCTTTCATGGAGGTTACACACCTAAGTGACTATCTACAATACACCAAAAACTGATGTACAGTATGTTGGAGCTGACAGCAATCAGGAATAGTCAGAATGGCAGATTCATAGCATACCCCAACACCTCTCAAAGGCTTACAGCACAGGCAACAAATGAGAGCACAGAGGAAGATATATAGTGAACTGTTCTTGGGTGAGGGAATTGGGTCTCTGATAAACTTTGTTATCCAATGATTTTCCAACGCATTTCTTAACGTCAACGAAATACAAAAGTGTGACCCGACGCACATAGTGCTAACACCCAACTCTTGGCGGACAATAGTAACATAGACTGACGCACACATAGATACATAAAACCTGTAATCTTTTATTTGTGCACCTCATTATGCCAGATTATGTTGAGCCATTGTATACAGTCATTGATACACTATTTGTCCTTTTTTTTTTTAACATTTAGATTCCTTCAGTTTTTGGAACGTCAGCTCGGGGTATATCCAGTATGTCCAGTCCCATTACAAAAACCGAGAACCCACTGCCGATTTCTTCATGGTATACGTCAGTGATGGGACACAGAGGTCTAAAGCCATGCCCTTCTACATTATCATTAAACCCACAAATGACGAGATACCACTGCTTCATGTCAGGAATATTACGGTGAGTTGGACCCATGCTGCCCTCTCTCCTATCAGCTCCTCCTGGTATTCTCTACCCTAAATTATACACTCACGGATCACCCCACACATCCAGGAGTAAATCCCCACCCACATCATGTGCCATTTTATTTCTTCTAGTGTCAGGACATTTTTTCTGGACACACTTTCCATGTTATCCTGCACTTTCCTGCAAATCTTATTTAAAAAAAAAAAAGAAAAAAAAGATTTAATCTGCGTGTAGCGGTGTTTGGGATTGTTTCTTGTGCTCATAACTCATGAACACCGGTCTTCTCATCTCTCTTCATCTCTGATGTATAGTGTGACTCTTGCTGTGAAGACATGCTGGTTTGGAATTGGATTATTTATTCATTTCATACATGCCTTACGACAGCTGCTAATGATTAGCTGCCTGGTTTTCCACAGGGCCGTTCTTTCGGGGATTAGTACCCTCTGTTTGATAGATTAGCAAACATCTCTTAATCAAAAGAGCCTCGATCTCAGGAATACAAAAACAGTTATAGATACTCAAAAACAATCCAAGGTATTTAAATTGGAATAACTTGGGAATCCAGCTGTTTCCCTTCTCAAGCTGGCTAAAAAAAAATAACAAATTAACGCATCTGAATTTGTAGAAATTATTTTATCATTAATTGTCTTTGTATTTAAGTCTCTGGTGCGTGAATATTTATCATGGCTGTTTGTAAATATTAATTAACTGCAACAGGTAATTTAAAGAGTCAATAAATACATTTTAAAAACAGCTTTTTTTTTAAATGTACATTTTATTGAACTTTTGAATATTTTTAAAAAAAAAATTTTATCACTTAAAATAATTTAAAAATTAAACATAATAATTAATTTAAATTCATTTGTCAGTAACTTGTTTTAGCAAAAAAAAAAAAAAATCACTCTAAAAAATATTTGATGTTCATGGAGAAAAAAACAACAACAATAAACTAGAATTGCTAAAAGATTTTGAATTTTTTATTTTTATTTTGCCAGTGTAAAATCTCACCAGTCACGCACTGGTTACGAAATTCTTAAAAAAAAAAAAAAAGAAATCGTACTCGTCTGCCAGATCTTTAGATGAATTAAGTGTGGAGAATAAAGTGAAGGAAAAGGAAAGGTTTTCATTGGTGGGTTTGGGATGGTTTTTGCATTTGATCATCACTTGTCTCCTGTGAATTGTGAAGACCACAAAAATATAAACACAAGGCATTAAAATAGAACATGCCTTACTGCCGGCTTCCCTGGCATAGGATAAATGCTTGTTCAATCTGAGCTTCCATATGTGCTTCTCAGCTGGTGTAAATCCCACAATCGATTACGGATGAAAGTAGGAGAGAGAAAAAAACCAGCTATGAAGATGCCAGTGCCACACACACAGCTCCTAAATTTAGTATATCGAATGTTTATAAAGAAATAGAGAATGTAGCACAGCCGAAATACAGAAAAAATGGATCGTTTCATGTGCCTGCTCTGTTTTTCTTTCCACTGGTCAACTGAGGAGAAATATTGTTTGTTTTCTCAGGGTTTGTAATCAAGACTTGCTCTGTGTGACCGGTGACTTGCAGTCTCCACCGGATGCCAGTTTATTCTGGCTTCTAAATCAAAGTGTTGCCCGTCCCTGGTGTTCTCGAAGGTTGTGAAGAATGAGACATTTGATGGCAATGTTCTAAATGTTCGGTGGCCACCCTGGCAACCAGTGGACAGTTTCCGCTGATGGCTACACTTCTAGAACTTTGACCCGCTTTGTCATCCATTTGAAAGTCTCATGCCTCTAGTGTAATCAGAGGTAACCCTAGATTATCTGAGAGACGTCCAACCATGAGAAGACAAATACCCCAGGTCATTATAAACATGTACTCAACCTTGCCGTAAGTTTGGATGTTGAGTTTCATTCATTCATTTTACAAGGCAATTGCCTTTAACCTCCAATTACCTCCTGTAAAATGAGAGATCACTGTGTTTCGTTATCCTTCCTGACACTAACTGCTACTAAGCTTTTTGGCTATTTAACATCCACTGTTGGCGGTGGCACCAGTCGTCATGTAGCATGGACCCCTGACGAGGCTTTAGAATTACCTTCTATATACCCCCAGGCATAGAGGCTCAAGCATTCCCAACCTACCATAATAAAAAGAGGTGTTGCATTAATTGGCATTGTGGGTGGGGCATCAATGAAAATAGGGAGGAGCATGTCCCCATAATAATAAGATATGACAAAAAGTGAGAAGAGTTTGGACAAACTGTGCAGAACTTGTGAGAGGTGGGGTGAAGACATTTTCTCTTCTGTGGCACCGCTGTAAGACTAGAGCACCGGCCATGTACCTGGTCTCAGGCCCTTCCTTGGAAGACATTCTTCAGTTGCCTATCAGGGGGCTGGCATGGTGCCTATGGACGGTCACCATGTTCTTCTATGGCTTGTCCAGCACCACCATATCTACTTGTCTTCGTCAAAGTTTGGGGCGGGATTTTTAACTCTCATGAAAATAACTGTTTTCTTTTTCTTCCCACCTTAGATAATTGAAGGGGGCATTTGTGAGCTGGGGCCCGGCACGGTAAACGCCGAAGATTTGGACGTCCCTGCGGATACATTAAACTTCTCGATTATTATCCCTCCTGCTCACGGCCTGCTATTAAACGCCACATATGGCAAAAATATCAGCCTTTATAAGCAGCTGGATCCAGCAGCTCTGCGCAGGGATCTCCAGATCCACAGCTTTACCTTAGATGCACTGAAGGAAGGTTTGTCTTATAACTAAACTGAAGCTTGTACTGATTCCATTGCTTGCCCTGCATGTGGGCTAAGGACAGGCAAGAAAAACCTCTCTGCACTGAAGCATAACGTTAGTTGGGGCTTGCCATATCCTGCTGGGTTTCCTTTTATTTTTTTTGTCTTTTTTGGGGTGAATTAGGATCTGGTTGTTTTTCTGGGGGGCTTTAGCATTTCTATTTGTCCTTTGTCCCCTTTGACCAGTTTCCTGCATCTTTGATATATATATATATATATATATATATATATATATATATATAGACTGCACACGCCATCTGCTGGAAGGTTGACATTAATACAAATAACTAGCTTCAGGCCAATCTAAATTTTCTTTGGGATGGACGAAAATTTCCCCCAAAATTCCCCACTCGGTGCCCACCTTATAAAATGAGCTAAGACAGTGTGCCAGGAGTGAACTTCACTTTTCATTTGAACCCTTTTGTATTCCCCAGCAGTTAGCAGGTGATTTATTGAAATCAAATCTAAAAATGGCCCTTTTTTTCATGCTCTCATTATCCCACAGCCAGTATTTAAAAAAAAAAAAAAATAGAAAAATCTCTTAATATTTTGATGGTAAATATATTAACTCTTGGAGCGGCAAAGTGTTCACACTGCAAGCGTTAGCACCTAAGGAAGAGGTTCCGGCCCAAAGGCAAAGGAAGAACTTCCCGGGTATCACGGAAAGTGGGTGATATTGGGGTCATGTAGTAAAATAATCAGATGTAACATTGATATCATTCTTTGCATGGATTTCAAGACCCATTACAGTGCATTTTGTTTGTTCAGCATCATTGTAGATTTCTTTTATTACTTTGGCCGCAGTCAAAGCCCAAGGAATGGGACATGCCAAAGACCAATGCTGAAAGAAGTGAGAGATGCAATCCAGCACAAGTCAAAATAATGGGAATTATTTTAAAGGCCTGTATAATAAGCCTTTTGAACCAGACAATTACAGTTGGCACTGCCTAATACTAATTATATAAAGCTCCTGCTCCGTGTAAATGTAACTGACTAGATTACAATGGCATAGAGAGGGGATTCCACTTAGTTGGAAAATAAACTTCATGATTTAAAATTTGGGGGGGGGACGGGGGACAAGCTGACAGCTTTTGTTTGTTAGATAAATACACAGTTTAAACACAATGTGCACAGTGAAATGGACTGCGCATGGGCTGTATTAATGCTGGGACAGCCCCAAATTTGATGGAAAACCGGGACTGTCACGGCAAATATCAGACTGTTGGCAACTATGGTAAAATATGTAAGATTAGTTGGGCAGGGAGACAAACTCAGCAATACCACAGTTTGACAAGACAAACAATTCTCTTGCTTTGTCAGCAGATCCAGTCATTGCGGGCATACACCTATCTCTCTGTGGGCCACCGCACCAGATGGTTACGTCTGCTCGCATAGGGTTAAAACCTCCATTTAGACCCTGGGAGCGATGCCAAGTTCTCAGGATATTGGAGCACTGTGCCCAAATTAAGGACTGGCTCTGTAAATCTGAGACAGCTGGCAGACATGTGGGTGAGCCCATCCATTGTATTCCCAATGTGTTCCCACCACCTCTCCGGCTTTCAGGGGGTTAAAGGAACACACTGCCAAGATTGGATCCTAATCGTCTATAAGCAAAGTGCATGTGATTGTATAATAGTTTAGATACAGAGTCATTTTTTGGACGGCTTATCTTCACATCTCTATATGGGTACCGCTTCTTTAAAACACAAGTTTGTTTATGGCTTTCACTCTGCAGAGGTTTTTAAATGGAGGGATCCAGAAAAAGGTGGTCTGGCCGACTCACTCACTGAATCAATGGATTCACACACTGCATTATCAAAGAGATGTGACTGAATAAGTCATTTTTGTGCTGCACGCCAGTCAGATGAATCTACATAGCGATTTCTAATTAAACACACATTTTGTGAAATTTGACTAATTCAAAATGGCTCCCAAAACCAATGATAATATCCAATCCTGGGCATTACACTGCTGAGGTAAAGGCATTCCTTTAAATTATAATTATTCAAGCTGGTTTATTTAAGCTGCAAATGGAAACCTAACATATCCCCATCACCTCGATTTAAGTCCTGTGAATATTATTCTCATCTGACCACGCATGCGCCAAAGATCGGGCTGTTTGTAATATGGTGCTGTCCACCTTGCTATTAAAGCACCTACACCTCAGGAGCAGCTACTGTCTGAAGAATAATAGTAGCCAATCAGAACTAAGGCTTTGCCTCAGCTGACCAGACGGCTTCCTGCATTCCACTGTGCAAAAGGAAGCAATGATGGAATATGCCCACTGTGACCAGGATAAAAATGACCGGACATTCTAGTTTGCTAGAAATGTTTTGTAGAACACATTTTAAAATGATCCGTGGCAGGTAAAAGCACATTTTAAAGCTCTAAATCATGGTGTCTGGGTATCCCTGGCTCAATGGAGTCCGTTTGGGCATTTTATGAATGTGGGATAAGGAAAGATTGAATGAACTTTCTTTTCTGCAGGATTAAGGCTCGTCTACATGCATGACGACAGTGACACGCTACAGGATGGCTTCACCGTACGGCTGACTGATGGGGCACACACAGTCCAGGACACGTTACACATCCACATCGTATCAGTCAACGATGAAAGCCCTCGTCTCATCAGGTGAAATATCTTTGTATGTTCCCCGAAATATGTCAGAAATGCAGGTCAAGTGCAGAGAGACATGTGTGCAGGGAATCAGAAAGGGAATCGCAAAGCTAAGGCCAAAGTAGCTGAGTTGGGAAAATTATCCCATTCCAACTCTGCTATTTTGGCCTTAATTATGAAACACCCTTGCCAATTCCCTTCAACTCCCTCTTTTATGATTGAAGTCCCATGTGTGTAATTGTTTTGGTAGGATTAAGGGGTCAGAAAAGGGTCTGGATGTGAAATCAGCAACACATAGTTACAAAATGAAGGTTCAAGAATTTTACTTTCAAAGACATTAGTCAGATCATTTTCTCTTTGTAAGTGATCTGCTATATCTGTTCCTCTAGACTGTAAGCTCTGTGAGCAAGACTCTCTATCTCACGTATCAGTCTGTTCCTCTAGATTGTAAGTTCTGCGAGCAGGGCTCTTCAGTCTTTACTAGTGTTGAGCGAACCCGAACCGCACTGTTCGGGTTCATACCGAACATTATGGTTTTTGGACCCCGGACCCGAACACGGACATTCCACTGTATGTTCGTGTTGGAGTTCGGGGTTCGGCGATTACATTGTACGTAATGCTATTGGCTTTCTATAAACCGAAATAGAGTCCCCATTCATAAGAATTTCTTATGAATGTGGACTCTATTTCGGTTTATAGAAAGTCAATAGCATTACATGTATTCCATAAGTTCGGGGTCAAGTTCGAGCCCGAACCCGGACTTTTTTCCGAAGTTCGGCTGAACCCGCCGAACCAGAACATCCAGGTGTCCGCTGAACTCTAGTCTTTCCCTCATGTAGCAGTCTGTTCCTCTAGATTGTAAGCTCTGCGAGCAGGGCTCTCTACTTCATGTATCAGTCATTCCTCTAGATTGTAAGCTCTGTGAGCAGGGCTCTTTACCTCATGTATCAGTCTGTTCCTCTAGATTGTAAGCTCTGTGAGCAGGGCTCTCTACCTCATGTATCAATCATTCCTCTAGATTGTAAGCTCTGTGAGCAGGGCTCTCTACTTCATGTATCAGTCATTCCTCTAGATTGTAAGCTCTGTGAGCAGGGCTCTCTACCTCATGTATCAGTCTGTTCCTCTAGATTGTAAGCTCTGTGAGCAGGGATCTCTACTTCATGTATTAGTCATTCCTCTAGATTGTAAGCTCTGCTATATAAAAATAAAAGTAAATGTTCTGTAACGTTTGCCTCTGATTACAGTTACAGAGGGAGAAAACTCATAATTATTCTTTAATGAGACAAAGGGCACATTGTGTGCCGTTCAAATTATTAACCCTGTTTGACAGAGCGTCGCTCTATGGCAGCAGAGAGTCACATGACAGACGCTCTCTGGCTAGGGTTACCATCTTTAAAAAAAAAATAAAAAAATACCGGCCGTGCTATTACCTCCATACACTTAACAATGGCCTCAAGCCATTATACATACATACTTATCTTTTTTCAGTGATATGTTGATTTTAATAATAATTACAAAAAGTACTTTTGTAAAATTTTAATACATGCTCATGGAAGTAGAGAAAGCGAATAAAGAGCAGACTGGTGCGGGTCTCAGGGGAGCTATTGCCCTCCAAGCTGGTGAGATGTTAATGATTTGGCCTCCACGGGAGGCCACTTGTCTAGCAAGGACTGCTTGCGTTAAAGGCTGCAGCTGCTGCAGAATCTCTTGGGAACAGCTGTCAATCAGCATTCTGCCTCCTGAACTTGGACACGGCATCAAAAAGCCACGGGAGTGATGACTGGCGGCTCCAGCTTCCAAGATGTTCTGCAGCAGCTGCAGCCTGACACAGCTGTCAGGCAGGCTGAGAGACGGAATCAGTATTTGCTCAGAGACAATAGCCATTGTTCCAGAATTAATTTGATTAAGCAGTGTTATCACAGAGTTACCAAACACCACATTAATCACAATGTTGCTCTTTTGTCTGATTAGAAACAGCGGTTTAAAGCTGGAAATCGCGGAGAATAAAGTGATATCTAGCGCGGTATTGGACGTGGAAGATAAAGATTCTGCCAGAAATTCGGTTTATTACATCATCAGCAACGTCCCCACGTTTGGAGAGCTCAAATTAAAGGTCCGTACCCCGTTAAATTAATTACACTGCTTCTAAATTACTTTTAGGAACAACAAGTAGCTTAAACGGAATGATACTCTCTGGAGACGAAACTGACTCGTTCATTTAGTGTATTGCTGACGGAGCTTTTAAAAAATGTGGGATATATCTTTATTTAACAAGAAGAGAATATGGGGTTTTATTTTTTTTGTTTCTTTTAGTGTTTGCAAAAAAATTAAATAATTATTTATCCTGTTAAAGCTGAATTAAAAGGAAACATAGGGTCTGAATGGATGTCAAGTCAGTCTTTAGACTATAGAGGCAGTCTCATGGTCAGTGGCATCCCCAGCCAGAGAGAGCGCCGGTCGTCTGACCCTCTCCTGCCATGGACCGGCCTTCTGTCCAATGGTAGCCTCCAAATCCTTGCTTTTACAAGGGGTTAATAATGTGTAAATTATAGACCTCTGTCTCATTAAAGAATAATTTAGGGTTCAGTCCCTCTCTAATGCCAATCAGAGGTAAATAGAAGAGGATCTGGCTATTGACCTTGAAAGTATTCAAATTCTGGCACCTTCTGTAAGATCGTGTTGTTGATTTCACGAGTGGAATCTTTTATACACAGAGATAGCGTCTAATACTGGCGCCATATCATGCGCGTCAATAAATGCGCAGGTCCCAAACGGAATGCGGTGCAAGCACCTGTTAGAAAGAGGACAGTATCTGGATAGAAAATATTATTGTTCCAAATATTTAATTATAGGCACTTCTTATACAAATTTATGCTAAAAACATGCAATAAAAATTAATCCAAAAAAAGTGCAATAAAAATACTATAGTCAATAAAAATACTAAAAAAAAAAAGTAAATATCACACAGGTGGAGACTTTTAAATTATAGGGGTGACGCATTTCACCTTCAAATGCAAAATAACTTTTTGGGGCTTGTATTCTGTTTCAAATGCTTTTTTCCTACCTCATTTTATTCTTCCTCCCCTCCCAATGAAAAGTTCTCAATAAAATCTATTATCATTCTAAGGAAGGATGGAAGTAAATTATAAAATATTTGTAAAAGTATCATTTTTTTTAAATAAATCACATAATCAGTTTTTTCTTGTTTGCACTATGGGAGAATGTGTCTTTTTTCTTTCTTTCTAATTATTAGTTGTTGTTTTTTTTTTTGCAATTTTATTATTTGTTATCAATTCACCGCATGCTCCAAAGCTTTCTTTAGTATATAAAAATCTATCTGTAAAGGGCCTTATTGTAAAGTTATATATAGCTGTAAGTTTAAAACAGATGTTGAACGGCATTGAGATGACCAGTATGGTTGCGGGAGATTTTTATAGGCTTAGCACCAATCATTTTGAAAATCTTGTTTGATATAAAATCCAATTAATACTAAGGGCATCTAAATTCCAATGGGGTAAAAAAAAAACTTGTTGGATCTAAAGACCAACTATAGCAGTCTCTCCGCCTCCTCTGTCTCTAGAGGAGTTTTAAATATTCCACCGAGTCTACGTTAATCAAGAAACCCTTAACTAAAACGTGGAAATCCAGTCAGTAAAAGTCAATATCTCTGAGTAACACATCTGCTAATAGTATTATATATCACTCCACAATCTTAAAAAGAAATAATACGATTTTTTTTTAGGCGTAGAGTAATAAAATATAATGATTTTCAGATAATTTAAAACAAAAACAGAACGAAACATGGACAGAGCAATATTAATTGCTTGGTTATTTGGCTCCAGCAGCGAAATAAAAACCTAAATCGAATAAATACGAGGATTTCCTCACTGGTGAAAACTTGTCTTAAAATCGAGGAATAAAAATACCAGAATATGATTTCATGAATGATGACACTGTACGTTATACAAGCAGAGATAGAATGGCTCTGGAACATGGAAAAGGCCTTAGGTGCCAGAAAAGAGAAGAGTTTTATTGGTGTTAGGACTGTGAATGGGGGTTTTGCAGATGGTGTTCTTTGTATTCTTAATAATGAGAGAGCATACTCCCAGAACTTAACTATGGGTTTTCCTGGCCATGTGTGAGAAATGAAGCCAGAGAGTCTGAATTTGGGTTAAAATTTAACCTGGAATCTGAATGTGTTTGGATTAAAACAGAGTAAAGTGCGAGGCTGAGAATTCGTACACCTCGAATTCAAACAGAGAACGTGCTGCCATCAGCGAGGATGATGCTTACATACCAATTCTGGGAGTAATTTGCAGGCACCATTCCCATAATCGTTACTTAAATTTTAAAAACCTTGCCCTATAACTGATCTTTATCTAGAACCCCATGCTGGTTATGTGGATATTCTAGAAATACAAAACAACTAAGTAGCGTTATGGATAAGTTTTTTTTCAGACACTGAGTATTTTTGCAGTGTACAGCTGTACTCTCACAACTGGGCAGACCCAGCAGATCTCCTAATGGCCATCCCTGTGAATATGTATGGCAACCGTCTGATTGGTTCCTGAGCGGTGCCAGCCACTGCCATTTCTGAAGGTAGCTGGAGATGTCAATCCCCAGGTGAAAAGGTTATACAATACATATGTGTATGTGTATATAATCTGTTATTGTTTATCTATCTCACTGTGTATCAATACAACAAGTCATTATCTTATTGCATACAGTGGGTACCTATTTAAATACCTATATAAAATGATTAATGGAATCCCTCTCTACAATAAGCAGTAGATTTAATTAGGCAAATCTATCAACCAATATTTTAAAACTATATATATATATCAGGTCCAAGCTTAAATAACCTACTATCACTATTTGCCTTTAACTCTGCCATACCAGGGGTAGTCGATAAAATACAGGATTTCTACCTTCATCAAAATTTCAGGAATCTCGGCACGTGAACTCAGATGAACCTTTTGATAGGGCACGTCTGCAGCTGAACACAGCAAAGCCTACAGAAGGTTCCTCTGTCAAAAATTGTGTTACCTGTTTTAATATAAATCCTGTGCCGAGCTTGAGGTTTCAAAGGATTGTTCTATTGAAAGAAAGCACTTTCATCTCAGCAATGTGAGTTTGTAGAAGAAAAAAACACTGTGAGTCAGGGTTCCTTGATCCACCAAAAACTGCTACTGAGATCATACAGAGGAGCCTGATTTAATCTTATATATAAACAAAATACAGCACCATTATGCAGAAAATACAAACACAATAATGTAATGAAGCACGGGTACAATGTGAATCCAGGGAGAGATCTTTGTGCCAAGAGGTGTTTTTTTTCCTTTCTATTTTTCTTTTTTTGTTTATTTTCGTTCTTCTGGATTAATTGCCTTAGAAAAAAAGTGTAAAACATTAAACTTAACTAGTGTATTTAGATAATTGGAAGAGAACGTATTGCTTTGAATTACTTGTTTGTGGAGCTTATTTAGAGAAGGTGAACTGTGTGTGAGAATTATTGTGCTTGACTAGTTTACTACTCCAAGGTGGCTGCCATTTTTTTTACTCTCTGGTCAGTGACCATGAGTGGAATTCCAGCCGTATTCTGATTGGTTTCTGAGTGTTCCAAGCCAATCAGAATACAGATTTTAGGAAACGCTTTCTCCCCAAATGTATCACTCTTACATAGTTACATAGTTAGTTTAGGTATAAACCCATCAAGTTCATTGCACTCTCTTCTTATTGGTTTCCATGGTATTGTAGCTACTTTTAGAAATTTCTCCAGAATTGACCGTTATAAATAGCCTCTCCAGTGCCTGTCTCCTTGGTATGTGTTGGGGCTTTTTGAGTAATAACACTGCTTTTATTCCACGTTGCCAGGTAGATGCCGTTTGGATGACGCTGCATCCCGCCATGAATTTCACGCAGGAAGACGTTGACATGAACCGCGTCTGGTATTTTCATACCATAATCCTTGGCTGCAAAGGTCATGACAGCTTCCGATTCTATGTCACCGATGGCGATAACCACTCACCGGCAGAAAGTTTCTACATTACCGTTTCCAACCTAGAGAAAGGTGAGCGGCGGCTCGTGGATTTCATTTTTCGATTGCTCATATCACATCCAGGCCGCACAACAAGTTAACCTGCATGCATCTACATCCAGGCTGTACCCAGGCATTTCTGTAGCCTTTCCTGCTTTGCTTGCTTGTTTATGTTTTATGCTAGTTCCTGTCTTCTCTTTTTTTTTTCTTGTATCCTTGCACACTTTCACTAGTTTAGCCACAGAGTGGCACTTCCCTAGTCTGGCCACATGGTGGCACTTCCCTGGTCCATCCACAGAGGGGTACTCTTGACCCTCGAGTGCACCTGCCCAGCCTGGCTCCAGAGCCGCACCGGCCCAGTTGGCCCCAAAGTCGCACCTGCCCAGATGGCCCCAGCGGCGCACCGTTCCAGTCCGGCTTCAGTCCGGTTCCTGATCTGACCCGAGTGGGAAATTACCTTCTCAATTCCCTGCAATTCCCTCTTTCGTGAATAAAGCCCCCTCTGAACATTTTTCCAACATTTTACTCTTATAAAACAAACTTGTGGATCCATACTGACAGACTCTTAAAGAACTGAACCCAAATGTATTCTTTTCAAAATAAAAAAAACTATTCCCTCTGCAAACAACAGACCTGCCCAAATCATCCAATCCTGGGCAGTATTTATGATATCTAGGCAATTCAATTAAAAGTCCATTTATTATGCATAGCAGGCACTTTTGGTTTCTAAGCCTGTGGATAATGTTGTGGGGGTCCGGAGATTGCGGATATAGTCTCAATGACCAAAATAATATCTTCATTTTAACACGTACATCATTTTGTAATTCTACAGCAGAATATTTTTTAGATATAAATATATTAAAAACAATAAAGCCAAGGACAGTATCATTGAAAAAGGACTGAAATAATTCAGAATATTTGTCTGATCTGGCAGTGATAAAATGGATAACTTGGAAATATCGATAAAGCAAGTGAATCTTACAAGTTGTCTGATACCAGATACAGACAGCCTCTGGTACCTTACTAATCACAGTTGACTTATATACCCACCATCCGTAAGGATGGCATTACACAAACCTGAGTGCTAGAGGTTTGCTGTAGTCATCTTGTTTCTATCAAATCTGTCCAGTTATAATTTATTGAAAGTGGGTTTTTGCAAAATAATATTTCTGCCAGGGAAAAAGATTGGCACCATCCACTCAGAGATGGCGAATTCTCCGAGGGCACTCTCTGGCAAACTCTCTGTTGATTTGAAATGCTACTTATAAATGCAACTACTGGGAGTATGGAGCTCCATCTGCAAACTGTGATTCATAAACATGTTGTCAGCCTGCCATGTCCCCAACATCATAAACATAAGCCAAAAAGCGACAATGAAATAAAGAGAGGAGGGTCTGCAGCCGACCAATTAAACACATTTAATTTATTTCTGTTACAGCTGAGACATTTGGGTTTTTATTTTTTTTTTTGTAAACAGCTGCATTGTTACCACCCTTTTTATTTTTTGCCAGATGAGAGCCAATTGGCACTCGAAAAAAAAAAAAAAATCCATTAATTGCAAATAATCATCTGGGCACATTAGGCTTTGTGGAAAATGGCAAAAGTAAAAGGTTATCCAAATTCAAATAAAAATGTAAAAGAAATAAAAACAGCAGTTTTGGATCTGGCCGCGTAAAAAAATAAATAAAAGGAGTTAAATCCCTCTTTACACACAACAAGATGACCTTTTGCTAGCTGTAAATTCTAGCGCCCTTGTGTCAGAAAGGCAATAAATAAATTAAACATAAATAAATATAAAATATTTTTTTAACCTATTTTTCCATTTTGACAATTTAAGTGGAGTGGCCAGGAGTATTATTATTATTTTTTTTTTTTTTGGGGGGGGGGGAGGTTAAAGTACACCCCAGAAATACAGTAAATCCACGGATCATTTTTTGCACACCAGATGGCATTTGAGTGATGTCATCTCAAGGCAAAGAAAATGATACAATGGGCTTCATTCATGACAGAGGGAATTGTAGGAAATTCAGCTGAATTGGAGAATTTTTCCAGCTCGGCTACTCTGGCTTTAAGTTTCATGAAATTTTCGCTTTCATGAATAACGCCCTGGGTTTCACTGAATAACATTATTTTTTGGTGGAAAGAGAAATCCCAGGGATAATACAGATCTCCCAGTTCATAGTGTGTGTTATAAAAAAAAACGCCAGACTGTTATAACCCAAAAAAACTGCTGTATGTAAAGAAAAAATATAGTGGAGAATGCGGTCCCAGTAATTCCCAACTTCAGACTCTTATCTTTTTAAACTCATATTTTGTTTATTGTTTTAATTTACAAAGATTCACTGCATACCTCAGAGTTGGTTCTTTATTTTTATTTTTTTGTGCACGTTGCCCCAGAAATTCTCTAATTCAGCGTTGATACAGGGATGATTCACTATAAAGTGAGCGTAGGGTGAACTAAGATGCCAAAATGGGCGCAGGAGAACAGGAGACTGAATTTTTCAGGATATTTTTAGTGTGATTAATATATTTTTTTATTATTATTATTATTTGTTTGTCCATAAGCCATAAGTTCACTATTTAGTGACTTGACACAATATATAGTCACTGGAGCTTCCTCCCTGCCTCATATTATTACTTTTATTTTCAGATTTATATATCTGTATTTTATTATTTTTTTTAAAATAAAGATTCACAATATTGCATTTTTTGAAGGCCGTGGCAGGTCCCCCAATCTTCCGAGACGAGATCTTCAAGTCTCAGGCATGTGATCTTTACCAGCGTTAAGGGGCTTGTTCCGTAAGGATAACAGAGATTCACCATGTTTCTAAACAAAAGCTTTAATTCTGCCGGACGGGATGAAGCAGCTGCCTGCTATCCGGCCAGCCGTGGTATACCGTATGTGGTGCGTGACAGACAGGAAAAATAATCGAAAGAGCCGCGTTCACTTTGCAACATTGTAGCATTGTAACCCCTTCAGCGCTCTCGCTTGGATCCGTGTTCCATCATTAATGTCTGGCACGGACAGAGTTATGTATAACCATCATTTTCGTCACATGTCGGGAGCTTATAGGGGTTAAACATTCCCAAACCCTCCCCACCCCTTGTGCTATTTCGTGTCCCCCTCCTCTAATATTTTTTTACTTCTCGTTTCCCATAGGTGACATTGCCCTCCTCACCAGACCTGTGAATTTAACGCAGGGTGACAGGGTGACCTTGATGACAGATGTTCTTATGGCAACAGATGGCACTGGCAATCCAGGGAAGCTGCTGTATGCCGCCTCTGTGCCACCTGTGCATGGTCAGATTGAGTACATCAATTATCCTGGCGTGCCCATTTCTACTTTCAGCCAGTTGGATTTGGCCGCCCAGAAGGTTTGCTACGTTCACGACAATGGCCACGAGGCTACTAAGGATTCATTCAGGTGAGGGGGCTCCACTCTCTGAACATCTGGTCACGGGAAAGGGTTAAACTGCTCGGATGCACCGCTCGTAACAAGAAAAATCTAGGGTTAACCAGCCATCGGTGATGCCGGCATCTTTAATGTCAATCCGTAGACACAACTCTAGAACCTAATTTAGTGGTTAGCGCTCTAGAACCTCTCTACTAACACATACTTTCTCTTGTGCTTAGAACATATTCCCAGCATGCACTTCTGATTAGCGGCTCATGTTGTACCGCTTGAGATTTTGGTAAGATAATTGAGGGATGAAGCTGAACCTCAATCATACGAAAAAACCTGTTGCACAATGGCAGCCTCCAGGTTAAATGACATCAAAACGATAGAGTAACAATTCTAATACCAATAAAATATATTCACTACAGCAGGCCACTTACAGTCATATGAGCGCAGCATCCACCGCTGAGATCCCTGCACCTCTGTGTTTGTCTATTTACTACAATATTATTTGCTGATGAATATGTCAAAATCCCATGTCTTACACCTAACAGTACAATATTATAGCCTGAGAGCAACGTGTGAGACTCCCAGCCAGAAATATCATAGTTATATAACTTTGGATCCATATAGTACATCACAAGACAACTCTATAGCGCTGTATGTATCTCTCTTTGCCTCATATACATCTATATATGTTAGTGTGTGGTTTAGCTAAGGAAATGGAAGGCACAAATTTGTCTTAAAGAAACTATAAATACAGTGAATTGAAATGAAAGCAGACATTACCCAGATGGCAGTGTTATAAAACATATGTTGGTTATTATGACTCTTAAACACAATAGTCACATTTCTTCTGTGTTGTAAATATCTTTTTTTATATTAAGTACAATATGTTATTTAGCCCCCCCCCCCCCTCACCCTCTTTTACACATCAAGAGGTTTTGTTTGCCAGCTATTCATTGCTAAATATAATGTCATCTCTCTGAGCAAAAAAATAAATAAATAAACAAACTACAAAACTCTGTATATAAAGTCAGTACTAGAACATAATAACTTGGAATCTCAGAGTAGCGCCATACTCACCCCCCCCCCCCCCCCGACAATATCTCTCACTCGCCCCACCTATCCTCACAAGCATGTTATCCAGGTCTAGTGTAATATGGAGGGTGTCTAGGAGCAGTTGGTCAATATGCTAGTATTTTGCCACTCAATATGCCAGTATTTATCCATTTAATATGCCAGTATTTAGCCACACAACATGCCAGTATTTTGCCACTCAGTATGCCACTATTGTGCCACTCAATATGCAGTATTTAGCCACTCAGTATGCCAGTAGTTTGCCACTCAAAATGCCAGTATTGTGCCACTCAATATGCCAGTATTTAGCCACTCAATATGCCAGTATTTAGCCATTTAATATGCCAGTATTGTGCCACTCAATATGCCAGTATTTAGCCATCTAATATGCCAGTATTTTGTCACTCAATATGCCAGGATTTATCCATTTAATATGCCAGTATATTGACACTCAGTATGCCAGTATGAATTTTGTCACTCAGTATGCCAATAGCTTGCTTGTTTTATGTGAAATGTTGAGGGACATTCATATCACAATTCTGGGGCAAAGTTGTAAAAGTGGACCATTCCATTTGTTTCCATGGTGATGGTAGGACCATTCCACTTTTTTCCATGGTGATGGCAGGAACATTCCACTAGTTTCCATGGTGAATGCAGGACCATTCCATTGGTTTCCAAGGAAACTGCAAGAAAATTCCATTGGTTTGCACTTTTAGGAACAAGGATCAAGCATGCACAATACCCAGTACATTCAGACATGTTATGACCCATGTAAAAAAAATAACTCTACAAAGTGACTAAAAAAAAATCATTTATTGAGGTTGTAACAATGTGTCGGCCCCACCTGATACATTTTATCAAGATACACATCAGGAAAAACATGATTTTAAAGGTATAAATGTACATTAGACACTGCATTAAAATACAAGCTTGGACCATGTCTATGTGTATATAACAGACAGACGTCAGCCAATCACTGTAACTACAGCCACTTGTAACTAGATTACTTGAAACACGCCTTTTGTCGTTATCGAGATCCTCGCAACGTGTTTGCCATGCATGTCCTGTGTTAACTCAAAAATTATTATATTTATTAAATCCTCATCAAAACGTGGGACTTTATAAGCCGAATATAAGAAAATAATAGATGCTATGTTACCGGTGAGAGAGGGGATGCGTCATGTGCAAGGCCATCTGTGGTCTGAGATACAATTGTATTAACAGTCATACAAGACTAGAGTGTCCCCCACCTCCCATCCTTTCACCTTGTGTAGGGAGTGACTGCTTTACAAACCTCACCTTCAGGAGATGCCAGAAATTTGGGTTACCGTTAAACAGAAAAACACGGAGAAGCTAAGACCATATTCAATTAATTTGTTGGGGCGCACATTACGGAGTTAAATAATGGCCTCATTATTCTATAAAACAGCTGAGATCTCTCAAAATGTTTTTCTTGTTTTGTAAACCGGTACCTTCTGGTGATTCTCCATGCCAGCTCCCCGCTCCTGTACAATGCTCTGCTATATTTCATTATTGCTATTTCTGGAACCGAACTACTGGTTCCAGGTGATTTAATAAATTGCTTTTTTTGTTATTTAAGTTACCCATCTGCTATGTGCGTGGCCCAGCTTCCAATCTGTCGGAGGTTTGCAGATGGACAGACTGCCAAAAGTGTTTTGACAACTCAGTTCCCAATTAGATTAGTGGAGATTTTTAATACGTACAAAGTCGAAAAGAGAGAGAAAAAAAAAAAGACTGAAATGGAATGAAAAAGCTACATTTCTTTTAAAAAAAAACCAACAATGACTTTCCAATACTGATTTTGCAATGAGTAAAAATTCACCTATAATAAAAAAAAATATATAGTACACAAATTTTGAACTTGTCGATGATTAAAAATGTATTTACATAAATAAATGCAAAAATGATACTCTTTGTTATTCTGTAATAATATGTTTCCCCTTAAATACCGGTATTGTACAATTACCCAATTCTCAAGCTTATATTGCGTCTAGTTATTATTTACAGATTGTATAGATTGGAAGAATGTGCATATAGATAACAAATCATTGTACTCCGGATACCCATTCAGTTAACACCTAACGGTATGTGTAAACCTCAGGAAAAGGCCTAAATTAAGCATTGAAGGCACACACTCGAGAGATAGCGTGTAAAATATCTTGTGCATTACTGGTCGCTGGGAGCATACATTAAATAAGTGTTTAACGGTTGGTGAAGACATACACGCAGGGTTAAAGTGGACATGTATTTAATGCACTTATTGTTACTGTAAATAATTGACTGTTCTCTTGTAGTTCTACATTGCATATCATTTCCCTAAATTCAGTAACAGCCTATCAGCAAGGGCTTGGAGAGCTAGACATTACTCTTCCTCTATCAACAGCAATAGCAGTAATTATCTAAGAATATTATTTTGGCCAATGTACTAAAGGCACAGTCTAGTCCCCAAACTCACTTTGGTGCAAGATGAGGATCACTGCTTGTGTAGTGCAAAGCCTTTTTTTTTCCAGTGTGATTTGATGCAGGCATTATGCATAAATCACATTTTTTATATTTGACTCAAGCCCTTCCCTGGTGATTACTCTGAATGTTTACTACAGGTGCGGCAGCACTGATTATATAGACAATAACGTTTTTTTTCATTCAGACACTTCCTGTGCTGCTGGAATATAATACATTGTGGGGAATCTACTTAACCTTTCTCTTAACAGTGTAGGATCTCTTAACAGTGCAACATATTTTGTGATGACATCACTAGAGACACAGGAAATTCCATTAATTTGAATGAAATTATTCTCATTGGTTCCTGCAGGAAAAAAAATGAAATTGACTAGTGTGGGCAGTCCTGGTTTCTTGCAAACTGTTTGTTAAAATCCATGACACTAGAAAAGACATTTATAAGGACACTCCGGGCATTAAACAAACTTTAATGCTTCCGGTAGTGTTTAGCCTGTAACCTTTGTACAAATGTTTGCAGGTAATTCTTAGGAATATCTTTCAATGTTTTCTAATGCTATTTTATTTACTGTTCCATTGGTTTATACTGTAAGTAGTCTGCTGCATGTGAACGTATATTTGGAAGTTGGACTAGGGCTTCCTTTTTAACAGCAGTGAACAAGGGACAGCGGTGTAATGCAACTGATCCCATCACTGGGAGCCCATTGATTGATCCCCAAGAGATGCTACAGTAGCAATAGTTCTCTTCTTTTAAACATTCGTTGCAATTCTGCTAACATAATGTATAGATACATGTTTTCAGAATTTTCCACTCCCTACATTCACAGTACGTTTAATATGCATTTATTTGTCCAGTTTGTGTTCAACTGATTTCATTTTTATTTTAGGTTCCTCTAGAGACTGACACCATAATTATTTTTGAAAAATAGAAGTTTTGCGATTAGCTTATTTAGAAAGGTGTTGTCCATTCTGTGTCAGTGTACCTCTGACTCTATGTTGCTTCCTTGTAGAGTATTTAATGCTCTTCCCATCTTGTCTTGCATAGTTTCACTGTGAGTAACGGTTTGAAGGCCAAAGACGGCCTCCTGGAGTTTTTTATTGAGCCAACAGACCGGGTTCCACCAACATTAGTCGTTAACAAAGGCATCCAAATATCGGAAGGTGGGACCATGGTGATTTCTTCTAATATTCTCCAGCTCACCGACCCAGACAGCCCACAGGATAAACTACGTTACACCGTCATTGAGTACCCCCGACTCGGACAGCTATATCTGAACGACAGGATTATGCAGCAAAACTATTTCTACCAGACAGATGTGAACAAAAAACACGTGTCCTACCGTCATTACGGGGGATCTGGCGAGCTGGACCATTTCTCATTTACCGCCACTGATGACGCTAATGCTGGCTTTTTGGTTGACGGTCAGGTGAAAGAAGAGGCAGCTGTTTTTGTGATACAGGCGAGTATTATTCTCATGTATTCTGAAAACACATTGGGTCTATTCACTAAAATTCGAGAATAGCTCGAGGGGGTCGACTTTGGAAGTTGATTTTTACATTGGGGTTAGTATTAGGATTAGATTTTAAATAGACGTAAGTGGAGTCTAACAAATTTAAGACATAACCTTTATTAATAATGATTAAAATATTACACTTATGACAAACAAGTGAACAAAACGTGATTAAAGTGAGGATAAAAATCAAATCAAACTTGCATACCCCTGGCAATATCAATGAATTATCTTAAATGTAACACTGGGTGCAAGAACAGTAATCTAGTTTAGTTAAATCATATGCATCCTGAAAACTGCATCAGGATTGTAGATATACTAGAAAAAATTATTACTGAGATTACTAAAAAGCGTATTTTTATCCTCACTTTAATCATATTTTTTTCACTTGTTTGTCATAAGTGTAGTATTTTAATCATTATTAATAAAGGTTATGTCTTAAATTTGTTAGACTCTACTTACGTCTATTTAAATTCTCCTCACTTTCAGGGTTACCCCCTAGTGGTAGTTTCTATATATAGTAATCAAGCTATTTTTGAGATTTCTTTTTCTTTTTATTAGTATTAGGGTTAGTATTAGGTAAACGGTTCGGGGTTATTATTAAAGATTAGCATCAGGGTTTGGGGTTTGTATCAAGGTTTAGGGTTACTATTAGGGTAAGGGTTCAGGGTTAGTATTAGGGCTTGGGGTTTGTATTAGAGTTCGGGGTTAGTATTAGATTTAGTATCAGGTTAAGGATTCAGGGTAAGTATTAGGGTTCAGGGTCAATATTAGGCTTAGTATTATGGGTTAGTATTGGGGTTCGGTGTTAGTATTATGGTTCAGGAGTTAGTATTAGGGTTAGGGTTTGGCGGTTAGTATTATATTTCAAGGTTAGTATTAGGGTTCAGGGTTAGTATTAAGGTTTAGTATTAGGGTTTAGAATTAGGGGTTGTGGTTATTATTAGGGCTAGGGGTTCATGGTTAGTATTAGGGATTAGCATCAGGGTTTGGGGTTTGTATCAAGGTTTAGGGTTACTATTAGGTTAAGGGTACAGGGTTAGTATTAGGGCTTGGGGGTTGTATTAGGGTTTGGGGTTAGCATTAGGGTTCAGGGTTACTATTGTGGGTATGTATTGGGGTTCAGGGTTAGTATTAGGGTTAGGGGTTTGTGGCTAGTATTTTGATTTGGGTTAATATTAGGGTTCAGGGTTAGTATTAGGGGTTATAATTAGGGTTCAGGCTTAGTATTAGGGTTCAGGGTTAGTATTAGGGGTTAGAATTAGGGTTCGGGCATAGTATTAGGGTTCAGGGTTAGTATTAGGGGTTATAATTAGGGTTCAGGCATAGTATTAGGGTTCAGGGTTAGTATTAGGGGTTATAATTAGGGTTCAGGCTTAGTATTAGGGTTCAGGGTTAGTATTAGGGGTTATAATTAGGGTTCAGGCTTAGTATTAGGGTTCATGGTTAGTATTAGGGGTTATAATTAGGGTTCAGGCATAGTATTAGGGTTCAGGGTTAGTATTAAGGGTTATAATTAGGGTTCAGGCTTAGTATTAGGGTTCATGGTTAGTATTAGGGGTTATAATTAGGGTTCAGGCATAGTATTAGGGCTCAGGGTTAGTATTAAGGGTTATAATTAGGGTTCAGGCTTAGTATTAGGGTTCAGGGTTAGTATTAGGGGTTATAATTAGGGTTCAGGCTTAGTATTAGGGTTCATGGTTAGTATTAGGGGTTATAATTAGGGTTCATGCATAGTATTAGGGTTCAGGGTTAGTATTAGGGGTTATAATTAGGGTTCAGGCTTAGTATTAGGGTTCACGGTTAGTATTAGGGGTTATAATTAGGGTTCAGGCATAGTATTAGGGTTCAGGGTTAGTATTAGGGGTTATAATTCGGGTTCAGGCTTAGTATTAGGGTTCAGGGTTAGTATTAGGGGTTATAATTATGGTTCAGGTATAGTATTAGGGTTCAGGGTTAGTAATAGGGGTTATAATTAGGGTTCAGGCATAGTATTAGGGTTCAGGGTTAGTATTAGGGGTTATAATTAGGGTTCAGGCATAGTATTAGGGTTCAGGGTTAGTATTAGGGGTTTGAATTAGGGTTCAGGCTTAGTATTAGGCTATTTTATTAGCGGTGGTTTACTAGTGTCTATTTGGAAGCATAGTCAGTTCAATGCGGATACAGCTACAGCGTAAATGGCCGCCATGAACAGTCATAGACCCTGAGCATCACGGCTGAGGCTATTGCTGACAGTCTCTTCCTGCTGGTGCAATTTGACAATTAATAAGATCATCTTTCCAATTTGGTGTAACTCAAATACTGGGGCTTTTTTCACTGGAGGTAATTATTTGATACACACAGTTATAGAGCACTTGCTCTACCTTATACGTAACACATTGTTTTATGATCGGCAGATTACTGTACCTTGATACCTCTTATTACAGACATTCCCCACTGGAACATATATCACTTGATGTTTCAGTGTTTTAATTCATATTTTCCTATTTAACACAAAAAGGGCAATTAGCAAAGTGATGCGACATGCTTTCTACTGGACGATCCAGCTCTACAGCGATCAGTTAAATCACAGATGGCCAAGATTTACATCAAGCGTCTAAATTATAGTATATTTAGTAACACGTGTAGAGAAATGTCTGGTGCAAAGGATTAGAGCTGACTGTATTGTCATTAAATACTGGATTTTGGACCCTTTGCTCTAAAACAAACGAAACCTCATCATTTTCCTTCCAGGAAGAAAGCGAAGCGGAGCATAGGAAACCGGTCTTGAGATGATTTAAAGAAATGCTCTAATAGCTTATTTTCGAAGTGTGAAAATGCCCATAAATACCCAGTATTTATATATTTACTTAGGACTATTTCCAACACAGGAAGTCCAAAACGTAACTTCCTGTTACACTTATCGTGCAAGTAATTACTGGTGGGATTTCTTTGCAGTGATAGTTATGTTACTTTGACGGGTTTACGGTAAATATTGATTATGTTGAGTTTTGATCATGACTAGTGTTGAGCGAACCCGAACTGCACTGTTCAGGTTCGTACCGAACATTACGGTTTTTGGACCCCGGACCCGAACACGGACATTTCACTGTATGTTCGGGTTGGAGTTCGGGGTTCGGCGATTACATTGTATGTAATGCTATGGGCTTTCTATAAACCGAAATAGAGTCCCCATTCATAAGAATAGGGACTCTATTTCGTTTTATAGAATAGCAATAGCATTACATGTATTCCATAAACCGAAAGTCTATAAACCGAATGTCTTTCGTTTTTTTAGACTTTCGGTTTATGGAATACATGTAATGCAATTGGCTTTCTAGAAACCGAAATAGAGTCCCTATTCTTATGAATGGGGACTCTATTTCGGTTTATAGAATAGCAATAGCATTACATGTATTACATAAACCGAAAGTCTATAAACCGAAAGAGATTCGGTTTATAGACTTTCGGTTTATGTAATACATGTAATGCTATTGCTATTCTATAAACCGAAACAGAGTCCCCATTCATAAGAATAGGTCAATTGACCTATTCGTATGAATGGGGACACTCTTACCCACATTTTACTTCAATTTGCAGCCCTCTAGCCCTTTCCAGGACTTTTTTAGAGGCATTTTAGTGGCTAAAAGTTTGTGTCCCCATTGACTTCAATGGGGTTCGGGATAAAGTTCGGGGTCAAGTTCGAGCACGGACCCGGACATTTTTTTTTCGAAGTTCGAAAAAATTGACAAATTTTCATTCAATACAAATCACTCCATTTTTTTCTGGTTAGTAAAACTCCCAATATTTGTCGTATTCACAAAATATTCTGTTTTTATTCTTGGAACACAGAAAATAGGGGGAGGGGGGGGGGAGTAGGCAGAGCAGAAGACCTCTTTGTGACAGGGGCCCCCTTTATTACAATTGCAAAAACCACTATCAACTCATCGATCAGATCAGCTCCCGGCTACCCAGCAGCCGAACCAACCCAAATCTATGGCAGCACTAGGAAATGGATATTGAAAATATATAATTTTATTCCATTTTTTTTTTTTTTTTTTTACATCAAAACAATTTAGAACATTTAGCCAAACACATACTGCTGTACACCCCTCCCATGACAAAATGGCCGCAATAACCAAGATTCCAAAGGCGGGCTCCGAGCTGTTGCTTTAAATGTGAATTCTGTACCTAGGCTAAATACTGTACGTACTAAACTGCTTAGTTGGAAGTGGCAGGTCTAACACGTCTAGTAATTCCACATTCAGGGCCACTAGAGAGAAACACCTCTGGCAGGAGTTCAGGAGCCAATGTTTTGGAAAGATTTGTCTGACCAGTTCCCCTGGTGAGCGCGATTCCCACACCAAGAATTTTGAATGCTAAACGACTTAACTGTTACACGGCTGTAAAAAAATACAAAAAAAACAAGGAAAATTGACAGCAAAAACAAAGGAACAAATTTAAACTAAATCACAATAATTATAATAATAATAATAAAATTAATTTTCAATTGTGTTTATATTTGTTTTATTTAAATTGACCACATGAACCACTAGGTCAGTTTATTTTATAAATAATCACTTTAGCTTGAAAAAAAATATTTATCGTCCAATTTAAATTTTATAATTATTTAAAGGATAAAAATACTAAGCCACAGAAAGAAAGAAAATATAATATAGAATCCAAATGTATTTATTTTTTCTGCGATTTTTCATCAGCCTTGAATTTAAGCCTTTGCGGTTAGCTCAAGGTCTGAAAGGGTGCGCAAAGCGTTAATTCGGAAAAGACGGCTTTAGAACTGCTTATTTATGAAAATTCATGGCCTACTTACTAATCAGTTGTCATAAGATGTCAGATGGGGAGACATCATTTAGAAAGTGCAGAATGCAGTCATTCAAGCAACTAATTAATTGGACAGAAGCATGAAGGTGAGCGTCCCCAGGGCAGGGCAAATTATCCGAACAGGTGAAAAAGTTTTTGTAGATTAGGAAAGTATCTCTACGGATGAAAACTCCACACTTGACTAAATTACAATTATCTGGACTCAACCACAGCCGTTCCCTTTCTTCTAATATTTGCAGAATTTAGTTTGTGTATTTATAGCATGTTCGTTTGACGCATGTGTGCTTAGTTTTTTTTTTATAGTTTCTTTTATTACACAACATGTATTTATTTGGTATGCACTTTGACCTATGATTACAAATTGGAGGAAGGCATTTGCAATCATAGGTCATTAAACAGCGAACAACAATGATCTGATAGGAGAATTGAAAACAAAAAAACAAGTATTGTTTTCCTGCTCAGTTATTTTGGGTTCATTGTTTGCAATTAGCTCGTCAGTTTACCACTGTGTAATGTATATGACCGATATTTATATGATTTTTTTATATTTTGGATTTTGAGTATCTGGCTACATTTTTCAGTAATGTTTGTTATACTTACCCCCCTTAAGTTATTTGACAAAATCATCCATCAGTTTGTCATGGAACTAAATCTCCAGTGTTTAAAAATTCACTAAACCATGACTGATTTATAAATGAGTAGTAAACGTAGAACAACCCAGTATTTTTGGCCAAAATATTGCTATTCTTTTGTAAATTGCCAACAGTAAATAAATCCCCAAGTACGGTTTGCCAAATGAATGTCCACTTTCTGTTTCCTAAAACTCAGGTCGAACATGTGGATAAATTACCACCTAAAATGCTTGTCAAAGAGACTCCAACGACAGTGGAGAATGCAAAGGATGGAAGATCCTCAATCCAGATTACCTCCCGACACCTGAAGGCTTCAGATCCTGACAGTGAAGATGATGAGCTAATCTATGTGGTTCTTCGTACTCCATATTTTGGCCACTTAGAAAATACAAAGAAAGGTGATCATTTCCTCCCAGCCATAATCTCTGCCAAAGCGAGGTCAGATTTACAATTTATTGATCCTAATAAGCTTCAGGTTCTCAAAGCCAGCCCTCAGTAGGACCACAAAGGTCAAGACTCCAGGATCTCCTCATTTGCCTTCTAAGATTAGATGTCCATCTCATATATTCCTTGTAGAGGACACTCATCTGTTTGAGAGATGTTGGGTCCATAGGGTTTAATCAAGCTTTTACACACAGCTGTACTGTACATGAAGAGAAGATAGTCTGAGTCACAAAGAACATGGAGGTTAAACGCTTATAGCTGGAAGGCTCAATCAAGACTCCCCCGTAGGAATTATATGGAAGAAAGATATAACATGTGGCAAGGATAGAGTATGTACATTGAGAAGGCATACTGGAATGGCAGGAGTTATAATTTAGATATAAAAACAATTGTCCTAACTGCCTAGGCTCATGTGGGATTTTCAACAACACCCCAACTGCCCTTGGGCATAGATAAGAGTAACACATGGCTCAGATGAACTCCCACCACATTCAGGATCAGGTTAACACATAGAACAAAACACAGAAAAATACACAATAGTGCAGACGGCTAAAATTCAGGCTTTGTGTATATCCACTGCCCGTTTGTGTGCCACTCACTTGGTTTTGAGTCTCATAATACGGCTATTGGTGTAAGAACATTGGGATAAACCTCCCGTGGTTGTCTGTGGAATGAAACAGTGACCCCTTTCTCCACACTAAACCCGACGTGCATCTTTAGAGATAGAGCAGCGGTCCCCTCTGTTAGTCCTATGTAAAAACGATGGTCTCTTTCTGCATTAACAAAGATAGACAGTTTCTTATCAGACTGGACTGATTGCTTCCCGGGGAAGTATGGCCGGTCAGAGGATAAGCAGGCGCGTACTCTCATGTACTATATTAGAAGCACAAGTGGAACAAAAAGTTTAATGTTCCTTTAGATTCCTTCTCCGTATTGAAATGTCTGATCTGTCCGGTATATTTACAGACCAGGGGGATGTAATGATAGGATATGTGTTACAGGGGATTACGTGGGACGCACTTTCACACAGAGAGAGGTTAACCAGCGAGCGATTCGTTACGTCATCAATCCCTCGTTTCAAGTTGATTCAGACAGTTTCGAGTTCCGGCTCTCGGACTCCGCGGGGAATTCATTGGCACCAGAAATGTAAGTCCATTTTTATCATTGGCTGTGCGCATAGGATGCTTGCTACCTGGTTAGCCAATCAGACAGCTCAGTTTGTAGATCCTGTGATCACATGACCTAATGAAACCCTAAGGTTGCAGGTTCGAAACTTGGGCGGGCGGGCGGGCGGGCGGGCAGGCGGGGGGGGGGGGCTCTTCAGCTGAGCCCATATCCTTCTTAGGTTGGTAAAACTAAATTTGAATGCGTGTGACCGGGCCAAGATAAAAAACAAAAACAAACTTCAACTATATTTACAAATTTCAAATTATTGAGTTAATATACCATATATTTCACTAGTGAAATCTATAAAAAAAAAAAAAAATCCAAGCCCCTCACCTTTCACTGACATCACTTTTAGAACACCCAATGCAAATCTCGTTAATGTTTCGTTTGGAATTATTCTAATGAAACTCGTTATCTGTGAACACACCAACTCCTCCGCATGTTAATGACATCATACGGAACAAGCATGGCTGCCAAAAATAAGGAGATTTACTCATTCATTGTAAATTCTGGGTATATTATTTATAATAATGGATTTAAACATTAATTCAGATTTCCGTGGAATGATATCACACACAGCTTTTATTTTGAACTATTCTAGGCAGACCTGTCTCTTGTAAATCTGATTAATCTCAGCCAGTGTCCTGCTCCTATGGGCATGGGCCATCCCAAAATACTAGGTGCGAAAGACTGTCCAAAATGATCCAGAACATGTCCCAGTTTGGACCTCCCATAGACTGGTGTGTGCTTATTACGCATGCAGAGCTGGACTGACCCTACAGGGATAGTGGGGAATTTCCCAATAGTCCGTCTGCCCTTGGGTTGCTGATTGCTCCTCTTTTACATCTTTACAGAAAGATTTGCTCTTATATATAACCCCTTAAGTCCTTTCACCTATGCCTCTCACCTATAAAACAATATGACCTATACTACACATTAAAATAATGGTGCAATATATTGGGGCTGGAATCCGCGTTTTTATTTTTCAATCCTTGCCTGGAAGCCCACTCAAGCAGCAAAGAAATGATACAGCAAGTGGTGCAAAACTGCCTAAACGTCTGGTGCCAGGGATATTATGCCCCCCTGAGGTCATATGTGGAATTGCAATTATATTTTTTTTGTTAACTCTGCTGTGGTTTTTACATTAGTCAGGGGCAAATATACCCACTCACCCTCCCAACCCCATATCTGTAGGTTTATCGCAACCTCCACGCCCAGCCACACTGGGGGGGATCATACTTAAAATGACCCTCACTGAGTCATATAAGTGTTATATTGAACAACGATTGCACCTTTTTTTTAATGAATCCCAACGCTTTCCGCAACCTCTGTCAAACGCCAATTCGGGCGCTGTATAGACAGATTATGCCACTCCACTGAGTGCGGCACCGCCTGGATTGGTGGAACTGGCAGCGGTGAGGCAAACTCCCGCCACGTGAGTCTAATTTAAAGACAGGCGATCTAGCACCAGTATTTAGCGCTATTTGCACCATCTTCATACGTAACCCCCACTAACCATGGATTCCAGTAGGCGTTCCACCTGGTATCGTCCTATAGAGTAATTATCCATGGGTGTATTTCCAGGCTGGAGCTGAAATGGTCTGTGATCGAAATGGCCGAGTCTACATATCACGTCTGTGAAGATGCTGGAACTCTCGCTGTGAAGCTGATCAGATCGGGGGGCAGTAAAGACCCTGCCTTTGTTGGCATAACTGTAAGATGCACACACGCACACGCATGCTTTTACACGCTAGCATCCATAAATCACCGTGCCGGGGAACATGTTAATAGCACAGCCTCACGTTGGGAACTGTTGGATACAGGAACTCGGTCTCACTCTATTAAAATTTATGAGGATAATATATGTTTAGGACTAATGTCTAGTAAATCAATGGGAGTGAAATCCGCTTCTTACGAGATGGGATATAAATAGAATCCAGACTATATCCTGCGATGGATAGAGCCAGCTAGATGGTACCTCTAAAATGAACATACAGCTTTCACTGGGAATAGAGAGAATAAAAAAGGATCTCTACACAAAATGCAGAAATATATATTTTAGAAGTATCTGTGACGTCTCATGCTTATGACATCACTTTGTGGCTTCCTATGCAAATGGACTTATTTACAATGGGAAATGTGTAATTTGCATATCAAGCCACAAGGTGATGTCATAACCAGGAGACCCCTGAGACAGCACTGATAGAGCTATACAGAGCAAAGATTCTAAACAACATGTCTGCCCCCTGATAGAGCTATACAGAGCAAAGATTCTAAATAATGTGTCCATCCCTGATAGAGCTATACAGAGCAAATATTCTAAACAACATGTCCGCCTCTGATAGAGCTATACAGAACAAAGATTCCAAACAATGTGTCCGCCTCTGATAGAGCTATACAGAGCAACGATTCTAAACAACATGGCCGCCCCCTAATAATAAATATATAATATATTCTTTTCTCTTTTTTTATGACTTTTCGTGCAATTCTGCTAACACAATGTATAGATTATTTTTCATCTTTTTGTAGTTTCTATGTTCACACTATAAGTAATAAGTTATGTATAGCTTGGCGGAAAGACGTAACAGGGGGAAATTATAGAAACTTTTAAATACAGAAAGGGAATCAACACAGTAAAGGAAGAGAGTATATTTAAAAGAAGAAAAACTACTACAACTAGAGGACATAGTCTTAAATTAGAGGGGCAACGATTTAAAAGTAATATCAGGAAGTATTACTTTACTGAGAGGGTAGTGGATGTATGGAATAGATTCCAGTAGAAGTGGTAGAGGTTAATACAGTGAAGGAGTTTAAGCATGCATGGGATAGGTATAAGGCTATCCTAGATATAAGATAACGCCAGGGACACATGAAAGTATTACTTTAATGAGAGGGTAGTGGATGTATGGAATAGTCTTCCAGTAGAAGTGGTAGAGGTTAATACAGTGAAGGAGTTTAAGCATGCATGGGATAGGTATAAGGCTATCCTAGATATAAGATAAGGCCAGGGACTAATGAAAGTATTACATTACTGAGAGGGTAGTGGATGTATGGAATAGTCTTCAAGTAGAAGTGGTAGAGGTTAATACAGTGAAGGAGTTTAAGCATGCATGGGATAGGTATAAGGCTATCCTAGATATAAGATAAGGCCAGGGACTAATGAAAGTATTACTTTACTGAGAGGGTAGTGGATGTATGGAATAGTCTTCCAGTAGAAGTGGTAGAGGTTAATACAGTGAAGCAGTTTAAGCATGCATGGGATAGGTATAAGGCTATCCAAGATATAAGATAATACCAGGGACTAATGAAAGTATTACATTACTGAGAGGGTAGTGGATGCATGGAATAGTCTTCCAGTAGAAGTGGTAGAGGTTAATACAGTGAAGGAGTTTAAGCATGCGTGGGATAGGTATAAGGCTATCCTAGATATAAGATAAGGCCAGGGACTAATGAAAGTATTACTTTACTGAGAGGGTAGTGGATGCATGGAATAGTCTTCCAGTAGAAGTGGTAGAGGTTAATACAGTGAAGGAGTTTAAGCATGCATGGGATAGGTATAAGGCTATCCTAGATATAAGATAAGGCCAGGGACTAATGAAAGTATTACTTTACTGAGAGGGTAGTGGATGTATGGAATAGTCTTCCAGTAGAAGTGGCAGAGGTTAATACAGTGAAGGAGTTTAAGCATGCATGGGATAGGTATAAGGCTATCCTAGATATAAGATAAGGCCAGGGACTAATGAAAGTATTACTTTACTGAGAGGGTAGTGGATGCATGGAATAGTCTTCCAGTAGAAGTGGTAGAGGTTAATACAGTGAAGGAGTTTAAGCATGCATGGGATAGGTATAAGGCTATCCTAGATATAAGATAAGGCCAGGGACTAATGAAAGTATTACTTTACTGAGAGGGTAGTGGATGTATGGAATAGTCTTCCAGTAGAAGTGGCAGAGGTTAATACAGTGAAGGAGTTTAAGCATGCATGGGATAGGTATAAGGCTATCCTAGATATAAGATAAGGTCAGGGACTAATGATAGTATTACATTACTGAGAGGGTAGTGGATGTATGGAATAGTCTTCCAGTAGAAGTGGTAGAGGTTAATACAGTGAAGGAGTTTAAGCATGCGTGGGATGGGTATAAGGCTATCCTAGATATAAGATAAGGCCAGGGACTAATGAAAGTATTACTTTACTGAGAGGGTAGTGGATGTATGGAATAGTCTTCCAGTAGATGTGGTAGAGGTTAATACAGTGAAGGACTTTAAGCATGCATGGGATAGGTATAAGGCTATCCTAGATATAAGATAAGGCCAGGGACTAATGAAAGTATTACTTTACTGAGAGGGTAGTGGATGTATGGAATAGTCTTCCAGTAGAAGTGGCAGAGGTTAATACAGTGAATGAGTTTAAGCATGCATGGGATAGGTATAAGGCTATCCTAGATATAAGATAAGGTCAGGGACTAATGATAGTATTACATTACTGAGAGGGTAGTGGATGTATGCAGTGGCGTAGCGTGGGGGGTGCAGGGGGGGCCGGCCGCACCGGGCGCAATATCTGGGGGGGCGCACTAGCCCTATGCGGCCGCGTGGCCGCCAGGGCCGTCTTTAACGCGGGGCAAACGGGGCAGCTGCCCTGGGCCCATTTACTCCTGGGGGGCCCCAAGGCAGCTGTCCCGTGGGCCCCCAGCCCCTGCTGCCGCGTTCACAGCGCATTGCGCTTGTGAACGCTTTTTTCCGGCAAGCCGCATCCGATGGATGCGACTGCCGGAAAAAAAAAAAAAAAAAACTGACGCCGGATGTGACGTCGCGTCACATCCGGTGTCTGCTTCCCTCCTCCGTGCAAGAGGGAAGACTGCACGGAGGAGACATCCGGCCGGGGACACGGAGCCGCTTCATGTAAGTACGGGGGGGGGGGGGCTGGCTGGCACAATATTCCTGGTATCTGACTGGCACTATATTACTGGGCATCTGGCTGGCACAATAATACTGGGCATCTGGCTGGCATAATATTACAGGCATCTGACTGGCACAATATTACAGGCCTCTGACTGGCACAATATTCCTGGCCTCTGACTGGCACACTATTACAAGCATCTGACTGGCATAATATTACAGGCATCTGACTGGCATAATATTACAGGCATCTGACTGGCACAATATTACAGGCATCTGACTGGCACAATATTCCTGGCCTCTGACTGCACACTATTACAGGCATCTGACTGGCATAATATTACAGGCATCTGACAGGCACCATATTCCTTGGCTCTGACAGGCACAATATTCCTGGGCTCTGACAGGCACAATATTCCTGGTATCTGACTGGCACAATATTATTGGTATCTGACTGGCACAATATTACTGGTATCTGACTGGCACATTATTACTGGGCTCTGACTGGCACAATATTGCAGGCATCTGACTGGCACAATATTGCAGGCATCTGACTGACACAATATTACTAGGCTCTGACTGGCACAATATTACTGGGCTCTGACTGGCACAATATTACTGGCATCCGAAAGTTACAATATTACTGGCATCTGAATGGCACAACAATTATGGCATATGTGTGTGTGTGTGTGGGGGGGGGGGGGGGGGGGTAACATTAGAGGTACAGGATTGAGGAAGTTGGCTCCATCTAGCCCAGTCTTGGATCATCTCCAGGGTATGGTTCCATTTTGATGTTTAGTTTTTGTTCTTGATATTGTTTGTCGTTTACGATGGTTGTGAGACGACATATAATAGCATGGCCCATGCTAGGTTACTACATGTGTATATTTGTATTCATAGACCTGCTGAAAATGTGGAGAATGTGTGTAATGCATGTTCGCACTCAATAAAGTGTTGGAAAATAAACTTGTATTTAGATGCATTTTACTTTAATTACATAAGTATTTTCATAACAAACAATACATGTGCTTGGGGGGTAAGGGTTTCTTTAACTAATCTAGTAGAAGAGACTCGAGTGCTAAAATCCACGGGTTAGGGGGCGCAAATTACTTGCCTTGCCCCGGGTGCTGACAACCCACGCTACGCCACTGGATGTATGGAATAGTCTTCCAGTAGAAGTGGTAGAGGTTAATACAGTGAAGGAGTTTAAGCATGCGTGGGATAGGTATAAGGCTATCCTAGATATAAGATAAGGCCAGGGACTAATGAAAGTATTATTTTACTGAGAGGGTAGTGGATGCATGGAATAGTCTTCCAGAAGAAGTGGTAGAGGTTAATAAGAGTGAAGGAGTTTAAGCATGCGTGGGATAGGTATAAGGCTATCCTAGATATAAGATAAGGTCAGGGACTAATGATAGTATTACATTACTGAGAGGGTAGTGGATGTATGGAATAGTCTTCCAGTAGAAGTGGTAGAGGTTAATACAGTGAAGGAGTTTAAGCATGCATGGGATAGGTATAAGGCTATCCTAGATATAAGATAAGGTCAGGGACTAATGAAAGTATTTAGATAATTGGGCAGACTAGATGGCCGGATGGTTCTTGTCTGCAGACACATTATATGTCCCTTTAAATAAAGTCTCTGGTATTGTTTCCTGTGATGTATTTTTTATTAGCTCTAGACTGATCTAGATAAAATGAAACCTATAACAAAGATTTCCTCTAATTTATCTCTACCTGTCCATAAAAACAGTTGCAGTGTCAGGGAGTCTATAGGTCCAATGAAACGTTTAAGTGAATTATACCAGTAAACAGTGGAGGTCTCTGAATAACTGGACCTATAGACTCCCTGACTGGCTCATGGGTCAAAAATAATACAGTGGCCCAATGTGCCAGGAGGCAAATGCCTCTCTGTCCCACTTGCCAGCCTTCCCCTGTGAGTAATACATGTGTATGTAAATGATTATATATTTTTTATATACTTACAAAGAGAGCAGAAATGCTGTGTGTATTTGTAGAGTAAATCTAGTCGGGCCTATGTTCCAAATCTCTGTTTATTTGTGATAAGTGGCAGCATTTTGGGGGCATCCAGTTGGAATTGCTTGGAGGGTCTTCAATTCACCAGGCGTGCATGCCAAATATTTAAAGGTTATCCTGGATGAGTCTTTGTGATGAAGGCCCCGGCTCTGTCTGTAAGGAACGTTTATGATAAGACCCTGGCCAAAATCTGGTAGAAGCTGATAAGTCCAGCCAGTAAACACCAAAGGTGTTTGTAGATAACAGAGGAACCGAAATAAAACCTGGGAATAATTCCACCAGGGAGCAAACTCACCCGCTTATATAATTATTTAAAAGAACACTACTAGAAATGGTTTGGCCACACAAACTTTATACACAGTCTAATTTATCGTAACTAATGTTATTTGGGGGGAGGGAGGGGATTCAGCAATAGGCATTTTTTGAAAATTATAAAGAAAACATTATTCAATCACTACTTTTGAGGTCGTATCATCTTTTTCACCCTTAAAAAAAAAAAAATGTCAAGAATGGATATGGCATGGCTTCTATTCTGCAGAGGTTTTAAAACACATGAATGTAGTAGTCTACCTTTAATAAATGTATTATTATTATTATTTTTTTTTACAAATGAACAAAGTGATAATGTGCTTGGTGTCACAAAATGTATACAATAAAGGGTTTGTTATGGTGTATTATATTCCAAAGGTCACAATATACAAATAAAAATAAATAAAAACAAAACACAATAATCTAAGATAACCTAATATAGTGTAAGAATGGAATATAGTGTGGTATGTCTGGTATATTAAATATACATAATGAAGTAAATTTATGTACTTTGTATATTCTCAGACCATCACAATATCCATTACAGACACTTTGCTGCCCAACAGGTAGAAAGATGTTTCTCAGATAAACTTGGGATTTCCCCAGATATCCCCCCCAAAATGACAAGATTGATTCAAATAGCAGGTACTCTACACAGGCTGGAGGCTTCACACAAACAGCGGCAGAGGATTCAGACTGCCCCTGTGTGAGTGAACCAGGGTGCAGAGAGAGGCAGGAGACCAATCAAAAAATAAAAGCCTTACACATCTGGAGCTTAACCAAACTCTTAATCATCCGCCATTACTAAGAGCTGGGATCAGCGTGAAATGCATAAGGTCTTCAGCCTCTGTCCGCATCCTCGTTGTGTAGTTTGCTAAATTAATTTGGAATTTTGCTACAGCCCTCGGTCTGTATGTAATGATGTCTATTTATTATAGCAGACATACTACACTATATTCGATTATTACACTATATTTGATTATTACACTATATTCGATTATTACACTATATTTGATTATTACACTATTTTTGATTATTACACTATTTTTGATTATTACACTATATTTGATTATTAAACTATACTTGATTATTACACTATATTCGATTATTACACTATATTTGTTTATTACACTATATTTGTTTATTACACTATTGTTGATTATTACACTATATGAGATTACTGTGGTGGTGGTGGTGGGGGGGGGGGGGGTATTTGTTTTTATTTGTGTATCCTGATCTTCGGAATATAATACACATGAACAAGCCCTGCTAATATCAGGGTGTAATACCTTTTATTGGAAATACTTTGTGACAGTGTATTCACTGTGTCTGTGGGAGGTGATGAGACAGGTTGCAGTTGGTGTTCACATCCTAGGATGGGATCATCGTTCTCTTTGCATTATTATTTACATTTTCTGTTGTTATCTCATCTGTGCCCCTCGATCTCTGCTGCAATATATATCTGTAGAAATCATTAGAACAATCCATTTGTATTTTGCCATTACAGGTGCAGGAGCATTCTGCAAGGATTGGCTCAGACTTCACCCACAGCAGTGCAAGTCTGGTGCAGTTTGACCCAGGTGGGTTTTATATTTCATATTACCATTGAAAAAGTTCATTTGCAAATCAAGTCACAAGGTGATGTCATAAACAGGATTTTTTTAACTCTGTTACTTTGTGCTACTCTGTGTTACTCTGCATTACTCTGCGTTACTCTGCATTACTCTGTGTTACTTTGCGTTATTCTGTGTTACTCTGCGTTACTTTGCGTTACTCTTTGTTACTCAGCATTAGTCTGCATTACTCTGCATTACTCTGTGTTACTTTGTGTTACTCTGCATTACTCTGCATTACTCTGTGTTACCATGCATTACTCTGTGTTACTTTGCATTACTCTGTGTTACTTTGCATTATTCTGTGTTACTCTGTGTTACTTTGCATTATTCTGTGTTACTCTGTGTTACTTTGCATTATTCTGTGTTACTCTGTGTTACTTTGCGTTACTCTGTGTTAATTTGCGTTACTCTTTGTTACTCTGTGTTACTCTGCATTACTCTGTGTTACTCTGCATTGCTCTGTATTACGTTGCGTTACTCTTTGTTACTCTGCATTGCTCTGTATTACTCTGTATTACTTTGCGTTATTCTGTGTTACTCTGTGTTACTCTGTGTTACTCTGTGTTACTCTGCATTACTCTGTATTACTTTGCGTTATTCTGTGTTACTCTGTGTTACTCTGTGTTACTCTGCATTATTCTGTATTACTTTGCGTTATTCTGTGTTACTCTGTCTTACTCTGCATTACTCTCTATTACTTTGCGTTATTCTGTGTTACTCTGTATTGCTCTGTATTACGTTGCGTTACTCTTTGTTACTCTGCATTGCTCTGTATTACTTTGCGTTATTCTGTGTTACTCTGTGTTACTCTGTATTACTTTGCGTTACTCTGTGTTACTCTGTGTTACTCTGCATTACTCTGTATTACTTTGCGTTATTCTGTGTTACTCTGTGTTACTCTGCATTACTCTGTATTACTTTGCGTTATTCTGTGTTACTCTGTGTTACTCTGCATTACTCTGTATTACTTTGCGTTATTCTGTGTTACTCTGTGTTACTCTGCATTACTCTCTATTACTTTGCGTTATTCTGTGTTACTCTGTGTTACTCTGTGTTACTCTGCATTACTCTGTATTACTTTGCGTTATTCTGTGTTACTCTGTGTTACTCTGCATTACTCTGTATTACTTTGTGTTATTTTGTGTTACTCTGTGTTACTCTGCATTACTCTGTATTACTTTGCGTTATTCTGTGTTACTCTGTGTTACTCTGCATTACTCTCTATTACTTTGCGTTATTCTGTGTTACTCTGTGTTACTCCGCATTACTCTCTATTACTTTGCGTTATTCTGTGTTATTCTGTGTTACTCTGTGTTACTCTGCATTACTCTGTATTACTTTGCGTTATTCTGTGTTACTCTGTGTTACTCCGCATTACTCTCTATTACTTTGCGTTATTCTGTGTTATTCTGTGTTACTCTGTGTTACTCTGCATTACTCTGTATTACTTTGCGTTATTCTGTGTTACTCTGTGTTACTCCGCATTACTCTCTATTACTTTGCGTTATTCTGTGTTACTCTGTGTTACTCCGCATTACTCTCTATTACTTTGCGTTATTCTGTGTTATTCTGTGTTACTCTGTGTTACTCTGCATTACTCTGTATTACTTTGCGTTATTCTGTGTTACTCTGTGTTACTCCGCATTACTCTCTATTACTTTGCGTTATTCTGTGTTATTCTGTGTTACTCTGTGTTACTCTGCATTACTCTGTATTACTTTGCGTTATTCTGTGTTACTCTGTGTTACTCCGCATTACTCTCTATTACTTTGCGTTATTCTGTGTTATTCTGTGTTACTCTGTGTTACTCCGCATTACTCTCTATTACTTTGCGTTATTCTGTGTTATTCTGTGTTACTCTGTGTTACTCTGCATTACTCTGTATTACTTTGCGTTATTCTGTGTTACTCTGTGTTACTCCGCATTACTCTCTATTACTTTGCGTTATTCTGTGTTATTCTGTGTTACTCTGTGTTACTCTGCATTACTCTGTATTACTTTGCGTTATTCTGTGTTACTCTGTGTTACTCTGTGTTACTCTGCATTACTCTGTATTACTTTGCGTTATTCTGTGTTACTCTGTGTTACTCCGCATTACTCTCTATTACTTTGCGTTATTCTGTGTTATTCTGTGTTACTCTGTGTTACTCTGCATTACTCTGTATTACTTTGCGTTATTCTGTGTTACTCTGTGTTACTCCGCATTACTCTCTATTACTTTGCGTTATTCTGTGTTATTCTGTGTTACTCTGTGTTACTCCGCATTACTCTCTATTACTTTGCGTTATTCTGTGTTATTCTGTGTTACTCTGTGTTACTCTGCATTACTCTGTATTACTTTGCGTTATTCTGTGTTACTCTGTGTTACTCCGCATTACTCTCTATTACTTTGCGTTATTCTGTGTTATTCTGTGTTACTCTGTGTTACTCTGCATTACTCTGTATTACTTTGCGTTATTCTGTGTTACTCTGTGTTACTCCGCATTACTCTCTATTACTTTGCGTTATTCTGTGTTATTCTGTGTTACTCTGTGTTACTCTGCATTACTCTGTATTACTTTGCGTTATTCTGTGTTACTCTGTGTTACTCCGCATTACTCTCTATTACTTTGCGTTATTCTGTGTTATTCTGTGTTACTCTGTGTTACTCTGCATTACTCTGTATTACTTTGCGTTATTCTGTGTTATTCTGTGTTACTCTGTGTTACTCTGCATTACTCTGTATTACTTTGCGTTATTCTGTGTTACTCTGTGTTACTCCGCATTACTCTCTATTACTTTGCGTTATTCTGTGTTACTCTGTGTTACTCTGCATTACTCTGTATTACTTTGCGTTATTCTGTGTTACTCTGTGTTACTCTGCATTACTCTCTATTACTTTGCGTTATTCTGTGTTACTCTGTGTTACTCTGTGTTACTCTGCATTACTCTGTATTACTTTGCGTTATTCTGTGTTACTCTGTGTTACTCCGCATTACTCTCTATTACTTTGCGTTATTCTGTGTTATTCTGTGTTACTCTGTGTTACTCTGCATTACTCTGTATTACTTTGCGTTATTCTGTGTTACTCTGTGTTACTCTGCATTACTCTGTATTACTTTGCGTTATTCTGTGTTACTCTGTGTTACTCCGCATTACTCTCTATTACTTTGCGTTATTCTGTGTTATTCTGTGTTACTCTGTGTTACTCTGCATTACTCTGTATTACTTTGCGTTATTCTGTGTTACTCTGTGTTACTCTGCATTACTCTGTATTACTTTGCGTTATTCTGTGTTACTCTGTGTTACTCTGCATTACTCTGTATTACTTTGCGTTATTCTGTGTTACTCTGTGTTACTCCGCATTACTCTCTATTACTTTGCGTTATTCTGTGTTATTCTGTGTTACTCTGTGTTACTCTGCATTACTCTGTATTACTTTGCGTTATTCTGTGTTACTCTGTGTTACTCTGTGTTACTCTGCATTACTCTGTATTACTTTGCGTTATTCTGTGTTACTCTGTGTTACTCTGCATTACTCTGTATTACTTTGCGTTATTCTGTGTTACTCTGTGTTACTCTGTGTTACTCCGCATTACTCTCTATTACTTTGCGTTATTCTGTGTTACTCTGTGTTACTCTGTGTTACTCTGCATTACTCTGTATTACTTTGCGTTATTCTGTGTTACTCTGTGTTACTCTGCATTACTCTGTATTACTTTGCGTTATTCTGTGTTACTCTGTGTTACTCTGTGTTACTCTGTGTTACTCTGCATTACTCTGTATTACTTTGCGTTATTCTGTGTTACTCTGTGTTACTCTGCATTACTCTGTATTACTTTGCGTTATTCTGTGTTACTCTGTGTTACTCTGTGTTACTCTGCATTACTCTGTATTACTTTGCGTTATTCTGTGTTACTCTGTGTTACTCTGCATTACTCTGTATTACTTTGCGTTATTCTGTGTTACTCTGTGTTACTCTGTGTTACTCTGCATTACTCTGTATTACTTTGCGTTATTCTGTGTTATTCTGTGTTACTCTGTGTTACTCTGTATTACTTTGCGTTATTCTGTGTTATTCTGTGTTACTCTGTGTTACTCTGCATTACTCTGTATTACTTTGCGTTATTCTGTGTTACTCTGTGTTACTCTGTGTTACTCTGCATTACTCTGTATTACTTTGCGTTATTCTGTGTTACTCTGTGTTACTCTGCATTACTCTGTATTACTTTGCGTTATTCTGTGTTATTCTGTGTTACTCTGTGTTACTCTGTATTACTTTGCGTTATTCTGTGTTATTCTGTGTTACTCTGTGTTACTCTGCATTACTCTGTATTACTTTGCGTTATTCTGTGTTACTCTGTGTTACTCTGTGTTACTCTGCATTACTCTGTATTACTTTGCGTTATTCTGTGTTACTCTGTGTTACTCTGCATTACTCTGTATTACTTTGCGTTATTCTGTGTTACTCTGTGTTACTCCGCATTACTCTCTATTACTTTGCGTTATTCTGTGTTATTCTGTGTTACTCTGTGTTACTCCGCATTACTCTCTATTACTTTGCGTTATTCTGTGTTATTCTGTGTTACTCTGTGTTACTCTGCATTACTCTGTATTACTTTGCGTTATTCTGTGTTACTCTGTGTTACTCCGCATTACTCTCTATTACTTTGCGTTATTCTGTGTTACTCTGTGTTACTCTGCATTACTCTGTATTACTTTGCGTTATTCTGTGTTACTCTGTGTTACTCCGCATTACTCTCTATTACTTTGCGTTATTCTGTGTTATTCTGTGTTACTCTGTGTTACTCTGCATTACTCTGTATTACTTTGCGTTATTCTGTGTTACTCTGTGTTACTCCGCATTACTCTCTATTACTTTGCGTTATTCTGTGTTATTCTGTGTTACTCTGTGTTACTCTGCATTACTCTGTATTACTTTGCGTTATTCTGTGTTATTCTGTGTTACTCTGTGTTACTCTGCATTACTCTGTATTACTTTGCGTTATTCTGTGTTACTCTGTGTTACTCCGCATTACTCTCTATTACTTTGCGTTATTCTGTGTTACTCTGTGTTACTCTGTGTTACTCTGCATTACTCTGTATTACTTTGCGTTATTCTGTGTTACTCTGTGTTACTCTGCATTACTCTCTATTACTTTGCGTTATTCTGTGTTACTCTCTGTTACTCTGTGTTACTCTGCATTACTCTGTATTACTTTGCGTTATTCTGTGTTACTCTGTGTTACTCCGCATTACTCTCTATTACTTTGCGTTATTCTGTGTTATTCTGTGTTACTCTGTGTTACTCCGCATTACTCTCTATTACTTTGCGTTATTCTGTGTTATTCTGTGTTACTCTGTGTTACTCTGCATTACTCTGTATTACTTTGCGTTATTCTGTGTTACTCTGTGTTACTCTGTGTTACTCTGTGTTACTCTGCATTACTCTGTATTACTTTGCGTTATTCTGTGTTACTCTGTGTTACTCTGCATTACTCTGTATTACTTTGCGTTATTCTGTGTTACTCTGTGTTACTCTGTGTTACTCCGCATTACTCTCTATTACTTTGCGTTATTCTGTGTTACTCTGTGTTACTCTGTGTTACTCTGCATTACTCTGTATTACTTTGCGTTATTCTGTGTTACTCTGTGTTACTCTGCATTACTCTGTATTACTTTGCGTTATTCTGTGTTACTCTGTGTTACTCTGTGTTACTCTGCATTACTCTGTATTACTTTGCGTTATTCTGTGTTACTCTGTGTTACTCTGCATTACTCTGTATTACTTTGCGTTATTCTGTGTTACTCTGTGTTACTCTGTGTTACTCTGCATTACTCTGTATTACTTTGCGTTATTCTGTGTTACTCTGTGTTACTCTGCATTACTCTGTATTACTTTGCGTTATTCTGTGTTACTCTGTGTTACTCTGTGTTACTCTGCATTACTCTGTATTACTTTGCGTTATTCTGTGTTATTCTGTGTTACTCTGTGTTACTCTGTATTACTTTGCGTTATTCTGTGTTATTCTGTGTTACTCTGTGTTACTCTGCATTACTCTGTATTACTTTGCGTTATTCTGTGTTACTCTGTGTTACTCTGTGTTACTCTGCATTACTCTGTATTACTTTGCGTTATTCTGTGTTACTCTGTGTTACTCTGCATTACTCTGTATTACTTTGCGTTATTCTGTGTTATTCTGTGTTACTCTGTGTTACTCTGTATTACTTTGCGTTATTCTGTGTTATTCTGTGTTACTCTGTGTTACTCTGCATTACTCTGTATTACTTTGCGTTATTCTGTGTTACTCTGTGTTACTCTGTGTTACTCTGCATTACTCTGTATTACTTTGCGTTATTCTGTGTTACTCTGTGTTACTCTGCATTACTCTGTATTACTTTGCGTTATTCTGTGTTACTCTGTGTTACTCCGCATTACTCTCTATTACTTTGCGTTATTCTGTGTTATTCTGTGTTACTCTGTGTTACTCCGCATTACTCTCTATTACTTTGCGTTATTCTGTGTTATTCTGTGTTACTCTGTGTTACTCTGCATTACTCTGTATTACTTTGCGTTATTCTGTGTTACTCTGTGTTACTCCGCATTACTCTCTATTACTTTGCGTTATTCTGTGTTACTCTGTGTTACTCTGCATTACTCTGTATTACTTTGCGTTATTCTGTGTTACTCTGTGTTACTCCGCATTACTCTCTATTACTTTGCGTTATTCTGTGTTATTCTGTGTTACTCTGTGTTACTCTGCATTACTCTGTATTACTTTGCGTTATTCTGTGTTACTCTGTGTTACTCCGCATTACTCTCTATTACTTTGCGTTATTCTGTGTTATTCTGTGTTACTCTGTGTTACTCTGCATTACTCTGTATTACTTTGCGTTATTCTGTGTTATTCTGTGTTACTCTGTGTTACTCTGCATTACTCTGTATTACTTTGCGTTATTCTGTGTTACTCTGTGTTACTCCGCATTACTCTCTATTACTTTGCGTTATTCTGTGTTACTCTGTGTTACTCTGTGTTACTCTGCATTACTCTGTATTACTTTGCGTTATTCTGTGTTACTCTGTGTTACTCTGCATTACTCTCTATTACTTTGCGTTATTCTGTGTTACTCTCTGTTACTCTGTGTTACTCTGCATTACTCTGTATTACTTTGCGTTATTCTGTGTTACTCTGTGTTACTCCGCATTACTCTCTATTACTTTGCGTTATTCTGTGTTATTCTGTGTTACTCTGTGTTACTCTGCATTACTCTGTATTACTTTGCGTTATTCTGTGTTACTCTGTGTTACTCTGCATTACTCTGTATTACTTTGCGTTATTCTGTGTTACTCTGTGTTACTCCGCATTACTCTCTATTACTTTGCGTTATTCTGTGTTATTCTGTGTTACTCTGTGTTACTCTGCATTACTCTGTATTACTTTGCGTTATTCTGTGTTACTCTGTGTTACTCTGCATTACTCTGTATTACTTTGCGTTATTCTGTGTTACTCTGTGTTACTCTGCATTACTCTGTATTACTTTGCGTTATTCTGTGTTACTCTGTGTTACTCCGCATTACTCTCTATTACTTTGCGTTATTCTGTGTTATTCTGTGTTACTCTGTGTTACTCTGCATTACTCTGTATTACTTTGCGTTATTCTGTGTTACTCTGTGTTACTCTGTGTTACTCTGCATTACTCTGTATTACTTTGCGTTATTCTGTGTTACTCTGTGTTACTCTGCATTACTCTGTATTACTTTGCGTTATTCTGTGTTACTCTGTGTTACTCTGTGTTACTCCGCATTACTCTCTATTACTTTGCGTTATTCTGTGTTACTCTGTGTTACTCTGTGTTACTCTGCATTACTCTGTATTACTTTGCGTTATTCTGTGTTACTCTGTGTTACTCTGCATTACTCTGTATTACTTTGCGTTATTCTGTGTTACTCTGTGTTACTCTGTGTTACTCTGCATTACTCTGTATTACTTTGCGTTATTCTGTGTTACTCTGTGTTACTCTGTGTTACTCTGCATTACTCTGTATTACTTTGCGTTATTCTGTGTTACTCTGTGTTACTCTGTGTTACTCTGCATTACTCTGTATTACTTTGCGTTATTCTGTGTTACTCTGTGTTACTCTGCATTACTCTGTATTACTTTGCGTTATTCTGTGTTACTCTGTGTTACTCTGTGTTACTCTGCATTACTCTGTATTACTTTGCGTTATTCTGTGTTATTCTGTGTTACTCTGTGTTACTCTGCATTACTCTGTATTACTTTGCGTTATTCTGTGTTATTCTGTGTTACTCTGTGTTACTCTGCATTACTCTGTATTACTTTGCGTTATTCTGTGTTACTCTGTGTTACTCTGTGTTACTCTGCATTACTCTGTATTACTTTGCGTTATTCTGTGTTACTCTGTGTTACTCTGCATTACTCTGTATTACTTTGCGTTATTCTGTGTTACTCTGTGTTACTCTGCATTACTCTGTATTACTTTGCGTTATTCTGTGTTACTCTGTGTTACTCCGCATTACTCTCTATTACTTTGCGTTATTCTGTGTTACTCTGTGTTACTCTGTGTTACTCTGCATTACTCTGTATTACTTTGCGTTATTCTGTGTTACTCTGTGTTACTCTGCATTACTCTGTATTACTTTGCGTTATTCTGTGTTACTCTGTGTTACTCCGCATTACTCTCTATTACTTTGCGTTACTCTGTGTTACTCTGTGTTACTCTGTGTTACTCTGCATTACTCTGTGTTACTCTGTGTTACTCTGTGTTACTCTGTGTTACTCCGCATTACTCTGTATTACTTTGCGTTATTCTGTGTTACTCTGTGTTACTCTGTGTTACTCTGCATTACTCTGTATTACTTTGCGTTATTCTGTGTTACTCTGTGTTACTCTGCATTACTCTGTATTACTTTGCGTTATTCTGTGTTGCTCTGTGTTACTCCGCATTACTCTCTATTACTTTGCGTTATTCTGTGTTATTCTGTGTTACTCTGTGTTACTCTGTGTTACTCTGCATTACTCTGTGTTACTCTGCATTACTCTGTATTACTTTGCGTTATTCTGTGTTACTCTGTGTTACTCTGTGTTACTCTGCATTACTCTGTATTACTTTGCGTTATTCTGTGTTACTCTGTGTTACTCTGTGTTACTCTGTGTTACTCTGCATTACTCTGTATTACTTTGCGTTATTCTGTGTTACTCTGTGTAACCATTGAGTCCTTCCCTCTGCCTGCTATATCTCTATTGTTGTCTCCCAGACACACATAGTTCTGGATTACAGCACAGAATTCATTAGATTTCTAGTAAGGGGGTCATTTAACGCATCAGGATTCAGAGAGAGGGGACATCTGGTTTGGAGAGAGCTGGAGAATTAATATGTGGCAGGTGTTACAGCAGAATTCATTTTAGAGGCCAGTAAATCTATTAACATTTAAACAAGTGTGGAGGCAGCACACCTGAGCTATTACACAAGAGCCTGCTTCTTTAGGGGGTCTTACAACTAACAGAGAATCGCTAGACCTGGGAGAGTCACTGGTGTTCTACATTCAAAAATCTTCCCTGCCCCCCCTACTATACCAACCGCCACGCCCACCCTTTATCATCAGCCACGCCCACCCTTTACCATCAGCCCCGCCCACCCTTTACCATTGACCACGCCCACCCTTTATCATCAGCCACACCCACCCTTTATCATCAGCCCTGCCCACCCTTTATCATCAGCCCCGTCCACCCTTTATCATCAGCCCCGCCCACCCTTTATCATCAGCCACACCCACCCTTTATCATCAGCCATGCCCACCCTTTACCATCAGCCCCGCCCACCCTTTACCATCGACCACGCCCACCCTTTATCATCGACCACGCCCACCCTTTATCATCAGCCACACCCACCCTTTATTAACAGCCACACCCACCCTTTATCATCAGCCACGCCCATACTTTACCATCGACCACGCCCACCCTTTATCATCAGCCCCGCCCACCCTTTACCATCGACCACGACCACCCTTTATCATCAGCCACACCCACCCTTTATCATCAGCCACGCCCACACTTTATCATCAACCACGCCCACCCTTTATCATCAGCCACGCCCACCCTTTACCAACAGCCACGAAATGTGAGACCGCTGAGCCAATGTCCGACCCACCTTCCCTTTGGCAAGACCCTCCGAGCCGTGCCAAGGGAGCAGAGCATTTTATTTGAAGTAGTTGCTTAATGTTACAACTTTTGGCTGATTTGGTCTAACTCCGCCTTGATTTAATGGAATAAAAACATCAATATTTTATCTTTTCCGAATCTAAGTTTGAGCAAAATAAAATCACATTCTGTTATAAAATCACAATTTAAATAAAGTACTATATATATATATATATTTTTTTTATTTAAATTTTTTTTTAACAGTCCCACTTAAAACCTGGAGAGTCCTTTGAAAACACCTATCACCTTCAGGCAGCTGGCTGAGATTCATGGCAGTTGTAATTTGGCAGATTAATAGAGGTTTTATCTGCAGTATATTGACATATTATACTCATTTAACCTCCGAGCTTTGTGTTTGGGACATTTCATGAGATCCTGCCTTGACCAAGATGTGTGCCTTGTGATCCATGTTTTGATACATACCACTCGATCCATACAACTGCCGCAGACCAGTCATTTATAATTCAGTTGCCGGTATGCAGTTTAATATATTCATCCTGATGAATTGTAGCTAAATAAAAAAAATAAAAAACTTCCTGTAAATCAATTCTGTGAAAGTAACACCGGGTCAGCATTTAATTAAATACAGTGGTTTTATAAAAAAAAAAAAAAAAAAAAGCGAATTCATTAGAAAAAACTATAAATCTCCACGCCGTATTATAAAATGACACCTGCCCATGTTACGCTTCAAAATGTCACACACAAAAAATGAAAATCCTGAAACAGAATCAAAGAGTGAACTGAATACCATAAGGGTCATTTTAGCCAAATAATACACGGATTAAGCAGAGGAGCTGTTTAATCATTATTATATGCTGATCCTTTCATTATTATTATTTCAGGTGTTTCCACAAAGATCTGGAATATTTATGTCATAAATGACGGTCTGGAAGAAAGCCATGAAATTTTGAAAGTTTTGCTAAAGACGCCTAAAAATGCTGTACTGGGGGGAAACAGAGAGACGACAATCAATATTATGGATCCACGAGGAGGTAAGGCCGAATTTCTACTGCATGCTTAAACAAAATCTCAGGATCTCCTAGGCAAAAACAAAATCTCAGGATCTCCTAGGCAAAAACAAAATCTCAGGATTTCCTAGGCAAAAACAAAATCTCAGGATTTCCTAGGCAAAAAAAAATTCTCAGGATCTCCTAGGCAAAAAAAATATCTCAGGATCTCCTAGGCAAAAACAAAATCTCAGGATTTCCTAGGCAAAAAAAAATTCTCAGGATCTCCTAGGCAAAAAAAATATCTCAGGATCTCCTAGGCAAAAACAAAATCTCAGGATCTCCTAGGCAAAAAAAAAATATCTCAGGATCTCCTAGGCAAAAAAAATATCTCAGAATCACCTAGTCAAAAAACCCCAAAAACTTTCTAGATGTGGACTTTATGTCTGTAATTAACATTTAAAGGACAACTGTCTGGAAACGAAGATGTTCTGTTTAATTGAAAAATGGCATCAAGTGTAGGAATTTAATAATATAATACAAATAACCTTCCTTATTGAGCCCTCTTTATTCCATAAATTGGGGGTCTCATCCCACAATTCATCCCTTTTTCTTTAATCCCAGAGATTTTACAGATTGCACCACGATTTCACTGACGTAGACGTATTTACTGGTTAGAGTCTTTGTTCATTTATTTTGGGGGTGAGGATGGCACTGTCTCTATGGAGCAGACTGTATGTCAACTCAGAAAGTCTCTTTAATTTCCATTTTGTTGCCCGCTGTGCATGGTGTGGCCAGTGGGCCAGTTATAATTACACGTTGGGCTCCGATTTAAAACTCTAGGTGCTGGAAGGTGTGAGCTCTGGCGTGCAAAGGGTTAAAGGGTTGCATTTGATGTTTGTCGTGATCTGATTCAGTCTCAATCTCAGTGTAAGAACAAGTGACATACAGAAAAGATGATCAGACATAACCTGGGTCCCAGGAAAAAAATGCATCTCAATTATAAGACAAGAGCGACATCTAGTGGGCAGATTAACCTGCAATATCCAGGGGTTTGGATGCAGTGAATGGGACAGTATGTTATTTTATTTTATATATTAGATATTATAATATTCTTTAGAATTTGTAGAAAATATTTAGACTTTGTTTAAAGGAGAAATGTTTATATAAATATGAAGAGAGAGTTTAGGTATTTTCATGAATCAATATTGATATACACTCACACACTGCACATTACTGTCATACACTCACACACTGCACATTACTGTCATACACTCACACGCTGCACATTACTGTCATACACTCACACACTGCACATTACTGTGATACACTCACACACTGCACATTACTGTGATACACTCACACACCGCACATTACTGTGATACACTCACACACTGCACATTACTGTCATACACTCACACACTGCACATTACTGTCATACACTCACATACACTGCACATTACTGGCATACACTCACACACTGCACATTACTGTGATACATTCACACGATGCACATTACTGTGATACACTCACACACTGCACCTTACTGTGATACACTCACACACTGCACATTACTGTCATACACTCACACACTGCACCTTACTGTGATACACTCACACACTGCCCATTACTGTCATACACTCACATACTGCACATTACTGTGATACACTCACACACTGCACATTACTGTCATACACTCACACACTGCACATTACTGTGATACACTCACACACTGCACATTACTGTCATACACTCACACACTGCACATTACTGTCATACACTCACACACTGCACCTTACTGTGATACACTCACACACTGCACATTACTGTCATACACTCACACACTGCACCTTACTGTGATACACACACACACTGCACATTACTGTCATACACTCACACACTGCACCTTACTGTGATACACACACACACTGCACATTACTGGCATACACTCACATACACTGCACATTACTGTCATACACTCACACACTGCACATTACTGTGATACACTCACACACTGCACATTACTGTCATACACTCACATACACTGCACATTACTGTCATACACTCACATACTGCACATTACTGTGATACACTCACACACTGCACATTACTGTCATACACTGCACATTACTGTCATACACTCACACACTGCACATTACTGTCATACACTCACACGCTGCACCTTACTGTGATACACTCACACACTGCACATTACTGTTATACACTCACACACTGCACCTTACTGTGATACACTCACACACTGCACATTACTGTTATACACTCACACACTGCACATTACTGTTATACACTTACACACTGCACATTACTGTTATACACTCACACACTGCACATTACTGTGATACACTCACACACTGCACATTACTGTGATACACTCACACACTGCACATTACTGGCATACACTCACATACTGCACATTACTGTCATACACTCACACACTGCACATTACTGTCATACACTCACACACACTGCACATTACTGTCATACACTCACATACACTGCACATTACTGTCATACACTCACACACTGCACATTACTGTGATACACTCACACACTGCACATTACTGTCATACACTCACATACACTGCACATTACTGTCATACACTTACACACTGCACATTACTGTGATACACTCACACACACTGCACATTACTGTCATACACTCACATACTGCACATTACTGTCATACACTCACACACTGCACATTACTGTCATACACTCACACACTGCACATTACTGTCATAAACTCACACACTGCACATTACTGTGATACACTCACACACTGCACCTTACTGTGATACACTCACACACTGCACATTACTGTTATACACTCACACACTGCACATTACTGTTATACACTTACACACTGCACATTACTGTTATACACTCACACACTGCACATTACTGGCATACACTCACACACTGCACATTACTGTCATACACTCACACACTGCACATTACTGTCATAAACTCACACACTGCACATTACTGTCATACACTCACACACTGCACATTACTGTCATAAACTCACACACTGCACATTACAGTGACACACTCACACACTGCACATTACTGTCATACACTCACACACTGCACATTACTGTCATACACTCACATACTGCACATTACGGTCATACACTCACACACTGCACATTACTGTCATACACTCACACACTGCACATTACTGTCATACACTCACACACTGCACCTTACTGTGATACACTCACACACTGCACATTACTGTCATACACTCACATACTGCACATTACTGTCATACACTCACACACTGCACATTACTGTCATAAACTCACACACTGCACATTACTGTCATACACTCACACACTGCACATTATTGTCATACACTCACACACTGCACATTACTGTCATACACTCACACACTGCACATTACTGTCATACACTCACACACTGCACATTACTGTCATACACTCACACACTGCATGTTACTGTGAGTTTTATTGCTGTGGAGTCTGTGATACACTCACATGTTGCACATTACTGTGAGTTTTATTGCTGTGGAGTCTGTGATACACTCACACACTGCACATTACTGTGAGTTTTATTGCTGTGGAGATGTGATACACTTACACTGCACATGACTGTGAGTTGTATTGCTGTGGAGTCTGTGATACACTTACACACTGCACATGACTGTGAGTTGTATTGCTGTGGAGTCTGTGATACACTTACACACTGCACATGACTGAGTTTTATTGCTGTGGAGTCTGTGATACACTCACACACTGCACATTACTGAGAGTTTTATTGCTGTGGAGTCCCTGATACACTCACACACTGCCCATTACTGTGAGTTTTATTGCTGTGGAGTCTGTGATACACTCACATGTTGCACATTACTGTGAGTTTTATTGCTGTGGAGTCTGTGATACACTCACACACTGCCCATTACTGGGAGTTTTATTGCTGTGGAGTCTGTGATACACTCACATGTTGCACATTACTGTGAGTTTTATTGCTGTGGAGTCTGTGATACACTCACATGTTGCACATTACTGTGAGTATTATTGCTGTGGAGTCTGTGATACACTCACATGTTGCACATTACTGTGAGTATTATTGCTGTGGAGTCTGTGATACACTCACATGTTGCACATTACTGTGAGTATTATTGCTGTCCAAGATGCAAGAAGAAAGGGACACTAAGTTAAAATAAAGGGGCAGTGGGATTTGAGTCCTGAATAGGACATATTTCTGTAGAATCAGCACTATTTGGGAGGTATGTTTAAGATATGAACTTGTAACTAATTTCATTACTTTTATAAATAGGTCAGTGCATGTCCGAGCCAGTCTCCAGAACAAAGGACATGATCATATATTCTGAAATTATCAGCAACCCCTCAAGACCCTATGTGGGGAGTGAGAACAGGAAGAGCTCTCCAAGGAGGCTTAGCCAAATCCTGCTCCCCAAAAGAGCAGCTCCATCTGGCAAAAGCCCCTCGTCTCATGCTCGAACTGCCATCGACACTGACCTACCCCCCCAGTCTGCCGGACGCCATCGGCAGTTCACTGGTGAAAGCGTGCTGGTATGTTAATGTAATGCTCTGATATAATATACATCAATAACCCCAGCTATAAATGGGAAGGTATAACTCATACCTAATTGATAGTCTCCTTCCCAGCAAATGAAAAACCTATATGGATTATTGCACAGATCTAATTATCTAATTACTCTGCTCTAGTTTTTCGGAGTGGTTAACATAAATTGAGCTTGCGGTTCACATTACCCTCTTACGAGAGCGCAGACTATTTAATTAGGCCCTGTGATGAAGATGACACGATGTGTCTGATGAGATTAAGGCCGTTATTGAGAGGGGTGGCATTCTGCGGATTTAGGAGTCGTATAATCAGGGAAAGGGCTTGATGAAGCTTTTAGACGTAATTTCTCTCTTACATTTATTGCTCTGCCAATTCCGGCTCCGTTTTACCAAATATACAGAATATATATATATATAAGGCCAGAAGATCTAACGCAGCATTAACTCGTTTTATATATATGATCCCAGATTTGGTGCAGATGGATGGAAGTATTAACTTAGGGCTTAATTCAAGAAAGAGAGAGGATTGGAGTGAATTGAGAAGGCAATTGCAAACTTAAGGCAAAAATAGATGAGACGGAAAATGTTCCTATTCACCTACTTTGGTCTTAAACTGATGTTCCACTGTGAATTCCCTGTAATTCTATCTTTTCATGAACAAACCCCATAGTAGTAGAATGGATTTTAATGGTCTGATATCTGTCTGTTGATACAGTATCATGGGATTATGACAATGAATGGACGCCAGCAGGCTGGAAGGAGAAGCAGAGTCTTGCTTGTGCCTGACTCGCCACTGCCTTCTACAGGACAACACGATGAACCTCACGGACCTTCAGCTGCTGCCCATCCACATTTCCCGTCAACAGATGAAACCGGACAGGTATTTGGACAGAAGAACTTGTCAAAAGCGCATTTATGAACAGATAGTAAAAGCCATACTTTTTAGACTAAATCATTAGGTAAAAGTCCCCGAGATATCGGAAGATTGGAGGTGAGAAGGCTTGGTGGGGATGTCATCCTTCCGAAACTGATAAAATGAGCACCATGAACAATAACATCTCCAGAGTATTCTTCCTCATAAAAGACCTAAAATTTCTTTTACAGTGCAAGTCACCTCTTTAGAGTCCAATTTATAAATCTTAAGATCTATAAGATCTTTCTATTGACCTTTAACAAAAACGAAGATGTGGGATCCCTCTCAGCGAGAACGGGCCAAAGCTGAAATAGCCGACCCTATAGGATGTAACCTACTCGGGAGAGGAATCACCGTTTTTTGCTCGCTTGCCCCATTACTGAGGAAACTTCTCCATTAGCATATCAGACTGGTCCCACCCATAAGGGCAGTCCAGATCCAAATAGCCTGGCAGGTCTCCTCTCCACGAAGAATACAGAAACCACAGACGTACGTGTCGGCCTTCAATGGCCTCATCAGTGTGGTACGGCTGGTATCCCTCTAGGTGCAGCGAGCTAGGGACCCACGTCTGGGCATACCCTGATAAATCATGGAGACAAAAACGAAGATGTGAGATCCCTCTCAGCGAGAACCTATTGACCTTTAACATACTTATAAAAGTGTATCATATCCCAACAAAGACTTCTCCAGAGAAAATAATTCCAATGTTGACATCCTTTCAACATAGCTGACATTTTCCATTCTTTTTCCATTGTTTTTCGTTGTTTTCCTTGGCTGTAGGTGTCTAAAAGGCCAGAGTATCTCCAGTTCCAGCCTGTGAACCTCCAGTAGAGCTCACACAGCTAATATTCAATATTACCCATCATTTCGGAGCCATTCCAGCATATTCTTTTAAAGGAATAGTCTACTTCCCTTGTATTATTATTATAGGTTATTGTTGTTTGTGGTTCATTCAGTGTTTGGGGTAAATCCCAGTCTATCAGCTGCCTTTGGTTTTCTAAATACAGTATACTGCTGGCTTTGATTACAGGAAAAGGGAGACACGCCTGTGAGATGCCCCTTGGGATGGACACTACACAATAAACATTGCTACCGTTATAATTCTCTTACAAATGCCACCTGGGAAGAGGCAGAAAGATCCTGCAAATACAGGCAAGATACCTGGGGTTTATACCTGTCAAACTGTCTCTCTCCGACACCTGGCATTGGGGTAGTTCCACCTGGCTCTGTATATTGGACGTGTGTTTAATATATGTAGGGTGTACTTATCTTTACTCTGAAATAAGTTACAGGTCTCCTGTAATTTTAAATTGACAATAATTTCAGCGGGGCTTCTAAATTCAGTGAGATTCCAAGAAGGAGGGGCTTGGAGAGAGAGGAGGGGCTTGGGGAGAGAGGAGGGGCTTGGGGAGAGAGGAGGGGCTTGGAGAGAGAGGCGGGGCTTGGGGAGAGAGGTGGGGCTTGGAGAGAGAGGCAGCAACACGATTCAGTACATATCTCGGTGTGTATATAAAAAGCAATTAAAGCTATAATAATAATTGCTGTTTAGCAGGACTGTGCAGATCTGATATCTTGACTTAATTATGATCCACTCCCTCCAAAAAAATATACCTTGTGCCAGGTCATTGTTGGTTAACCTTGGCACTGATGATGTTTGGGATTCTCAACCTGCCTTAAGGTTTTGGACACATGGGGCTTTATTTACGAAAGAGAGAATTGCAGGGAATTGACAAGGGTATTTCAAAAGTAAGGCCAAAGTAGTCATGTCGGAAAGAATATCCTTGGCCTCAATTTTCAAATTCCCTTGCCTATTCCCTGCAATTCTCTCGTTTGTAAATAAAGCCCATGGTTTATAAATATCTACAGTGCCAAGGTTAGCCATCACTGTTCCAGGTATTTCATGATATTGTGAATTAAGAAGCAGGGGATATTTAAGGTATATTCCATCCTTTTTTCACGTAACCCAGGACATGTTTATCTGTTTTTTAGTTTCGGCAGTCATTTAACCAGTGTGAATTCTGAGAACATGATGAGATGGCTTTGGAAATTTGCAGATAAAAAGCCATTTTGGATTGGTAAGAAAAATATATCATACTGCACATTATTTTCTGCACACCACCTTTAAAGGGACTGTCTGTTGCACAAAATGCATCTTCCAAATATTAATGCATGTTTTCACTTTCAAAGTACTTTAAAATGCATGTTTTACATTTTGCATTACTTAAAATATAAAATACTTACAGCTTAATGAAATTGTGACATTACAGCACTTTGCAAGAAGCCAGGACTGCCCACACTAGCTGAATAAAAGCTATTTCCTTTTAAAAAAAAATATTTTTGCTGCAGGAACCAGTGAGAATAATTTCATTCAAATGATTGGAATTTCCTGTCTCTCTAGTGTGTTGCACTGTAAAGAGATCCTACTGTGTACAAGAGCAAGGTCACTCAGAGGCCACACAATGTATTCTATTCCAGCAGCACAGGAAGTTACTAAATTAAACAAAACTGCACATGCAGTAATAATGCAGAGTAATCACTGGGGAGGGCTTGAGTCAAACATTAAAAATGTGATTTATGCAGAATGCCTGCATCAAATCACACTGGAAAAAAGCCTGTGCATTATAAAAGCTGTGATCTTCAACTTGCACCAAAGTGAGATTGGGAACTAGACTGTCCCTTTAAGGTCGGAGTAAAGGAAATGCTGTAGAAAGAAAGAAAATGCTCACATTAATATAAATTAAATGATTTATGAATATTGTTTAATATGAGCTTATTATTTAAATAATAATATGATTTATACGAGGTCGTAATAGATTTGCAATTAGATGTACATGTATTTTAAAAGTGTCTGCAATCTCCTGTTTTAAGACATTGCATCTCCCTAATGTGTAAAATTATACATTCCCCATTGAAATACTTCATTTGCATATCAAGTCACACGGTGATGTCATGAGCAGGGGACACCATATAAAGCATATTTTTTCTCTTAATCTATGCACCTGTTTGCAGATTTGCTAACACAATGGGGTTTATGTATAAATGTCAAACCCTGCCCGCAGTATCCTCAGATTGCCGGGGGAAAGTTCTAAAAGTGGTCCAGTCACCGATGGAATGTGATGACATCACTTTTAGAACTTTGGCCCAGATATGACCTTTATTCTCCGCCCCCACTGTATAGACCATTTGTTATGTTTTACTGTTACAGTTTTAGGGTGCATTATAAGGTGACATTCCAAAATTTGACGCATTTGTCTTTTCAGGTTTGACGTCTACGATCGATAAACCTGGCTGGTTTTGGAGCAATGGACAGGAAGTTACATTTACCACTTTAAAAGAGACTAGATCTTCGCTGATGCAGACCCCAGAGCGAAAGTGTGTCCTTGCTTGGAAGAGGAAAGAGTGGGTGGCAAGAGCATGTGACTCGGGCATGAAGGAGGCCTATGTCTGCTCACTTCCTTTACACAAAGACAATGCGTTATCCCAGTCTGAGCCGGGGAGATAAAGGATTCCTACAGCCAATAAAGACAGGGGTTATGGATACGTTCGCAATGATCCCCGAAAGCACCGTATCCTCAAATTGCATTTAAGGCAAAGCGTTATAACACACCATATCCAGAATAATAAAAAAAATCACAAAACTGAAAATTACGTGTTACAGTAAAACAGTCATTGTTATGAAATATTTCCCTGTATACATCAAACTGAGTGATCAATAACTAATAATAAGGGGTGAGAAAGGCATGCATGGGAAAAGGTGGAGCCAAACCTAAAGTAAAGTGTCTTTTGGGAGCCCTATACAAATGTTCCATTGTCCACCTCAGCTGGGCAGTGTTGGAATGCTGAGGGGCAACCATCAGGACCCCCAGGGAATGTCTCTTATACTGACCCCTATACAAATGTTCCATTGTCCACCTCAACTGGGCAGTGTTGGAATGCTGAGGGGCAACCATCAGGACCCCCAGGGAATGTCTCTGATACTGACCCCTGTACAAATGTTCCATTGTCCACCTCAGCTGGGCAGTGTCAGAATGCTGAGGGGCAACCATTGGGACCACCAGGGAATGTCTCTTAGACTGACCACTATACAAATGTTCCATTGTCCACCTCAACTGGGCAGTGTTGGAATGCTGAGGGGCAACCATCAGGACCCCCAGGGAATGTCTCTTAGACTGACCCCTATACAAATGTTCCATTGTCCACCTCAGCTGGGCAGTGTTGGAATGCTGAGGGGCAACCATCAGGACCACCAGGGAATGTCTCTTATACTGACCCCTATACAAATGTTCCATTGTCCACCTCAGCTGGGCAGTGTTGGAATGCTGAGGGGCAACCATCCAGACCACCAGGGAACGAGTTCCATTAATTTGGGAAATAGTAACATCTCTACAGGTACTTGGAAATGGAGAGAATATATGAATGTATCCTTCCAGATTAAACCCATCGCTATCAATTTAAACACCAATGGCTCAGTCAGGTTCTTGCGGGGCAGTGGTTCCTATTTCAATGCAATGTTTTTTTAAAAGGCCCCTTGGAAAATTTGGTGAAGATGGCCAGTGGAGTCGTCGGAGGTGTGCTCCAGGTCACTGTACCACCAATTCCCCCTAGATGTATAATCATGGGCCTCTCCGATTTGATGTGAATGTATGTGAATGTCCTGTGATAGGTACAGACCCCATAATGGCAGCTCAGCTAAATATTACAGTCAGTTCCACCTACACCCTACGTAAGAGATGATCCTACCGCAGATCCCCAACCCAGCGCCTCAGGTGCACGTCAGCTTGGGATGATTTCATGGAGGACGTGAATTAAGGAAGGCAAATGATTGTGCATTCATCTGGGGCCTGTATGCAGATTTACTAAAGTGGTGACAAAGCAGATTTATGCTTGGTGCATTTTAAAAGGTCACTTTAACCAAGAATACAGAGCAACCGAATCCCATCTATCTGGCTAATATATTCTCTCGGCGGCAGCGCTGGATGTGGATGGGCAATTGGAGGTTGTATTAATCAGTATGTTTTAATTGAAGGAAAGGGTGGGCAGACCACAGTCATCCTGCAAATATTAACCCTTGGAGAACACCTATGTTGCATTGTTTGCCTCTCAAAGGGTTAAGTGTGGCTGCCCCGCAGTCTAAAGTAACTGTGGTTAATGTGACTAGATGTGGAATCATTTAGATAAAACATGATCTGGATGTAATGTAAATACAACTGCAACTTGAAATCGTTTTATAAAAACCCATTTAAATGTGTTTAGACCAACTTTACAGCATGAATTAGTCCCTAAAAATTCACTTATTCATGGAGGGCTGACAACTTATTCCCTGAACAGTCTAACGATAGTTCGTTCTCCCAAAAAAGTCTGACGATACCTCGTTCTTCCCAAACAGTCTGACGATACCTCGTTCTCTCTAAACAGTCTGACGATACCTCGTTCTCTCCAAACAGTCTGACAATACCTCGTTCTCCCCAAACAGTCTGACGATACCTCATTCTCTCCAAACAGTTTGACTATACCTCGTTCTCCCCAAACAGTCTAACGATAGTTCGTTCTCCCCAAATAGTCTGACGATACCTTGTTCTCCCCAAACAGTCTGAGGATACCTCATTCCCCCATAAACAGTCTGACGATACCTTGTTCCCCCCTAAACAGTCTGACGATACCTCGTTCCCCCCTAAACAGTCTGACGATACCTCATTCCCCCAAGCAGTCTGACTACACCTCGTTCTCCCCAAACAGTCTGACGATACCACATTCTCCCCAAACAGTCTGACAATACCTTGTTCCCCCTTAACAGTCTGACGATACCTCATCCCCCCTAAACAGTCTGACGATACCTCGTTCCCCCCTAAACAGTCTGACGATACCTCGTTCAACCCCTAAACAGTCTGACGATACCTCATTCCCCCCAAACAGTCTGACGATACCTCGTTCTCTACAAACAGTCTGATGACACCTTGTTCTCCCCAAACAGTCTGACGATACCTCGTTCTCTACAAACAGTCTGACGATACCTTGTTCTCTACAAACAGTCTGATGACACCTTGTTCTCCCCAAACAGTCTGACGATACCTTGTTCTCCCCAAACAGTCATGCTGCCAACAAATCCAACTGTCTCTATGTTTTGAAGAAGTTACAAGGTCCTGGCAATAGATGAATATGACTTAGACAATACTCTTGCCTCTTGTTTTATTCTTGGTAACGATATATCTGATATATATGGCCTCGTATTTTAGATATTTTATTTTATAGCTGCCCCCTCTTAGCTCTCTCGGGGCAATGACAGAGCTGTTAAAACAGCCAACGAAATGACCAGTCTATCATCTTAGAGAATTTTTGAAAAGGTCAGAGCCATCCAGCGACATGCACCATAATCTCCCATCATAAGCGCTCCTCACCCGTACGGCTATCTGGAGAACTGTATAAAATCCTCTACCCCGAGCGATGCTCTGAAACTGTAACACTGACATACATGACAATTCATGAGCCAATTACAAATCCTTATTTAATGACACCAACTTACACGACCCGTGGACTGTCTTGAAGATGAGAGGTGACTCTACAGACCAGTTTAGTGCCACATGATTCCCTCATTGCTATGAAAGTGGCTTTGCTAGCTTTGGGATGTTTCTCTTATTACATTTGCCTTCAAATGTCCATTTTATTTTTAACTTTTTTTTCAAGTTCATGATTAAAAGGGGCTTCACCACAGATTAAAACATGGCTTGGATTTTAGATTGTGAAGAGGTTATTCATCTCTTCTATACACCCCTCACTCTTCCACGCTTCAGGAATTGTCAGGGGTAAAATTGACACCTCCTAATTTATTTGTTGAGATTATGATCTTTAATACTTTAATACTGTCTTTAATACTGAAGGGACACTGGACAAGCCCCAGCTTTTTGGGTCCCCAACAGATGACAAAACATGACTTCAGTTCTGGCATTCCAGTTGTTATGGAATACATCTCCTACGATAATGCAAAAGCTGCATTGTGGATTACGTTTCCCATCATACTCAGCCAGTTATGTAGTCTACAACTGGAGGGCCAAAGAGTAAGAGTGTCAGCTTCCTTCCTTCCCCTCTTGTACATAATTATATTTAAATCTAGGAGCCAGCTAAAAGTATTGCTCATTGTTATATGTATGATTTGGGAGCAGAAAATATATGCTCTGGACCCCTCTGAAATGTCTGGACCTCCAGTCGCCCCTTTTACCATGTGTTAAAGACAGACATACATCATTTACAAACAACTGACTGCCGATCCTCAGGGGCGTGGATTTCTCCCCTGGGTGTGGGGGAGTGGTATTAAGCTCCACCTATTTCTGTCCAGTCCTACTTGTATTACCACTCCACCCATTTTTCTTTTACTGACTATTTTATATTACTTGCGAACAATGGCTGTGCTGGAAAACTGCCCCTTCCCTATTTATCAAGAAGCAGAAGGACCAAACAGCCAATGTGTCATAATGATTCCAGAGCAGATGAAACAGAGAGACAAACTACATCTTTAGTAGAGACAGATACAGTGATTGTGCAGTATTATTACTGTGGGAAGAACAGAGTGATGGGTAAATAAGTGGCTGGGGGGTATTAATCCTTTGGGAGATACAGACAGGATAATTAAGTTTCTCCCAATCCTTTGAAGTGTTAATATGCAATCTAATTATATCAGTTTACAGAAAGTTGGATTCTCCCATTTTTACCATGGATGTTGCTGCCACCTAGTGGTCCACATGCAAACGGGGCACTACAAAAAAATAAACCAATTAAATAAGTATTCCATCCATTTCACTCATTTTCAGGTATGTCCTGGGGAAGAAGTCCAGAGTGGTATTACACAGAGCTTCACATTTAACAGCAGATAAAAAAAACTCATACATTAATACCAGGCTGGGGAGAGAACATACAGGGTAAATAATTACTGATACAAAAAAACAAAACAAAAAGAAAACAACATGTACAGTATACATAGGAGTTTGTCATAAACATGTCCAGTATGTATAGGAGTTTGTAATAAACATGCACAGTTTGTATAGGAGTTTGTAATACGCATGTACAGTATGTATAGGAGTTTGTAATAAACATGCACAGTTTGTATAGGAGTTTGTAATACGCATGTACAGTATGTATAGGAGTTTGTAATAAACATGGACAGTATATATAGTAGTTTGTAAACTAATAACAGGTTCATTCTGTTTTGAGGATTTGGGAGACTCATTTTCAGGGATTTTAGACTAGAGGATGATTTGGCGAAATCTGGGAGGCTGATTCCACATATGAGGAGCTCTCAGTGAGAACGCACCTCCACCTGCTTCCTTTTTGAAGCTAATAAGGGGCTGATGCTGGATGTGTGGGGAGTAAGAGGGATCATGCTGCTCAGCTGGATCTTTCCAGAGAAGTGCTTATGCACTAAGCAATCTAGGAGGAGCGTGCGTCTGGAGGCAAGTGTCCGCCAGTTTGGCTCTTTTTACATTTTGCAGTGATGCGAGTTATAATCGCACTGGAGGACAAAGCGACCCAGCGCATTTTCCCTCTAAGTCAAACTAGGTTGCCAACGTGCGAGCTTTGCTCAGGAAAGGGGAGCCTGTGCCCCACCTGGCCAACCGCTAGGTATGGCTCTTCATATAGCACAGATACATGCTGGTCTGTTAGCAGCTTCTAGCAGGGGGGGGGGGGGGGGGGGGGTAAGTGCTGTCACTCACTGCTGCCGCTTACATGCTGTGTTTGATTTCATATTTACCTCCCCACCCTTTATCCTTAGTAACCAGAGGATAACAAGGAGGGACCTTGGAGTAAAAACCCTTTCCACCCTCCCCCAGATTAAAACAAAATCTCCTCACCAGCAAACTAACAGAACTCTGTCCCATGCCTGATCCTGCAAACTTAAAAGGTAAGAACGCCCATCACCCGGTCACAGAACAAACACACGAACGGTTAATAATAAAACTCACTTCTATCCCGGGGGTTTCCGGGGTGACTGCTCCACTTTTTAGAACTTTGCTCCAAATTTGATTTGTATAAATAACCCCAATATTGTCTCATTACTGGCCCTAGTTTGGCGAAACCTTTTAAGATGCCAGAGACAATGCTTTTCTAAAGCTGTAACTAGCTCCCCTTTGCTGGTGGCACTCGAAGTTCTCTCCCTGCACTAGCAGACAGAGACTGTCAGACCCGACAGACCCCAATAAGACACACGGGACAAGCCCCCGGGCTGATTGGCAAAGCGCATGCCAGCATCCAATGAGCTCTGCCTCAGCTGACAGGCAGAGCTCAGAGTATACCCGCACTTATCTGATACACGTCAGGTTTATTCCAGGCAGGGGGCACCGGTTTCTTACATTTTGCTTCTATTAATATAGCAAAAAGTTTCAAACAAACATTAGTATCATCCATGAGTTGAGTCAAATACAATTTACAGTGAGCTGCAAGCCAACTCTCTCACGTATCTGTTTACGGTTCAAGTGTTTACTTATTAAGGAAGCAGTAAGGGGGGGGGGGGGGGAGTACCTGCCATCTTCTCTGAAATGTCATATCATACCCTCACACAAATCAAAATCTGATCCCTGCCTGTGCATACAGGAAAAGCATGACTGTCCCTTTAAATACATGAATGGGGTGAGGGTGTGAGGACCAGCACTCTATATTACAAAGGAAATGAACATCAAATTATGTGTAAATACGTGTAAACATTTCCCCATTTGCACATCTCTCCTTAATTAGAATTATTAATCATTTCTTGTTGATATTTTTTTTCTCTCGTTAAATGATCACTAAGAGGATAAAATCCCTTCTTACGTCCAGCACATCCTCTACATTTGAGCGTTTAGCGCCAGAGTTTCTACGCATGTCTCACGCCAAGCGATTCCCGCCTGGAAATGACGCAATGCCAAAAATTATTGTCAAAATTGTCGGCAGCAAATACGTGAAATTCTTTGCGGATCCAGCGGACAGGTGAGTAATCGGTTATATTAGATACTGAGGCGTAATAACCAAGGAACGTGTCTCATACAGACTGCGAGCTTCATCCTACAGAGAGACAGATATAGTTCTTTTTATTGTGAACCACTGGAGATATAGGACACTCTAATCATGTTTAAAGAGTCACTAAAAACTTTACAAATATGTGTTTGTTCTTTAACAGAACCAAAAACATGTTTTTTCCATCAGCTCTGTAGCGCGGGGAGCAGAGGCTCGTCCACACATCTCTTCTCCCCCTGCACCCATCACAGCTGGCCAACTGCAGGTGTTTTATCTTAGTGAGAGCAGTGGTGTATCTTGGTTTTGTGCTGCCCCCGGCAGACAAAATTCGGGCACCCCCCACCCATGTTGCACACCTACGACATGACCCATCACCCCATTACATGCCCCATCACCCCATTACATGTCCCATCACCCACATTGCACTCACACTAAATGCCCCATCACCCCCATTACATGCCACCGTGACCCTCATTTCATGTCTATTACATGCCCCCATCACCCCGATTAACTGGAAGGAGCTAGCCTCTCAGCCAATCAGGCTTCACGTTTTATGTCCTGTTGCAATGTCATTTAAGGTCTTTTTTTATTATTATTATTTAATTCTCCTTGTATCGAACATTAATATAACTTGCACTGAATACGGCGGGGGAGGGAGCGAAAATGTTTCAAGCACCAGGAGTGTGCTTTAACACCCTCTGGCAAAATGCCTCCCCCTCTGGCAAAGTGCCGCCCTAGGCGAGTGCCTTGTTTGCCTTGTGGAAGATACACTACTGGGTGAGAGTAGAGAGAAAAGAAATGGGTAATATTGGAACGGGACATAGAAAATTCCAAACCAAAACGTGGAAAAAGAGAACATTTTATGGAAATTGTCATTTTAATAGAGTAATATTTTCATTTTTTTTTTTTTACTTAATTGATTGAATTGAGTTAATTTACCCAGAGAACCAACTGTATCGTCCAAATGACCTTTTCAAAGAGATCTATTCTGTCATATTTCTCTATTTGCAGAGATGTTTTCAAAGTGTATTTGTGATGAACTTGTACAATTGAGATCATTGAGTGGAGACAATGAATATAATAGAAACATTTACATATATAAAGGGAAATCAACGCAGTAACAGAGGAGAGGATGTATAATATATAAAGGAAGAAAAACTACCACAACTAGAGGACATAGTGCTAAAGTAGTGATTTAAATGTAATATCAGGAAGTATTACTTTACTGAGAGGGTAGTGGATACATGGAATAGTCTTCCACCAGAAGTAGTAGAGGTTAATACAGTGAAGGAGTTTAAGTATGCATTGGATAGGTATAAGGCTATCCTAGATATAAGATAAGGCCAGGGACTAATGAAAGTATTACATTACTGAGAGGGTAGTGGATGCATGGAATAGCCTTCCAGTAGAAGTGGTAGAGGTTAATACAGTGAAGGAGTTTAAGCATGCATGGGATAGGTATAAGGCTATCCTAGATATAAGATAAGGCCAGGGACTAATGAAAGTATTACTTTACTGAGAGGGTAGTGGATGTATGGAATAGTCTTCCAGTAGAAGTGGTAGAGGTTAATACAGTGAAGGAGTTTAAGCATGCATTGGATAGGTATAAGGCTATCCTAGATATAAGATAAGGCCAGGGACTAATGAAAGTATTACTTTACTGAGAGGGTAGTGGATACATGGAATAGTCTTCCATTAGAAGTGGTAGAGGTTAATACAGTGAAGGAGTTTAAGCATGCATGGGATAGGTATAAGGCTATCCTAGATATAAGATCAGGCCAGGGACTAATGAAAGTATTACTATACTGAGAGGGTAGTGGATGTATGGAATAGTCTTCCAGTAGAAGTGGTAGAGGTTAATACAGTGAAGGAGTTTAAGCATGCATGGGATAGGTATAAGGCTATCCTAGATATAAGATAAGGCCAGGGACTAATGAAAGTATTACATTACTGAGAGGGTAGTGGATGCATGGAATAGTCTTCCAGTAGAAGTGGTAGAGGTTAATACAGTGAAGGAGTTTAAGCATGCGTGGGATAGGTATAAGGCTATCCTAGATATAAGATAAGGTCAGGGACTAATGAAAGTAATACTTTACTGAGAGGGTAGTGGATGTATGGAATAGTCTTCCACCAGAAGTAGTAGAGGTTAATACAGTGAAGGAGTTTAAGCATGCGTGGGATAGGTATAAGGCTATCCTAGATATAAGATAAGGCCAGGGACTGATGAAAGTATTACTTTACTGAGAGGGTAGTGGATGTATGGAATAGTCTTCCAGTAGAAGTGGCAGAGGTTAATACAGTGAAGGAGTTTAAGCATGCATGGGATAGGTATAAGGCTATCCTAGATATAAGATAAGGCCAGGGACTAATGAAAGTATTACATTACTGAGAGGGTAGTGGATGTATGGAATAGTCTTCCAGTAGAAGTGGTAGAGTTTAATACAGTGAAGGAGTTTAAGCATGCGTGGAATAGGTATAAGGCTATCCTAGATATAAGATAAGGTCAGGGACTAATGAAAGTATTACTTTACTGAGAGGGTACTGGATACATGGAATAGTCTTCCAGCAGAAGTAGTAGAGGTTAATACAGTGAAGGAGTTTAAGCATGCATGGGATAGGTATAAGGCTATCCAAGATATAAGATAAGGTCAGGGACTAATGAAAGTATTACATTACTGAGAGGGTAGTGGATGTATGGAATAGTCTTCCAGTAGGAGTGGTAGAGGTTAATACAGTGAAGGAGTTTAAGCATGCGTGGGATAGGTATAAGGCTATCCTAGATATAAGATAAGGCCAGGGACTAATGAAAGTATTACTTTACTGAGAGGGTAGTGGATGTATGGAATAGTCTTCCAGCGGAAGTGGTAGAGGTTAATACAGTGAAGGAGTTTAACCATGCATGGGATAGGTATAAGGCTATCCTAGATATAAGATAAGGTCAGGGACTAATGAAAGTATTACATTACTGAGAGGGTAGTGGATGCATGGAATAGTCTTCCAGTAGAAGTGGTAGAGGTTAATACAGTGAAGGAGTTTAAGCATGCATGGGATAGGTATAAGGCTATCCTAGATATAAGATAAGGCCAGGGACTAATGAAAGTATTACATTACTGAGCTGGTAGTGGATGTATGGAATAGTCTTCCAGCGGAAGGGGTAGAGGTTAGGCAGACTAGATCGGTTGAATGGTTCTTATCTGCCAGTGGCACATTAAATGTTTTTATCTTTGGAAGAAAAGGTTTCTGTTTATTAGTATTCTATTCAGATTTCTCAGTGTTTTTTTCTCTTACCAGCTCTACGATTCAGAGTGAAGAGATTGAGAATAATATGTCACAAATAGCCAAGGAATTTGGTGGAGTGGGGTATACAGAATCTTTAACCCAGAGCTTGCTGGAGAGAGACCCCACTTTACGTGGCATAGTGTCATCCAAAGAGGTAAATATTCTCTTTATAGGCAAAAATAAAACTGGGGTTTGCTAGCAGTATTATATCAGCCTCACCAGGGACAGAAGCACTCACAACTCTGTCCCATAAACAGTTAATGGTCAAAAATTATTTGTGGCTCAGCTAGTAATGCCTGATTTTTGCGGTTTGGTTCTTAGGTCATGGAAATGAAGCACTGGAGGCAGTATGGCAGGTAGAGTGTTACAGTAATGAGGCAATATGGCAGGCTGTGTTACAGTAATGAGGCAGTATGGCAGGCTGTGTTACAGTAATGAGGCAGTATGACAGGTAGAGTGTTACAGTAGTGAGGCATTATGGCAGGTAGAGTGTAACAGTAATGAGGCAGTATGGCAGGTAGAGTGTTACAGTAATGAGGCAGTATGAAGGTAGAGTGTTACAGTAATGAGGCAGTATGGCAGGCTGTGTTACAGTAATGAGGCAGTATGGCAGGTAGAGTGTTACAGTAATGAGGCAGTATGGCAGGTAGAGTGTTACAGTAATGAGGCAGTATGGCAGGCTGTGTTACAGTAGTGAGGCAGTATGGCAGGTAGAGTGTTACAGTAATGAGGCAGTATGGCAGGTAGAGTGTTACAGTAATGAGGCAGTATGGCAGGTAGAGTGTTACAGTAGTGAGGCAGTATGGCAGGTAGAGTGTTACAGTAATGAGGCAGTATGGCAGGTAGAGTGTTACAGTAATGAGGCAGTATGGCAGGTAGAGTGTTACAGTAATGAGGCAGTATGGCAGGCTGTGTTACAGTAATGAGGCAGTATGGCAGGTAGAGTGTTACAGTAATGAGGCAGTATGGCAGGTAGAGTGTTACAGTAATGAGGCAGTATGGCAGGTAGAGTGTTACAGTAATGAGGCAGTATGGCAGGCTGTGTTACAGTAATGAGGCAGTATGGCAGGAAGAGTGTTACAGTAATGAGGCAGTATGGCAGGTAGAGTGTTACAGTAATGAGGCAGTATGTCAGGTAGAGTGTTACAGTAATGAGGCAGTATGTCAGGTAGAGGGTTACAGTAATGAGGCAGTATGGCAGGCTGTGTTACAGTAATGAGGCAGTATGGCAGGTAGAGTGTTACAGTAATGAGGCAGTATGGCAGGCTGTGTTACAGTAATGAGGCAGTATGGCAGGCGGTGTTACAGTAATGAGGCAGTATGGCAGGATGTGTTACAGTAATGAGGCAGTATGGCAGGTAGAGTGTTACAGTAATGAGGCAGTATGGCAGGCTGTGTTACAGTAATGAGGCAGTATGGCAGGTAGAGTGTTACAGTAATGAGGCAGTATGGCAGGATGTGTTACAGTAATGAGGCAGTATGGCAGGTAGAGTGTTACAGTAATGAGGCAGTATGGCAGGCTGTGTTACAGTAATGAGGCAGTATGGCAGGTAGAGTGTAACAGTAATGAGGCAGTATGGCAGGTAGAGTGTTACAGTAATGAGGCAGTATGGCAGGCTGTGTTACAGTAATGAGGCAGTATGGCAGCTAGAGTGTTACAGTAATGAGGCAGTATGGCAGGTAGAGTGTTACAGTAATGAGGCAGTATGGCAGGCTGTGTTACAGTAATGAGGCAGTATGGCAGGTAGAGTGTTACAGTAATGAGGCAGTATGGCAGGTAGAGTGTTACAGTAATGAGGCAGTATGGCAGGCTGTGTTACAGTAATGAAGCAGTATGGCAGGTAGAGTGTTACAGTAATGAGGCAGTATGGCAGGCTGTGTTACAGTAATGAGGCAGTATGGCAGGTAGAGTGTAACAGTAATGAGGCAGTATGGCAGGTAGAGTGTTACAGTAATGAGGCAGTATGGCAGGTAGAGTGTTACAGTAATGAGGCAGTATGGCAGGCTGTGTTACAGTAATGAGGCAGTATGGCAGGCTGTGTTACAGTAATGAGGCAGTATGGCAGGTAGAGTGTAACAGTAATGAGGCAGTATGGCAGGCTGTGTTACAGTAATGAGGCAGTATGGCAGGTAGAGTGTAACAGTAATGAGGCAGTATGGCAGGTAGAGTGTTACAGTAATGAGGCAGTATGGCAGGTAGAGTGTTACAGTAATGAGGCAGTATGGCAGGCTGTGTTACAGTAATGAGGCAGTATGGCAGGTAGAGTGTTACAGTAATGAGGCAGTATGGCAGGCTGTGTTACAGTAATGAGGCAGTATGGCAGGTAGAGTGTTACATTAATGAGGCAGTATGGCAGGTAGAGTGTTACAGTAATGAGGCAGTATGGCAGGTAGAGTGTTACAGTAATGAGGCAGTATGGCAGGCTGTGTTACAGTAATGAGGCAGTATGGCAGGTAGAGTGTAACAGTAATGAGGCAGTATGGCAGGCTGTGTTACAGTAATGAGGCAGTATGGCAGGTAGAGTGTTACAGTAATGAGGCAGTATGGCAGGTAGAGTGTTACAGTAATGAGGCAGTATGGCAGGTAGAGTGTTACAGTAATGAGGCAGTATGGCAGGTAGAGTGTTACAGTAATGAGGCAGTATGGCAGGTAGAGTGTTACAGTAATGAGGCAGTATGGCAGGTAGAGGGTTACAGTAATGAGGCAGTATGGCAGGTAGAGGGTTACAGTAATGAGGCAGTATGGCAGGTAGAGTGTTACAGTAATGAGGCAGTATGGCAGGTAGAGTGTTACAGTAATGAGGCAGTATGGCAGGTAGAGTGTTACAGTAATGAGGCAGTATGGCAGGTAGAGTGTTACAGTAATGAGGCAGTATGGCAGGTAGAGTGTTACAGTAATGAGGCAGTATGGCAGGCTGTGTTACAGTAGTGAGGCAGTATGGCAGGTAGAGTGTTACAGTAATGAGGCAGTATGGCAGGTAGAGTGTTACAGTAATGAGGCAGTATGGCAGGTAGAGTGTTACAGTAATGAGGCAGTATGGCAGGCTGTGTTACAGTAATGAGGCAGTATGGCAGGTAGAGTGTTACAGTAATGAGGCAGTATGGCAGGTAAAGTGTTACAGTAATGAGGCAGTATGGCAGGTAGAGTGTTACAGTAATGAGGCAGTATGGCAGGCTGTGTTACAGTAATGAGGCAGTATGGCAGGCTGTGTTACAGTAGTGAGGCAGTATGGCAGGTAGAGTGTTACAGTAATGAGGCAGTATGGCAGGTAGAGTGTTACAGTAATGAGGCAGTATGGCAGGTAGAGTGTTACAGTAGTGAGGCAGTATGGCAGGTAGAGTGTTACAGTAATGAGGCAGTATGGCAGGCTGTGTTACAGTAATGAGGCAGTATGGCAGGCTGTGTTACAGTAATGAGGCAGTATGGCAGGTAGAGTGTAACAGTAGTGAGGCAGTATGGCAGGTAGAGTGTTACAGTAATGAGGCAGTATGGCAGGTAGAGTGTTACAGTAGTGAGGCAGTATGGCAGGTAGAGTGTTACAGTAATGAGGCAGTATGGCAGGTAGAGTGTTACAGTAATGAGGCAGTATGGCAGGTAGAGTGTTACAGTAATGAGGCAGTATGGCAGGTAGAGTGTTACAGTAATGAGGCAGTATGGCAGGTAGAGTGTTACAGTAATGAGGCAGTATGGCAGGTAGAGTGTTACAGTAATGAGGCAGTATGGCAGGCTGTGTTACAGTAATGAGGCAGTATGGCAGGTAGAGTGTTACAGTAATGAGGCAGTATGGCAGGCTGTGTTACAGTAATGAGGCAGTATGGCAGGCTGTGTTACAGTAATGAGGCAGTATGGCAGGCTGTGTTACAGTAATGAGGCAGTATGGCAGGATGTGTTACAGTAATGAGGCAGTATGGCAGGTAGAGTGTTACAGTAATGAGGCAGTATGGCAGGTAGAGTGTTACAGTAATGAGGCAGTATGGCAGGTAGAGTGTTACAGTAATGAGGCAGTATGGCAGGTAGAGTGTTACAGTAATGAGGCAGTATGGCAGGCTGTGTTACAGTAATGAGGCAGTATGGCAGGCTGTGTTACAGTAATGAGGCAGTATGCAGGTAGAGTGTAACAGAAATGAGGCAGTATGGCAGGATGTGTTACAGTAATGAGGCAGTATGACAGGTAGAGTGTTACAGTAATGAGGCAGTATGGCAGGTAGAGTGTTACAGTAATGAGGCAGTATGGCAGGTAGAGTGTTACAGTAATGAGGCAGTATGGCAGGATGTGTTACAGGTACAAAGCTAATTTCTCTGTTTGAAGTTCCAGGCTGTTTGTGACTCTCATGGAGTCTCTCTTTCCAGTTCACTTCTCCAATCTCTTCTGAAGGATCCAAATTACAGTAACGGAGGAAACATAAGGTAAATCAGAGCCTCCTGTACACCTGTTTCTGTTCCCATCTGTTAGCAGTGTACAATTCACCTTCACACACCCCACCTTCCCCACTATCTACAAATAGGCTTGCCACATTCTCCTCCAAAAAATGGTGAAATACCAGCTGGGTGGAAATAATCTGGACAAGTTAGGGATAGTCCTGAGACATGAGTGGTACAGGAGGACATAGTGCTAAAATACAGGAAGTATTACTTTACTGATAGGGTAGTGGATACATGGAATAGTCTTCCAGTAGAAGTGGTAGAGGTTAATACAGTGAAGGAGTTTAAGCATGCATGGGATAGGTATAAGGCTATCCTAGATATAAGATAAGGTCAGGGACTAATGATAGTATTACATTACTGAGAGGGTAGTGGATGCATGGAATAGTCTTCCAGTAGAAGTGGTAGAGGTTAATACAGTGAAGGAGTTTAAGCATGCATGGGATAGGTATAAGGCTATCCTAGATATAAGATAAGGCCAGGGACTAATGAAAGTATTACTTTACCTAGAGGGTAGTGGATGCATGGAATAGTCTTCCAGTAGAAGTGGTAGAGGTTAATACAGTGAAGGAGTTTAAGCATGCGTGGGATAGGTATAAGGCTATCCTAGATATAAGATAAGGTCAGGGACTAATGAAAAGATTACTTTACTGAGAGGGTAGTGGATGTATGGAATAGTCTTCCAGTAGAAGTGGTAGAGGTTAATACAGTGAAGGAGTTTAAGCATGCATGGGATAGGTATAAGGCTATCCTAGATATAAGGTAAGGCCAGGGACTAATGAAAGTATTACTTTACTGAGAGGGTAGTGGATGCATGGAATAGTCTTCCAGTAGAAGTGGTAGAGGTTAATACAGTGAAGGAGTTTAAGCATGCGTGGGATAGGTATAAGGCTATCCTAGATATAAGGTAAGGCCAGGGACTAATGAAAGTATTACTTTACCGAGAGGGTAGTGGATGTATGGAATAGTCTTCCAGTAGAAGTGGTAGAGGTTAATACAGTGAAGGAGTTTAAGCATGCATGGGATAGGTATAAGGCTATCCTAGATATAAGATAAGGCCAGGGACTAATAAAAGTATTACTTTACTGAGAGGGTAGTGGATGCATGGAATAGTCTTCCAGTAGAAGTGGTAGAGGTTAATACAGTGAAGGAGTTTAAGCATGCGTGGGATAGGTATAAGGCTATCCTAGATATAAGATAAGGCCAGGGACTAATGAAAGTATTACATTACTGAGAGGGTAGTGGATGTATGGAATAGTCTTCCAGTAGAAGTGGTAGAGGTTAATACAGTGAAGGAGTTTAAGCATGCATGGGATAGGTATAAGGCTATCCTAGATATAAGATAAGGTCAGGGACTAATGAAAGTATTACATTACTGAGAGGGTAGTGGATGGATGGAATAGTCTTCCAGTAGAAGTGGTAGAGGTTAATACAGTGAAGGAGTTTAAGCATGCATGGGATAGGTATAAGGCTATCCTAGATATAAGACAAGGCCAGGGACTAATGAAAGTATTACATTACTGAGAGGGTAGTGGATGCATGGAATAGTCTTCCAGTAGAAGTGGTAGAGGTTAATACAGTGAAGGAGTTTAAGCATGCATGGGATAGGTATAAGGCTGTCCTAGATATAAGATAAGGCCATGGACTAATAAAAGTATTACTTTACTGAGAGGGTAGTGGATGCATGGAATAGTCTTCCAGTAGAAGTGGTAGAGGTTAATACAGTGAAGGAGTTTAAGCATGCGTGGGATAGGTATAAGGCTATCCTAGATATAAGGTAAGGCCAGGGACTAATGAAAGTATTACTTTACTGAGAGGGTAGTGGATGCATGGAATAGTCTTCAAGTAGAAGTGGTAGAGGTTAATACAGTGAAGGAGTTTAAGCATGCGTGGGATAGGTATAAGGCTATCCTAGATATAAGGTAAGGCCAGGGACTAATGAAAGTATTACTTTACTGAGAGGGTAGTGGATGTATGGAATAGTCTTCCAGTAGAAGTGGTAGAGGTTAATACAGTGAAGGAGTTTAAGCATGCATGGGATAGGTATAAGGCTATCCTAGATATAAGATAAGGCCAGGGACTAATAAAAGTATTACTTTACTGAGAGGGTAGTGGATGCATGGAATAGTCTTCCAGTAGAAGTGGTAGAGGTTAATACAGTGAAGGAGTTTAAGCATGCGTGGGATAGGTATAAGGCTATCCTAGATATAAGATAAGGCCAGGGACTAATGAAAGTATTACATTACTGAGAGGGTAGTGGATGTATGGAATAGTCTTCCAGTAGAAGTGGTAGAGGTTAATACAGTGAAGGAGTTTAAGCATGCATGGGATATGTATAAGGCTATCCTAGATATAAGATAAGGTCAGGGACTAATGAAAAGATTACTTTACTGAGAGGGTAGTGGATGTATGGAATAGTCTTCCAGTAGAAGTGGGAGAGGTTAATACAGTGAAGGAGTTAAGCATGCATGGGATAGGTATAAGGCTATCCTAGATATAAGGTAAGGCCAGGGACTAATGAAAGTATTACTTTACTGAGAGGGTAGTGGATGTATGGAATAGTCTTCCAGTAGAAGTGGTATAGGTTAATACAGTGAAGGAGTTTAAGCATGCGTGGGATAGGTATAAGGCTATCCTAGATATAAGATAAGGCCAGGGACTAATGATAGTATTACATTACTAAGAGGGTAGTGGATGTATGGAATAGTCTTAAAGTAGAAGTGGTAGAGGTTAATACAGTGAAGGAGTTTCAGCATGCATGGGATAGGTATAAGGATATCCTAGATATAAGATAAGGTCAGGGACTAATGAAAGTATTACATTACTAAGAGGTTAGTGGATGCATGGAATAGTCTTCCAGTAGAAGTGGTAGAGGTTAATACAGTGAAGGAGTTTCAGCATGCATGGGATAGGTATAAGGCTATCCTAGATATAAGATAAGGCCAGGGACTAATGAAAGTATTACTTTACTGAGAGGGTAGTGGATGCATGGAATAGTCTTCCAGTAGAAGTGGTAGAGGTTAATACAGTGAAGGAGTTTAAGCATGCATGGGATAGGTATAAGGCTATCCTAGATATAAGATAAGGCCAGGGACAAATGAAAGTATTACTTTACTGAGAGGGTAGTGGATGCACGGAATAGTCTTCCAGTAGAAGTGGTAGAGGTTAATACAGTGAAGGAGTTTAAGCATGCATGGGATAGGTATAAGGCTATCCTAGATATAAGATAAGGCCAGGGACTAATGAAAGTATTACTTTACTGAGAGGGTAGTGGATGTATGGAGTAGTCTTCCAGTAGAAGTGGTAGAGGTTAATACAGTGAAGGAGTTTAAGCATGCATGGGATAGGTATAAGGCTATCCTAGATATAAGATAAGGTCAGGGACTAATGATAGTATTACTTTACTGAGAGGGTAGTGGATGTATGGAATAGCCTTCCAGCAGAAGTGGTAGAGGTTAATACAGTGAAAGAGTTTAAGCATGCGTGGGATAGATATAAGGCTATCCTAGATATAAGATAAGGCCAGGGACTAATGATAGTATTACATTACTGAGAGGGTAGTGGATGCATGGAATAGTCTCCCAGTAGAAGTGGTAGAGGTTAATACAGTGAAGGAGTTTAAGCATGCATGGGATAGGTATAAGGCTGTCCTAGATATAAGATAAGGCCAGGGACTAATGAAAGTATTACATTACTGAGAGGGTAGTGGATGCATGGAATAGTCTTCCAGTAGAAGTGGTAGAGGTTAATACAGTGAAGGAGTTTAAGCATGCATGGGATAGGTATAAGGCTATCCTAGATATAAGATAAGGCCAGGGACTAATGAAAGTATTACATTACTGAGAGGGTAGTGTATGTATGGAATAGTCTTCCGGTAGAAGTGGTAGAGGTTAATACAGTGAAGGAGTTTATGCATGCATGGGATAGGTATAAGGCTATCCTAGATATAAGATAAGGCCAGGGACTAATGAAAGTATTACATTACTGAGAGGGTAGTGTATGTATGGAATAGTCTTCCAGTAGAAGTGGTAGAGGTTAATACAGTGAAGGAGTTTAAGCATGCATGGGATAGGTATAAGGCTATCCTAGATATAAGATAAGGTCAGGGACTAATGAAAGTATTACTTTACTGAGAGGGTAGTGGATGTATGGAATAGTCTTCCAGTAGAAGTGGTAGAGGTTAATACAGTGAAGCAGTTTAAGCATGCGTGGGATAGATATAAGGCTATCCTAGATATAAGATAAGGTCAGGGACTAATGATAGTATTACTTTACTGAGAGGGTAGTGGGTGTATGGAATAGTCTTCCAGTAGAAGTGGTAGAGGTTAATACAGTGAAGGAGTTTAAGCATGCATGGGATAGGTATAAGGCTATCCTAGATATAAGATAAGGCCAGGGACTAATAAAAGTATTACTTTACTGAGAGGGTAGTGGATGCATGGAATAGTCTTCCAGTAGAAGTGGTAGAGGTTAATACAGTGAAGGAGTTTAAGCATGCGTGGGATAGGTATAAGGCTATCCTAGATATAAGATAAGGCCAGGGACTAATGAAAGTATTACATTACTGAGAGGGTAGTGGATGTATGGAATAGTCTTCCAGTAGAAGTGGTAGAGGTTAATACAGTGAAGGAGTTTAAGCATGCATGGGATATGTATAAGGCTATCCTAGATATAAGATAAGGTCAGGGACTAATGAAAAGATTACTTTACTGAGAGGGTAGTGGATGTATGGAATAGTCTTCCAGTAGAAGTGGTAGAGGTTAATACAGTGAAGGAGTTAAGCATGCATGGGATAGGTATAAGGCTATCCTAGATATAAGGTAAGGCCAGGGACTAATGAAAGTATTACTTTACTGAGAGGGTAGTGGATGTATGGAATAGTCTTCCAGTAGAAGTGGTATAGGTTAATACAGTGAAGGAGTTTAAGCATGCGTGGGATAGGTATAAGGCTATCCTAGATATAAGATAAGGCCAGGGACTAATGATAGTATTACATTACTAAGAGGGTAGTGGATGTATGGAATAGTCTTAAAGTAGAAGTGGTAGAGGTTAATACAGTGAAGGAGTTTCAGCATGCATGGGATAGGTATAAGGATATCCTAGATATAAGATAAGGTCAGGGACTAATGAAAGTATTACATTACTAAGAGGTTAGTGGATGCATGGAATAGTCTTCCAGTAGAAGTGGTAGAGGTTAATACAGTGAAGGAGTTTAAGCATGCATGGGATAGGTATAAGGCTATCCTAGATATAAGATAAGGCCAGGGACAAATGAAAGTATTACTTTACTGAGAGGGTAGTGAATGCACGGAATAGTCTTCCAGTAGAAGTGGTAGAGGTTAATACAGTGAAGGAGTTTAAGCATGCATGGGATAGGTATAAGGCTATCCTAGATATAAGATAAGGCCAGGGACTAATGAAAGTATTACTTTACTGAGAGGGTAGTGGATGTATGGAGTAGTCTTCCAGTAGAAGTGGTAGAGGTTAATACAGTGAAGGAGTTTAAGCATGCATGGGATAGGTATAAGGCTATCCTAGATATAAGATAAGGTCAGGGACTAATGATAGTATTACTTTACTGAGAGGGTAGTGGATGTATGGAATAGCCTTCCAGCAGAAGTGGTAGAGGTTAATACAGTGAAAGAGTTTAAGCATGCGTGGGATAGATATAAGGCTATCCTAGATATAAGATAAGGCCAGGGACTAATGATAGTATTACATTACTGAGAGGGTAGTGGATGCATGGAATAGTCTCCCAGTAGAAGTGGTAGAGGTTAATACAGTGAAGGAGTTTAAGCATGCATGGGATAGGTATAAGGCTATCCTAGATATAAGATAAGGCCAGGGACTAATGAAAGTATTACATTACTGAGAGGGTAGTGGATGCATGGAATAGTCTTCCAGTAGAAGTGGTAGAGGTTAATACAGTGAAGGAGTTTAAGCATGCATGGGATAGGTATAAGGCTATCCTAGATATAAGATAAGGCCAGGGAATAATGAAAGTATTACATTACTGAGAGGGTAGTGTATGTATGGAATAGTCTTCCAGTAGAAGTGGTAGAGGTTAATACAGTGAAGGAGTTTATGCATGCATGGGATAGGTATAAGGCTATCCTAGATATAAGATAAGGCCAGGGACTAATGAAAGTATTACATTACTGAGAGGGTAGTGTATGTATGGAATAGTCTTCCAGTAGAAGTGGTAGAGGTTAATACAGTGAAGGAGTTTAAGCATGCATGGGATAGGTATAAGGCTATCCTAGATATAAGATAAGGTCAGGGACTAATGAAAGTATTACTTTACTGAGAGGGTAGTGGATGTATGGAATAGTCTTCCAGTAGAAGTGGTAGAGGTTAATACAGTGAAGCAGTTTAAGCATGCGTGGGATAGATATAAGGCTATCCTAGATATAAGATAAGGTCAGGGACTAATGATAGTATTACTTTACTGAGAGGGTAGTGGGTGTATGGAATAGTCTTCCAGTAGAAGTGGTAGAGGTTAATACAGTGAAGGAGTTTAAGCATGCATGGGATAGGTATAAGGCTATCCTAGATATAAGATAAGGCCAGGGACTAATGAAAGTATTACATTACTGAGAGGGTAGTGGATGTATGGAATAGTCTTCCAGTAGAAGTGGTAGAGGTTAATACAGTGAAGGAGTTTAAGCATGCATGGGATATGTATAAGGCTATCCTAGATATAAGATAAGGTCAGGGACTAATGAAAAGATTACTTTACTGAGAGGGTAGTGGATGTATGGAATAGTCTTCCAGTAGAAGTGGTAGAGGTTAATACAGTGAAGGAGTTAAGCATGCATGGGATAGGTATAAGGCTATCCTAGATATAAGGTAAGGCCAGGGACTAATGAAAGTATTACTTTACTGAGAGGGTAGTGGATGTATGGAATAGTCTTCCAGTAGAAGTGGTATAGGTTAATACAGTGAAGGAGATTAAGCATGCGTGGGATAGGTATAAGGCTATCCTAGATATAAGATAAGGCCAGGGACTAATGATAGTATTACATTACTAAGAGGGTAGTGGATGTATGGAATAGTCTTAAAGTAGAAGTGGTAGAGGTTAATACAGTGAAGGAGTTTCAGCATGCATGGGATAGGTATAAGGATATCCTAGATATAAGATAAGGTCAGGGACTAATGAAAGTATTACATTACTAAGAGGTTAGTGGATGCATGGAATAGTCTTCCAGTAGAAGTGGTAGAGGTTAATACAGTGAAGGAGTTTCAGCATGCATGGGATATGTATAAGGCTATCCTAGATATAAGATAAGGCCAGGGACTAATGAAAGTATTACTTTACTGAGAGGGTAGTGGATGCATGGAATAGTCTTCCAGTAGAAGTGGTAGAGGTTAATACAGTGAAGGAGTTTAAGCATGCATGGGATAGGTATAAAGCTATCCTAGATATAAGATAAGGCCAGGGACAAATGAAAGTATTACTTTACTGAGAGGGTAGTGGATGCACGGAATAGTCTTCCAGTAGAAGTGGTAGAGGTTAATACAGTGAAGGAGTTTAAGCATGCATGGGATAGGTATAAGGCTATCCTAGATATAAGATAAGGCCAGGGACTAATGAAAGTATTACTTTACTGAGAGGGTAGTGGATGTATGGAGTAGTCTTCCAGTAGAAGTGGTAGAGGTTAATACAGTGAAGGAGTTTAAGCATGCATGGGATAGGTATAAGGCTATCCTAGATATAAGATAAGGTCAGGGACTAATGATAGTATTACTTTACTGAGAGGGTAGTGGATGTATGGAATAGCCTTCCAGCAGAAATGGTAGAGGTTAATACAGTGAAAGAGTTTAAGCATGCGTGGGATAGATATAAGGCTATCCTAGATATAAGATAAGGCCAGGGACTAATGATAGTATTACATTACTGAGAGGGTAGTGGATGCATGGAATAGTCTCCCAGTAGAAGTGGTAGAGGTTAATACAGTGAAGGAGTTTAAGCATGCATGGGATAGGTATAAGGCTATCCTAGATATAAGATAAGGCCAGGGACTAATGAAAGTATTACATTACTGAGAGGGTAGTGGATGCATGGAATAGTCTTCCAGTAGAAGTGGTAGAGGTTAATACAGTGAAGGAGTTTAAGCATGCATGGGATAGGTATAAGGCTATCCTAGATATAAGATAAGGCCAGGGACTAATGAAAGTATTACATTACTGAGAGGGTAGTGTATGTATGGAATAGTCTTCCAGTAGAAGTGGTAGAGGTTAATACAGTGAAGGAGTTTAAGCATGCATGGGATAGGTATAAGGCTATCCTAGATATAAGATAAGGCCAGGGACTAATGATAGTATTACATTACTGAGAGGGTAGTGGATGCATGGAATAGCCTTCCAGTAGAAGTGGTAGAGGTTAATACAGTGAAGGAGTTTAAGCATGCATGGGATAGATAGGTATAAGGCTATCCTGGATATAAGATAAGGCCAGGGACTAATGAAAGTATTACATTACTGAGAGGGTAGTGGATGTATGGAATAGTCTTCCAGTAGAAGTGGTAGAGGTTAATACAGTGAAGGAGTTTAAGCATGCGTGGGATAGGTATAAGGCTATCCTAGATATAAGATAAGGCCAGGGACTAATGAAAGTATTACTTTACTGAGAGGGTAGTGGATGTATGGAATAGTCTTCCAGCAGATGTGGTAGAGGTTAATACAGTGAAGGAGTTAAAGCATGCGTGGGATAGGTATAAGGCTATCCTAGATATAAGATAAGGCCAGGGACTAATGAAAGTATTACTTTACTGAGAGGGTAGTGGATGCATGGAATAGTCTTCCAGTAGAAGTGGTAGAGGGTAATACAGTGAAGGAGTCTAAGCATGCATGGGATAGGTATAAGGCTATCCTAGATATAAGATAAGGCCAGGGACTAATGAAAGTAATATTGAACTGAGAGGGTAGTGGATGCATGGAATAGCCTTCCAGCAGAGTTGGTACAGGTTAATACAGTGAAGGAGTTGGATATCTAGGATAAGGCCAGGGACTAATGAAAGTATTCAGACTCACACTCAGAAGCTCGGCAGACTAGACCGAGTGCTTCTTATCTGTAACCCAATAGAGGTCGACCACCAAGGCAGGATGCATATTATTAGTTATACAAAAAAAACTGACATGAGACCTGAATACAGATCTTCTCTGCTTTACAGATGGCAAATGTTTATTGACTTATTGCAAAGGGTTAAAAATGAATCCAGACATCGACAGGGAATTGGTGAGTAAAGTATGTTAGTTATTATATGATGTAGACACGCTGTATGTTAGTTATTATATGATGTATACATGCTGTATGTTAGTTATTATATGATGTATACACGCTGTATGTTAGTTATTATATGATGTATACATGCTGTATGTTAGTTATTATATGATGTATACACGCTGTATGTTAGTTATTATATGATGTATACACGCTGTATGTTAGTTATTATATGATGTATACATGCTGTATGTTAGTTATTATATGATGTATACACACTGTATGTTAGTTATTATATGATGTATACATGCTGTATGTTAGTTATTATACGATGTATACATGCTGTATGTTAGTTATTATATGATGTATACACGCTGTATGTTAGTTATTATATGATGTAGACACGCTGTATGTTAGTTATTATATGATGTATACACGCTGTATGTTAGTTATTATATGATGTATACATGCTGTATGTTAGTTATTATATGATGTATACATGCTGTATGTTAGTTATTATATGATGTATACACGCTGTATGTTAGTTATTATATGATGTATACACGCTGTATGTTAGTTATTATATGATGTATACATGCTGTATGTTAGTTATTATATGATGTAGACACGCTGTATGTTAGTTATTATATGATGTATACACGCTGTATGTTAGTTATTATATGATGTATACATGCTGTATGTTAGTTATTATATGATGTATACATGCTGTATGTTAGTTATTATATGATGTATACACGCTGTATGTTAGTTATTATATGATGTAGACACGCTGTATGTTAGTTATTATATGATGTATACACGCTGTATGTTAGTTATTATATGATGTATACACGCTGTATGTTAGTTATTATATGATGTATACACGCTGTATGTTAGTTATTATATGATGTATACACGCTGTATGTTAGTTATTATATGATGTATACACGCTGTATGTTAGTTATTATATGATGTATACATGCTGTATGTTAGTTATTATATGATGTATACACGCTGTATGTTAGTTATTATATGATGTATACACGCTGTATGTTAGTTATTATATGATGTAGACACGCTGTATGTTAGTTATTATATGATGTATACACGCTGTATGTTAGTTATTATATGATGTATACATGCTGTATGTTAGTTATTATATGATGTAGACACGCTGTATGTTAGTTATTATATGATGTATACACGCTGTATGTTAGTTATTATATGATGTATACATGCTGTATGTTAGTTATTATATGATGTATACATGCTGTATGTTAGTTATTATATGATGTATACACGCTGTATGTTAGTTATTATATGATGTAGACACGCTGTATGTTAGTTATTATATGATGTATACACGCTGTATGTTAGTTATTATATGATGTATACATGCTGTATGTTAGTTATTATATGATGTATACACGCTGTATGTTAGTTATTATATGATGTAGACACGCTGTATGTTAGTTATTATATGATGTATACACGCTGTATGTTAGTTATTATATGATGTATACACGCTGTATGTTAGTTATTATATGATGTATACACGCTGTATGTTAGTTATTATATGATGTATACACGCTGTATGTTAGTTATTATATGATGTATACACGCTGTATGTTAGTTATTATATGATGTATACACGCTGTATGTTAGTTATTATATGATGTATACATGCTGTATGTTAGTTATTATATGATGTAGACACGCTGTATGTTAGTTATTATATGATGTATACACGCTGTATGTTAGTTATTATATGATGTATACATGCTGTATGTTAGTTATTATATGATGTAGACACGCTGTATGTTAGTTATTATATGATGTAGACACGCTGTATGTTAGTTATTATATGATGTATACACGCTGTATGTTAGTTATTATATGATGTATACACGCTGTATGTTAGTTATTATATGATGTATACATGCTGTATGTTAGTTATTATATGATGTAGACACGCTGTATGTTAGTTATTATATGATGTATACACGCTGTATGTTAGTTATTATATGATGTATACACGCTGTATGTTAGTTATTATATGATGTATACACGCTGTATGTTAGTTATTATATGATGTATACACGCTGTATGTTAGTTATTATATGATGTAGACACGCTGTATGTTAGTTATTATATGATGTATACACACTGTATGTTAGTTATTATATGATGTATACATGCTGTATGTTAGTTATTATATGATGTAGACACGCTGTATGTTAGTTATTATATGATGTATACACGCTGTATGTTAGTTATTATATGATGTATACACGCTGTATGTTAGTTATTACATGATGTATACACGCTGTATGTTAGTTATTATATGATGTAGACATGCTGTATGTTAGTTATTACATGATGTAGACACGCTGTATGTTAGTTATTATATGATGTATACACGCTGTATGTTAGTTATTATATGATGTATACACGCTGTGTGTTAGTTATTATATGATGTATACATGCTGTATGTTAGTTATTATATGATGTATACATGCTGTATGTTAGTTATTATATGATGTATACACGCTGTATGTTAGTTATTATATGATGTAGACACGCTGTATGTTAGTTATTATATGATGTATACATGCTGTATGTTAGTTATTATATGATGTATACACGCTGTATGTTAGTTATTATATGATGTATACACGCTGTATGTTAGTTATTATATGATGTATACACACTGTATGTTAGTTATTATACGATGTATACATGCTGTATGTTAGTTATTATATGATGTATACATGCTGTATGTTAGTTATTATATGATGTATACACGCTGTATGTTAGTTATTATATGATGTATACACGCTGTATGTTAGTTATTATATGATGTATACATGCTGTATGTTAGTTATTATATGATGTATACACGCTGTATGTTAGTTATTATATGATGTATACACGCTGTATGTTAGTTATTATATGATGTATACACACTGTATGTTAGTTATTATACGATGTATACATGCTGTATGTTAGTTATTATATGATGTATACATGCTGTATGTTAGTTATTATATGATGTATACATGCTGTATGTTAGTTATTATATGATGTATACACGCTGTATGTTAGTTATTATATGATGTATACATGCTGTATGTTAGTTATTATATGATGTAGACACGCTGTATGTTAGTTATTATATGATGTATACATGCTGTATGTTAGTTATTATATGATGTATACATGCTGTATGTTAGTTATTATATGATGTATACATGCTGTATGTTAGTTATTATATGATGTATACATGCTGTATGTTAGTTATTATATGATGTATACACGCTGTATGTTAGTTATTATATGATGTAGACACGCTGTATGTTAGTTATTATATGATGTATACACGCTGTATGTTAGTTATTATATGATGTAGGCACGCTGTATGTTAGTTATTATATGATGTATGCATGCTGTATGTTAGTTATTATATGATGTATACACGCTGTATGTTAGTTATTATATGATGTATACACGCTGTATGTTAGTTATTATACGATGTATACATGCTGTATGTTAGTTATTATATGATGTATACATGCTGTATGTTAGTTATTATATGATGTATACACGCTGTATGTTAGTTATTATATGATGTATACACGCTGTATGTTAGTTATTATATGATGTATACATGCTGTATGTTAGTTATTATATGATGTATACACGCTGTATGTTAGTTATTATATGATGTATACACGCTGTATGTTAGTTATTATATGATGTATACACACTGTATGTTAGTTATTATACGATGTATACATGCTGTATGTTAGTTATTATATGATGTATACATGCTGTATGTTAGTTATTATATGATGTATACATGCTGTATGTTAGTTATTATATGATGTATACACGCTGTATGTTAGTTATTATATGATGTATACATGCTGTATGTTAGTTATTATATGATGTAGACACGCTGTATGTTAGTTATTATATGATGTATACATGCTGTATGTTAGTTATTATATGATGTATACATGCTGTATGTTAGTTATTATATGATGTATACATGCTGTATGTTAGTTATTATATGATGTATACATGCTGTATGTTAGTTATTATATGATGTATACACGCTGTATGTTAGTTATTATATGATGTAGACACGCTGTATGTTAGTTATTATATGATGTATACACGCTGTATGTTAGTTATTATATGATGTAGGCACGCTGTATGTTAGTTATTATATGATGTATGCATGCTGTATGTTAGTTATTATATGATGTATACACGCTGTATGTTAGTTATTATATGATGTATACACGCTGTATGTTAGTTATTATATGATGTAGACACGCTGTATGTTAGTTATTATATGATGTAGACACGCTGTATGTTAGTTATTATATGATGTATACATGCTGTATGTTAGTTATTATATGATGTATACACGCTGTATGTTAGTTATTATATGATGTATACACGCTGTATGTTAGTTATTATATGATGTATACATGCTGTATGTTAGTTATTATATGATGTATACACGCTGTATGTTAGTTATTATATGATGTAGACACGCTGTATGTTAGTTATTATATGATGTATACACGCTGTATGTTAGTTATTATATGATGTATACATGCTGTATGTTAGTTATTATATGATGTATACACGCTGTATGTTAGTTATTATATGATGTATACATGCTGTATGTTAGTTATTATATGATGTATACACGCTGTATGTTAGTTATTATATGATGTATACACGCTGTATGTTAGTTATTATATGATGTATACACGCTGTATGTTAGTTATTATATGATGTATACACGCTGTATGTTAGTTATTATATGATGTATACACGCTGTATGTTAGTTATTATATGATGTATACACGCTGTATGTTAGTTATTATATGATGTATACATGCTGTATGTTAGTTATTATATGATGTAGACACGCTGTATGTTAGTTATTATATGATGTATACATGCTGTATGTTAGTTATTATATGATGTATACACACTGTATGTTAGTTATTATATGATGTATACATGCTGTATGTTAGTTATTATATGATGTAGACACGCTGTATGTTAGTTATTATATGATGTATACATGCTGTATGTTAGTTATTATATGATGTATACACACTGTATGTTAGTTATTACATGATGTATAAATGCTGTATGTTAGTTATTATATGATGTATACATGCTGTATGTTAGTTATTATATGATGTATACACGCTGTATGTTAGTTATTACATGATGTATACATGCTGTATGTTAGTTATTATATGATGTATACACGCTGTATGTTAGTTATTATATGATGTATACACGCTGTATGTTAGTTATTATATGATGTATACATGCTGTATGTTAGTTATTATATGATGTAGACACGCTGTATGTTAGTTATTATATGATGTATACATGCTGTATGTTAGTTATTATATGATGTATACACGCTGTATGTTAGTTATTACATGATGTATACATGCTGTATGTTAGTTATTATATGATGTAGACACACTGTATGTTAGTTATTATATGATGTATACACGCTGTATGTTAGTTATTACATGATGTATACATATTGTATGTTAGTTATTATACGATGTATACACGCTGTATGTTAGTTATTATATGATGTATACATGCTGTATGTTAGTTATTATATGATGTATACATGCTGTATGTTTAGTTATTATATGATGTATACACACTGTATGTTAGTTATTATATGATGTATACACGCTGTATGTTAGTTATTACATGATGTATACATATTGTATGTTAGTTATTATACGATGTATACACGCTGTATGTTAGTTATTATATGATGTATACATGCTGTATGTTAGTTATTATATGATGTATACATGCTGTATGTTAGTTATTATATGATGTATACATGCTGTATGTTAGTTATTATATGATGTAGACATGCTGTATGTTAGTTATTATATGATGTATACATGCTGTATGTTAGTTATTATATGATGTAGACACGCTGTATGTTAGTTATTATATGATGTATACATGCTGTATGTTAGTTATTATATGATGTATACATGCTGTATGTTAGTTATTATATGATGTATACACGCTGTATGTTAGTTATTATATGATGTATACATGCTGTATGTTAGTTATTATATGATGTAGACACGCTGTATGTTAGTTATTATATGATGTATACATGCTGTATGTTAGTTATTATATGATGTATACACGCTGTATGTTAGTTATTATACGATGTATACACGCTGTATGTTAGTTATTACATGATGTAGACACGCTGTATGTTAGTTATTATATGATGTATACACGCTGTATGTTAGTTATTATATGATGTATACACGCTGTGTGTTAGTTATTATATGATGTATACATGCTGTATGTTAGTTATTATATGATGTATACACGCTGTATGTTAGTTATTACATGATGTATACATGCTGTATGTTAGTTATTATATGATGTATACACGCTGTATGTTAGTTATTATATGATGTATACACGCTGTGTGTTAGTTATTATATGATGTATACATGCTGTATGTTAGTTATTATATGATGTATACACGCTGTATGTTAGTTATTACATGATGTATACATGCTGTATGTTAGTTATTATATGATGTAGACACGCTGTATGTTAGTTATTATATGATGTATACACGCTGTATGTTAGTTATTATATGATGTATACATGCTGTATGTTAGTTATTATATGATGTAGACACGCTGTATGTTAGTTATTATATGATGTATACACGCTGTATGTTAGTTATTATATGATGTATACACGCTGTATGTTAGTTATTATATGATGTATACATGCTGTATGTTAGTTATTATATGATGTATACACGCTGTATGTTAGTTATTATATGATGTATACATGCTGTATGTTAGTTATTATATGATGTAGACACGCTGTATGTTAGTTATTATATGATGTATACACGCTGTATGTTAGTTATTATATGATGTATACACGCTGTGTGTTAGTTATTATATGATGTATACACGCTGTATGTTAGTTATTATATGATGTATACACACTGTATGTTAGTTATTATATGATGTATACATGCTGTATGTTAGTTATTATATGATGTAGACACGCTGTATGTTAGTTATTACATGATGTATACATGCTGTATGTTAGTTACTATATGATGTATACACGTTGTATGTTAGTTATTATATGATGTATACACGCTGTATGTTAGTTATTATATGATGTAGACACACTGTATGTTAGTTATTATATGATGTATACATGCTGTATGTTAGTTATTATATGATGTATACATGCTGTATGTTAGTTATTACATGATGTATACATGCTGTATGTTAGTTATTATACGATGTATACATGCTGTATGTTAGTTATTATATGATGTATACATGCTGTATGTTAGTTATTATATGATGTATACATGCTGTATGTTTAGTTATTATATGATGTATACACACTGTATGTTAGTTATTATATGATGTATACACGCTGTATGTTAGTTATTACATGATGTATACATATTGTATGTTAGTTATTATACGATGTATACACGCTGTATGTTAGTTATTATACGATGTATACATGCTGTATGTTAGTTATTATATGATGTATACACGCTGTATGTTAGTTATTATATGATGTATACACGCTGTATGTTAGTTATTATATGATGTATACATGCTGTATGTTTAGGTATTATAAACTACAAATAAACTGTATAGCTGCGCAGGAGAATCTTCCCAGCTCGACCTTGCGTTTGGAATTCAAATCCTTGCAAACCCCTCTTTCATGAATGCCTAAATACTGGCCAAGGGAGAATCAAATAATCATAAAATCAGTATCGAATCCCAGTAATGATAATAAAGTCGGCCATCTCCCTGGGACTCATGGTGCCAGCCAGTCCTGCAGGATTCCCGTATTATTCCTTAATACTCGTCTGCCGGGGCGATGCTGATAGAGAGAGCTCTGCGCTGCTAATGTGAGACAAGAATATATTCACTTTCCCAAAATCTGGACCTGAACCCACGGCCATCTGCTCAGAGAGGCGCAGCTGGCAAGTGATGGGTGAGAACGCTTCATGTGATTATTTATGTATTCCATCATTAAAAATGGGTATTACAAGCTGTAGAGATCTCACTGGGAGAGCCATATACATGATATATTGGGAAACCATCATCTTCTCTTCAGTGGGGTCAATAATACCAGCTGGTTGGGGGTTATATGTAAAGGTGGCACATGTGCTAATAGGGACGATATCCCCACGGGAGTAAAAGAATAAAGTATAGTTACCAACAGTTCAGAATTTGCCAGGACAGTCCCGCCTTTTTTGGGTCCTGACTTGTCAAATTCTGGCATTAATACTAAGCATGCACTGTGCACAGACAGAATGAGTGTTAAACACTGTATTCTGGAATAATAAGTATCAACTGATTACAATACTTACTGTATAATTAAAGAAAAATACAGAAATACAACAAAATTGTGGAGGACAAATTGTGCCAAATCCTGTGTTGCAGAAGCTCCAGCAAACTATCCAAAATTAGTGCCGTTAGATACATAAGATCCCAGCGACTTCACATGTTTATCCTGACAGTTTGCTGTGCACCCCTCCTGTCCCCTACACATCGTCCCACCATGTGCCGCCAGTGAGATCTGGAGTCGCAGGGGGAGAAACTGCACCCAATAGCTAAAACATATTCTCTCTCAGACTGGGGGGGCAACTTACCCAGGGCAGCACTTTATGGGGGGTGGGGGGTTGGCATAATGCACCAGTTTTTATTTTGCTGTGTGTAGGGAGTGATCTGAGCAACCCTCCAAACACGAGGTAACCCTACAAACACGAGGCAACCCTACAAACACGAGGCAACCCTCCAAACACGAGGCAACCCTCCAAACACGAGGTAACCTAACAAACACGAGGTAACCCTCCAAACACAAGGCAACCCTCCAAACACAATGCAGCCCGCCAAACACGAGGCAACCCTCCAAACACGAGGTAACCCTCCAAACACAAGGCAACCCTCCAAACACGAGGTAACATAACAAACACGAGGCAACCCTCCAAACACGAGGTAACCCTCCAAACACAAGGCAACCCTCCAAACACAATGCAGCCCGCCAAACACGAGGCAACCCTCCAAACACGAGGTAACCCTCCAAACCCGAGGTAACCCTCCAAACCCGAGGTAACCCTCCAAACACGAGGCAACCCTCCAAACCCGAGGTAACCCTCCAAACACGAGGCAACCCTCCAAACACGAGGTAACCCTCCAAACACGAGGTAACCCTCCAAACACGAGGTAACCCTCCAAACACGAGGTAACCTAACAAACACGAGGCGACCCTCCAAACACGAGGCAACCCTCCAAACACGAGGTAACCCTCCAAACACGAGGTAACCCTCCAAACACGAGGTAACCCTCCAAACACGAGGTAACCCTCCAAACACGGGGTAACCTAACAAACACGAGGTAACCCTCCAAACACGGGGTAACCCTCCAAACACGAGGTAACCCTCCAAACCCGAGGTAACCCTCCAAACACGAGGCAACCCTCCAAACACGAGGTAACCCTCCAAACACGAGGCAACCCTCCAAACACGAGGCAACCCTCCAAACACGAGGCAACCCTCCAAACACGAGGTAACCCTCCAAACACGAGGCAACCCTCCAAACACGAGGTAACCCTCCAAACACGAGGTAACCTAACAAACACGAGGTAACCCTCCAAACACGAGGCAACCCTCGAAACACGAGGTAACCTAACAAACACGAGGCAACCCTCCAAACACGAGGTAACCCTCCAAACACGAGGCAACCCTCCAAACACGAGGTAACCCTCCACACATGAGGTAACCCTCCAAACACGAGGCAACCCTCCAAACACGAGGTAACCCTCCACACATGAGGTAACCCTCCAAACACGAGGCAACCCTCCAAACACAATGCAGCCCTCCAAACACGAGGTAACCCTCCAAACACGAGGTAACCCTCCAAACACGAGGTAACCCTCCAAACCCGAGGTAACCCTCCAAACACGAGGCAACCCTCCAAACACGAGGCAACCCTCCAAACCCGAGGTAACCCTCCAAACCCGAGGCAACCCTCCAAACACGAGGTAACCCTCCAAACACAATGCAGCCCGCCAAACACGAGGCAACCCTCCACACAGGAGGTAACCCTCCAAACACGAGGCAACCCTCCAAACACGAGGCAACCCTCCAAACACGAGGCAACCCTCCAAACACGAGGTAACCCTCCAAACACAATGCAGCCCGCCAAACACGAGGCAACCCTCCAAACACGAGGTAACCCTCCAAACACGAGGTAACCCTCCAAACCCGAGGTAACCCTCCAAACCCGAGGTAACCCTCCAAACACAATGCAGCCCTCCAAACACGAGGTAACCCTCCAAACACGAGGCAACCCTCCAAACATGAGGCAACCCTCCAAACACGAGGCAACCCTCCAAACACAATGCAGCCCTCCAAACACGAGGTAACCCTCCAAACACGAGGCAACCCTCCAAACACGAGGCAACCCTCCACACATGAGGCAACCCTCCAAACACGAGGCAACCCTCCAAACACGAGGTAACCCTCCAAACACGAGGTAACCCTCCAAACCCGAGGTAACCCTCCAAACACGAGGCAACCCTCCAAACACGAGGCGACCCTCCAAACACGAGGCAACCCTCCAAACACGAGGTAACCCTCCAAACACGAGGCAACCCTCCAAACACGAGGTAACCCTCCAAACACGAGGTAACACTCCAAACACGAGGCAACCCTCCAAACACGAGGCAACCCTCCAAACACGAGGTAACCCTCCAAACACGAGGTAACACTCCAAACACGAGGCAACCCTCCAAACACGAGGTAACCCTCCAAACACGAGGCAACCCTCCAAACACGAGGTAACCCTCCAAACCCGAGGCAACCCTCCAAACACGAGGTAACCCTCCAAACACAATGCAGCCCGCCAAACACGAGGCAACCCTCCAAACACGAGGCAACCTTCCAAACACGAGGTAACCCTCCAAACACGAGGTAACCCTCCAAACACGAGGTAACCCTCCAAACACGAGGCAACCCTCCAAACACAATGCAGCCCTCCAAACACGAGGTAACCCTCCAAACACGAGGCAACCCTCCAAACATGAGGCAACCCTCCAAACACGAGGCAACCCTCCAAACACAATGCAGCCCTCCAAACACGAGGTAACCCTCCAAACACGAGGCAACCCTCCAAACATGAGGCAACCCTCCAAACACGAGGTAACCCTCCAAACACGAGGTAACCCTCCAAACACGAGGCAACCCTCCAAACACGAGGCAACCCTCCACACATGAGGCAACCCTCCAAACACGAGGCAACCCTCCAAACACGAGGTAACCCTCCAAACCCGAGGTAACCCTCCAAACACGAGGCAACCCTCCAAACACGAGGCGACCCTCCAAACACGAGGCAACCCTCCAAACACGAGGTAACCCTCCAAACACGAGGCAACCCTCCAAACACGAGGTAACCCTCCAAACACGAGGTAACACTCCAAACACGAGGCAACCCTCCAAACACGAGGCAACCCTCCAAACACGAGGTAACCCTCCAAACACGAGGTAACACTCCAAACACGAGGCAACCCTCCAAACACGAGGTAACCCTCCAAACACGAGGCAACCCTCCAAACCCGAGGTAACCCTCCAAACCCGAGGCAACCCTCCAAACACGAGGTAACCCTCCAAACACAATGCAGCCCGCCAAACACGAGGCAACCCTCCACACATGAGGTAACCCTCCAAACACGAGGCAACCCTCCAAACACGAGGCAACCCTCCAAACACGAGGCAACCCTCCAAACACGAGGTAACCCTCCAAACACAATGCAGCCCGCCAAACACGAGGCAACCCTCCAAACACGAGGCAACCCTCCAAACACGAGGTAACCCTCCAAACACGAGGTAACCCTCCAAACCCGAGGTAACCCTCCAAACCCGAGGTAACCCTCCAAACACAATGCAGCCCTCCAAACACGAGGTAACCCTCCAAACACGAGGCAACCCTCCAAACATGAGGCAACCCTCCAAACACGAGGCAACCCTCCAAACACAATGCAGCCCTCCAAACACGAGGTAACCCTCCAAACACGAGGCAACCCTCCAAACATGAGGCAACCCTCCAAACACGAGGTAACCCTCCAAACACGAGGTAACCCTCCAAACACGAGGCAACCCTCCAAACACGAGGCAACCCTCCACACATGAGGCAACCCTCCAAACACGAGGCAACCCTCCAAACACGAGGTAACCCTCCAAACACGAGGTAACCCTCCAAACCCGAGGTAACCCTCCAAACACGAGGCAACCCTCCAAACACGAGGCGACCCTCCAAACACGAGGCAACCCTCCAAACACGAGGTAACCCTCCAAACACGAGGCAACCCTCCAAACACGAGGTAACCCTCCAAACACGAGGTAACACTCCAAACACGAGGCAACCCTCCAAACACGAGGCAACCCTCCAAACACGAGGTAACCCTCCAAACACGAGGTAACACTCCAAACACGAGGCAACCCTCCAAACACGAGGTAACCCTCCAAACACGAGGCAACCCTCCAAACACGAGGCAACCCTCCAAACACGAGGCAACCCTCCAAACACGAGGTAACCCTCCAAACACAATGCAGCACGCCAAACACGAGGCAACCCTCCACACATGAGGTAACCCTCCAAACACGAGGCAACCCTCCAAACACGAGGCAACCCTCCAAACACGAGGTAACCCTCCAAACACAATGCAGCCCGCCAAACACGAGGCAACCCTCCAAACACGAGGTAACCCTCCAAACACGAGGTAACCCTCCAAACCCGAGGTAACCCTCCAAACCCGAGGTAACCCTCCAAACACAAGGCAACCCTCCAAACACGAGGCAACCCTCCAAACATGAGGCAACCCTCCAAACACGAGGTAACCCTCCAAACACGGGGTAACCCTCCAAACACGGGGTAACCCTCCAAACACGAGGTAACCCTCCAAACACGAGGCAACCCTCCAAACACGAGGCAACCCTCCAAACACAATGCAGCCCGCCAAACACGAGGTAACCCTCCAAACACGAGGTAACCCTCCAAACACGAGGCAACCCTCCAAACACAATGCAGCCCTCCAAACACGAGGCAACCCTCCAAACACGAGGTAACCTAACAAACACGAGGCAACCCTCCAAACACGAGGTAACCCTCCAAACACGAGGTAACCCTCCAAACACGAGGCAACCCTCCAAACACGAGGTAACCCTCCAAACACGAGGCAACCCTCCAAACAGGAGGCAACCCTCCAAACACGAGGTAACCCTCCAAACACGAGGTAACCCTCCAAACACGAGGTAACCCTCCAAACACGAGGTAACCCTCCAAACACGAGGCAACCCTCCAAACACGAGGCAACCCTCCAAACACGAGGCAACCCTCCAAACCCGAGGCAACCCTCCAAACACGAGGTAACCCTCCAAACACGAGGCAACCCTCCAAACACGAGGTAACCCTCCAAACACGAGGCAACCCTCCAAACACAATGCAGCACGCCAAACACGAGGCAACCCTCCAAACACGAGGTAACCCTCCAAACACGAGGCAACCCTCCAAACACGAGGCAACCCTCCAAACACGAGGCAACCCTCCAAACACGAGGTAACCCTCCAAACACGAGGTAACCCTCCAAACACGAGGTAACCCTCCAAACACGAGGTAACCCTCCAAACACGAGGCAACCCTCCAAACACGAGGTAACCCTCCAAACACGAGGCAACCTAACAAACACGAGGTAACCCTCCAAACACGAGGCAACCCTCCAAACACGAGGTAACCCTCCAAACACGAGGCAACCCTCCAAACCCGAGGCAACCCTCCAAACACGAGGTAACCCTCCAAACACAATGCAGCCCGCCAAACACGAGGCAACCCTCCAAACACGAGGTAACCCTCCAAACGAGGCAAGCTTCCAAACACGAGGCAACCCTCCAAACACGAGGCAACCCTCCAAACACGAGGCAACCTTCCAAACACGAGGTAACCCTCCAAACACAATGCAGCCCGCCAAACACGAGGCAACCCTCCAAACACGAGGTAACATTGTATAGAACCATTTCCCACTGACGGGCAATCTTAATATCTAGTTTAAACCCTGTATTTGAGCATGTTAGACTATATGTCTATACAAATATAGTTACCGTAGTTTATTAAGCTCCCACGCCTTATCGGTTTCCCGATCGAAAAATTAACCCTTATCAACCCCTTACAACACATGAATGAAACCAGGACACTTGCATATGGTGTCAAATAGAAATCATTTATTTATAACAACGTTTAAAAAGGGAGGAGTCCCCAAACCAAATGCAAAAGAGAACAAGCATTAGAATGATTCACTCCACAAATTACAGCTGAAATAGCCCTGCCTGATTACCCTAACTCCCCCCACTATTCCCCTCCTACTGATAACCTTCCTGACCCTAATTAAGATCCCCTCCCTTGAACCCTTAATTGAATGACTGCTAATCCCCAACTTGCCAGGATGTCTCAGGCCATAGCCCATTGTCCTATTCTCTCTGGGCTATCTCCTGAGACACCCTGGAGCCATCTCAAAACCTACAGGCAATGAGCTTAATGACGCTTGCTCCTAATCAGTCTCTTGCTATTGTTTTTTCTTTGTGTACCATAAGCAGAGAGCAAATATATACATAGAATGTAAAATGTACTTTTTTATGACTGTATTTGAATGTAATGTGAAATATACTAACCCTGCTTGTTTCTCTTTAATTCCAAAGATGACAATTCATTGACCAACAAAGACTCAGACAGACAACAGATTGATCCGGTACAAAAAGATTTACTTGCAACGTTATATTCAAAAAGGGAAAGTGTTGTCCTAATATTTTTAATGCATCTTGCCATGGGGCGACGATAGTGAGAGAGTGCTTTTAAAAACAATTCTAAAAGGGGTAACACTGAACACAGGGACAGTGTTAGCAGTAAAAAAAATGGATAAAATAAGAGAAATGTATGACCCTCCTGTGTGACAGTATTGTAAATTATCATCAATCTATTTGTGTGCTTTCAGACTTTAGCTAATATTTTATATCACATAAGGTGATTATATAATGCAGTGCATATCAATCTTTATTGGAAGGACCCGTTGGATAACCAGCCATGTGATGGATGCTCTTTGCCCCTGGTGGGGATCCAGTGCTGCTCTCCTCGAGATACCAGGCCTATCTCAGAACCAGCTTTACGTCTTTCTAAAGACAGACATTCTGCTGATCCGGAAACATGGATAGATCGATTCAAGAAACTAGAAAATGTTCTGCATCTCTGCGAGATCGGAAATAGTGGTAATGTACTTACAGATACAATAAAGAGCCACAACACTTGCATCTTAGATTTTTAAAGGACAACTGTTGGCAAAAAATTAAGTTCTGTTTAATTGAAAAATTAAATAGCAATGCTTTAATGAAAGAATGCAGATAAAGTACCTTACTGAGCCCTCTCTGCTTCATTAGCTGTATCAAGGGGCAGACATGTTTAGAATCTTTGCTCTTTATAGCTCTATCAGGTGGCAGACATGTTGTTTATAATATTTGCTCTGTATAGCTCTATCAGGGGGAGGACATATTGTTAGAATCTTTGCTCTGTATAGCTCTATCATGGGGGCAGACTTGTTGTTTCAAATATTTGCTCTGTATAGGTTTATCAGGGGTCGGACATGTTGTTTAGAATCTTTGGTCTGTTTAGCTTTATCAGGGGGCAGACATGTTTAGAATCTTTGCTCTGTATAGCTCTATCAGGGGGCAGACATGTTTAGAATCTTTGCTCTGTATAGCTCTATCAGGGGGCAGACATGTTTAGAATCTTTGCTCTGTATAGCTCTATCGGGGGCAGACATGTTGTTTAGAATCTTTGCTCTATATTGCTCTATCAGGGGGTGGACATGCTGTTTCAAATCTTTGCTCTGTATAGCTCTATCAGGGCAGACGTGTTGTTTAGAATCTTTGCTCTGTTTAGCTCTATCAGGGTGCAGACATGTTGTTTAGAATCTTTCAGTACAAAATGTTATTTAAAAGAAAAAAGTGTGAGTTTTAAGATAAAGATGAGCCATTCTGTTATTGTTATATCTTAAATACAAGCAGGGTTTTTTTAGGGAAAAAAAGGTTTAAAAGTGGAAGAATCACTGTGGAAACCAACAGAATTGTCCTGCTAATTGTTCCAATTTTGTAATTGTTCATAATAACTGTTTATCCCAAACCCTCGTTGGTCGCATCTAAATCTTTTATGCAGAAATACAAAAAATATATATATACAGGTTGAGTATCCATGGGTTCATTTACGATAACAGATCATTTTCACTTATAAGATATATTAAATCCTCTCAGGGACTGTCCCTCCTAAATAAGACAGTTGTCAGGTATAATGTGTGTTATTAAATAAACGGTCACAATAAGGAATATTCCATCCGATTAGCAGCAGGACTGACAATAAATTCACATACACATTGTAAAATTGTTGGACGTATACCATCTATCGCACCTTCTGCAGGTCTGGTAGAAATGGAGCGAGCAAAGAAACTGATATACAACTACAACCTCATCTATCGCCTGAGTCTGAGCACAGCCAAAATCGAAGAGGCTCTACGGACGTTGGGCTCGGGACCCAACATACCTGTGGAGCCCCTGTTACTGTATTTAAAGGAACTGTAAGGAGCGATCACTCTCTCCTAGTGTCACAATTCCCATCACTGTGACTGTTAAATCAGTTCTGTCCTCCTATAAATCATAATAATCACAAAACAACACTAAATAGAAATATTTAGCAGCTTGGGGGGGGGGGGGGGGGGGGGGGGGATTACTGTAACGCAGGGCAGGAAGAGGAATGTGCCCCAGGTTGTACAAAGAATGGTCATCCATTTATGATGAATGTTTGGAATAGCTACATGTTACCTTTACAATGTAAATAAAATTAAACTCCTATTTCTGAAAGCATTTTGGAGCAGAGATCCCTCTGTGCCTCTTCTGTTAGATTAAGTGTGAGATCAATTAAAGGGACAGTATCAACCAAACATTGTTTTGACTGCGCATGGAGAGAATAAAAAAAAACGATCTGTACATTGTATTAGCAAAACTGCAAATAAATGTCTAAATTGGGGGAAAAATGTGTTTTGAACGCGTCACTCGCATCACTGATTAGACGTCTCGGAGGATATACATACTAGCGGCCACCATCAGTGCGGCAAAGGCTCAGATGCCGACAACTACACTTCCCATGATGCCTCCTGTCTGAGCGATTAGACCTGGGGTTAGGGTTGCAGCATATTGACCAACATCGGCCATGTTTCCAGGGACACATATTTGTTCCACATGCTGCAGAAAGAGCATGCAAAGTGCAGCCCAGCAGTATGTAGGACTAGGGTTGCCACCTTTTCCTCAAAAAAATACCGGCCTTGGTACTGTCTCCATAGACTTAACATTGGCCTGATGCCAAGATTTTACCAGCCTGCCGGTAAAATACCAGCCAGGTGGCAACCCTATGTAGGATGGATATACGCACAGGCACAATCCAATACATTAATCAGGGTGGAGATCTCATAGGACCTGCCATGATGTATATCCGGCCTACATACTGCCGGGCTGCACTTTGCATGATCTTTCTGCAGCATGTGGAAGGAATTCCCTGGAAACATGGCGGATGTTGGTCACTATGGTTACAGTGAGGCTAAGGGACTGGCCCTCCTGGTATACCTGGGATGTATGCATTGTGTTAGCAGCATTAGGAGCAATGCATGGATTATGAGGAACATGACATCATATTACACATTCCCCTCTGATTAAAGAAATAGAAACATGGATCCCCATCACGTTCATTATTAGTTTTGCCTCCAGTCATTCAGCTCTGCTGCCTGAGGGACACAGGTTTCTTTCCTCATGCAGGCGCCATTTTGTTGGAGCCCTTGGCCCCTCTGGAGACTTTCCATACGTACAAGCGCTCCCTCTAGCGGTCAGAACTCTGCGCCTGATCCGTCCAATCCGCACGCTCTGTCTGTCCCCAACGAAACATGGCGGCCCGCGCTACCGCCCGTGACGTGCTGCGGGGTGACGTCACGCGCCGCCGTCCAGCCTGCCCAGGGCGCATGCGCGGGCCGCCATATTGGAAGTTCCCTGTGTTCCGTGACTGTGCTGTCTGTGCGGCTGCTGGAGATTCCCCGCCTGGTGCACAGCGACCCCCGAGCCTGAGCTGACCGGTGAGACAATGGGGGGACTGGGCCTTCTCTAATATAACAGGCCGGGGATAATGACAGGATGCGGGCCAGACATGGCACCGTGACAATGCATTCTGTACCACCTCTGCCGGGGCACCTCTCCCTGTCACCACTACCTCTGTATCACACTGCTCCTAGCTTGGGACATGCATCCCGTGACAATGCATTCTGTACCACCTCTGCCGGGGCACCTCTCCCTGTCACCACTACCTCTGTATCACACTGCTCCTAGCTTGGGACATGCACCCCGTGACAATGCATTCTGTACCACCTCTACCGGGACACCTCTCCCTGTCACCACTACCTCTGTATCACACTGCTCCTAGCTTGGGACATGCACCCCGTGACAATGCATTCTGTACCACCTCTACCGGGACACCTCTCCCTGTCACCACTACCTCTGTACCACACTGCTCCTAGCTTGAGACATGCATTCTGTACCACCTCTGCCGGGACACCTCTCCCTATCACCACTACCTCTGTATCACACTGCTCCTAGCTTGAGACATGCATTCTGTACCACCTCAGCCGGGACACCTCACCCTGTCACCACTACCTCTGTATCACACTGCTCCTTTCTGGGATGTAGTCCTTGGTTAGTGCGGATCTATTGTCCTGTTTTATATGGCACCAGCACGTTATTGTATATTCTGGGGCAGAGTTATTAAAGTGGAGTTGTCGTCATGGAGACCAGCAGATTGCTCCGCTTTTAGAACTATGCCCCGGAGATGGCTGGTCAGGATGCTTCTTATGCTAATTCCATCTAGTGCAGGGATTGGCTGTGTTTGGCCCCTGGGCTGTAATACCTGTTGCTGGATGATGGGGGTTCTTGTCTGGGAGCAGTAGGTGTTCAGTATCTTCCCGTCAGTCACTTATTATTTTCCTGCTGATTTTTTTCCTGTTCGTTTTCTTTTACAGACCAGTATAGACGACATACAACATGGTAAGTACATTACTCCTGCATGAGAGGTGCATTGGATGGGATGTTGGGTTTTTATTGAAAACTTGTATAATATTATTATAGTGGCTCTCTGCACCGTTAATTGTGTTGTATATGTATAGAGTCACTATGTTTGGCCGTCAGTACAGGACATTCAGATCTTCTTTTTGTTTAAACATAACTGTCCGCAAAAAGCAAGTTCTGTTTAATTGAAAGATTGCGTCAAATGTCGGTGTTATAACTAGGAATGCTTTAATGAAAGAATACAAATAGAGTACATTAATGAGCCCTCTATGTATGTATGTATGTATGTATGTATAGCTCTATCAGGAGGCGGACATGTTGATTAGAATCTTTGCTCTGTATAGCTCTATCAGGAGGCGGACATGTTGATTAGAATCTTTGCTCTGTATAGCTCTATCAGGAGGCAGACATGTTGTTTAGAATCTTTGCTCTGTATAGCTCTATCAGGGAGCGGGCATGTTGCTTGGAATCTCTGCTCTGTATAGCTCTATCAGGGGGCGGGCATGTTGCTTGGAATCTCTGCTCTGTATAGCTCTATCAGGGGGCGGGCATGTTGCTTGGAATCTCTGCTCTGTATAGCTCTATCAGGGGGCGGGCATGTTGCTTGGAATCTCTGCTCTGTATAGCTCTATCAGGGGGCGGACATGTTGCTTGGAATCTCTGCTCTGTATAGCTCTATCAGAGGGCGGACATGTTGCTTGGAATCTCTGCTCTGTATAGCTCTATCAGGGGGCGGACATGTTGCTTGGAATCTCTGCTTGGTCAGAACTTCCTTCATCTGAGCCAAGATTCTAATCAACATGTCCGCCCCCTGATAGAGCTATGTAAGCAGTATTTTGTTGTATTCACTGGTTTGTATTGTTTACAGATTGCACAGTGTAATAATATTGCTCTTTTTATTTACTCTGACAGTCTCGAAGATATGATTCACGAACCACCATATTCTCTCCAGAAGGTGTGTATTATGTGTCGTCTGGTGTATTTTCTTCCTTTCTGTTTCACTTTGACTCGTGCTCTCCGTTTGCAGCCTGTTGGTGGAGCAGATTTGTTTTGTTTTTTAGCCACCTACAGGGGCTAAAAAAAAAGATTTTTGCAAATAAAATGTAACAGGCAGGACTGTTTTACAGCAATAAATATCTCCCCAAGCCCCTCCTCCTCGCGTTACATCACAGGGCGAGCTGAAGCCACGCCCCCTCCATTCCACATACTTGAAACAGCTGAGAAAATCTGATTCTGCAGTAATGGCTAATGACAACCATGGAAACTAGCAGGGGAAGCCTCGGTGGGATTATTTTCAATGATACTCTACTTTATTTAAAGTAACCAGTGCATTTCACACGTAAAACATACACAAAATAAGCTAGGTTGTACTGCCCCTTTAAATGGATGATGTATGGCTGTGCCCATGTTTGTGTGTTTGCCTCTGTTTATAGTTTAAAAGGTATATTTAAACTTGTATTGTAATAGTATATTTGTGTATATAGTACATCATATTGTATTGTAAAAGTGTATTTAAAATGAGGCATTTTTTTATGAACTAAATTTGGATTTTGCTGATTTTAGGCCGCCTGTATCAGGTGGAATATGCCATGGAGGCGATTGGGCACGCCGGCACCTGCTTGGGCATCTTGGCCAACGATGGTGTTTTGCTGGCGGCCGAGAGACGCAATATACACAAGCTTCTCGACGAGGTCTTCTTCTCCGAAAAAATCTATAAACTGAACGAGTAAGTGTCGTGGTTTGCAAGAAATTCTGCACTGTGTGTTCTCATAGCTGACTGATGGCTAAACGCCAGGCCCTGAATATACGTAGACTTTAGGAGCCAGGAAGATCAGTTAGGAGCCAGACATCCCTGGCTCCCAGGATTTGTCATGCAGCCCATGACTGGTAGCCAGAGACCAGGACTTCATGAAAATACGTAGCCTTTAGGAGCCGGACAGACACATTCTGGAGCCAGTCTAGGTTTTTGCCGAACTTGCCAAAAGAAGCAGTCTCCAATCCGATGGCTAAAAAGTAACCTGCTTTAATGAGACAGTTTAAAATCTTCCATTCGTGCTGTGACCGCGTTGGAGCAAAGTATACAATACATAATTTACAGCATTCCGGAAAACTGCCCCACGCGTTTCATGTGCATAAATACTTGATCATAGGCTGGCTTCGGACATGAAACGCGTCTGGCTGTTTTACTGATCGCTTTCAGATGCTGTCAAATCTCTACTTGTTTTAAGTGATTTTTTTTAATTCACTGCTTGAATGGAATATTTGAAACTCTCACTAAAGCTCGTTACTGTTCTTCCATTGAGCGCAGATTTGGTTTTTGACATGTTTGGGTCACTACGTTACATCAGTTGGGTTCCTCCTTCCTGCGGTTATACAATATCCTCCCTCTGGACGGCCGTCATGTGTTTATTGCGCGAGATCTTTTTAGGAGCCAGGAAATGGAACGGCCATATTATTCTGTGTAAAACATTCAGAGTAGTTAAAGGGGGGTGTGAGGGGGTCTTCTATGCTGCTGCTGTGTTCTGACCTGCAGATTCAATGTCTCATGATATTAACGTGTGTTTCAGTGACATGGCCTGCAGCGTTGCTGGGATCACATCTGATGCCAATGTATTGACAAATGAACTCAGACTAATTGCTCAAAGGTAAGAATCATTACTGGAATGCGTTTAATGATCCATAACCCAGCCGAGGACCCACAATGGATTCCGTTTCACACAATATTTAAATGGACTGACTGCTTTAATCATGAGAGAATTGCAGAATTAAGACCAAGCTAGACAACAATTAGTTGAATGAGAATTTTTCCAACTCTGCTGCTTTGGCCTTAGGTTTGAAATTTCCTTCTCAATTCCCTGTGATTTCCTCTTTCCTGAATAAAGCCCCTAGTAGTTTATCAGCAGTGTGACGGACCCCTCTGCAGTCAGCATGTTCTTTGTTTTGTGTCCCAGATATCTGTTGCAGTACCAGGAGCCAATCCCCTGTGAGCAACTGGTTACCGCTCTGTGTGATATTAAGCAAGCCTACACACAGTTTGGAGGTAAGCAGTGAGGCTTTGGTTTCACCATTTGTTTTTTGTAAGTAATGATTTAAACCTGTTCGCGCATGTATCTTACCCGTGTAGTCAGTAGTGTCTGTTCCACAAGGTGGCACTTTGCCAGAGGGTGTTACAGCACACTTCTGGGGCTTCAAAAATTTTCGCTCCCTCCCCCACCGTTCAGCAAGCTTTAGCTCCTTCCAATTAATCGGGGTGGTGGGGGTATGTAATGAGGGTGGTGGGGGGCATGTAATGAGGGTGGTGGGGGGCATGTAATGGACGTGGTGGGGGTATGTAATGAGGGTGATTGGGCATTTAGTGTGTATGCAATGTGGGTGATGGGGGCATGTAATGAGGTGATTGGGCATTTAATGTCTGTGCAATGTGGGTGATGGGGGCATGTAATGGGGTGATTGGGCATTTAATGTCTGTGCAATGTGGGTGATGGGGCATGTCGCAGGTGTGCAACGTGGGTGATGGGGCATGTCGCAGGTGTGCAGCGTGGGTGAGGGGCTGCCAGAATTTTTTTCTGCTAGGGCAGCACAAAGCCAAGATACACCACTGCGTGTAGTGCCTCAGTATTGAGCCGGGGATATCCAGCCTTGCAGTCAGACTCCCTGTTCTCACTCAGTTTTCACCACTCATGTTTCTACCCCCAGGGAAGCGTCCGTTCGGTGTCTCTCTCCTTTACATCGGCTGGGACAAGCACTACGGCTTTCAGTTGTACCAGAGCGACCCCAGTGGTAACTACGGGGGCTGGAAAGCCACATGCATTGGAAATAACAGTGCGGTAAGTGGAGTGTTTGCCCTCTGTCTACAGATCATTGCAGCTGCTAGAGTGACATTATCTAAAAGGGGGTCACTGAAGCGTCTACTCAATAAACAGAGAATAGAGACGGGAATTTTCAAAACGTAGTTTATGTCTCATACGCGTCATTTATTCAAGAACCAACTCCCGGAAAGTAGACAAACAATTTAATTATTGTAAAGATCATGATTTCAGGTTATAGAAAAATCCATTGCTTTTGTATCCGGAATAGTTTATCTTGGGTTGTATTGTATGCAATAAGTGTATATCAAGCAGATTTTCCATGTTATAGATGGATCACCGTTGTTTTAGCTCATTTCAGTCTGTGCCAGATAAACAAACCCTGCCAAATGTTGTGCTGTATCCCCCCCCAGGCGGCTGTGTCCATGCTGAAGCAGGACTATAAGGAAGGCCAGATGAGTCTAAAGTCTGCTCTCGCATTAGCGGTTAAAGTTCTCAACAAAACCATGGATGTCAGTAAACTGTCTGCAGAGAAAGGTATGTTTGGATTTACCAGTGTTGATAAATAGATACATCCTATATAGCTAGTTAGCTATAACATTTTACATGATACATTTGTCGGCCAAAACGAGAATTTCGGCTGCCGAGAGGAAAATCACCGGCCGAATTTAGCCACCGATTCTTAGAATCGCAGAAGTACGGCAAGTGCTTAAATAACAAAAAGCCTGATGATGGATACAAAACTGGAAAATAACTGTATTTATTATTCTTCATGTGGTTTGAGGGGAAAAAAAAAATTATATATATTTAGACTTTACTCCCATTTGAAGTGTTTTCAGGGTTTTTTCTTGATCAGCTTGTGCCAATGTGGCCTTGTGCACGCGGGTGAAGTCTAAATAAATCAAAACAAGTCTTAAATATTTAGAAAGATGAACTAGCGAGAACGTAAAACGCAACTAGTTTCATAGTGCCAGATTAGATCTAATACGATCTACGTGGACCAGATTGGATCTAATACGATCTACATGGACCAGATTAAATCTAATACGATCTACATGGACCAGATTAGATCTAATACGATCTACATGGACCAGATTAGATCTGATACGATCTACATGGACCAGATTAGATCTGATACGATCTACATGGACCAGATCTAATACGATCTACATGGACCAGATTAGATCTAATACGATCTACATGGACCAGATTAGATCTAATACGATCTACATGGACCAGATTAGATCTAATACGATCTACATGGACCAGATTAGATCTAATACGATCTACATGGACCGATATTTCTAATTTAATACATTTATAGGATGATGGAGAATTTCAAACCTTGTATAAAATGATTACTTTGTTTTAGTTGAAATTGCCACTTTGACCAGAGAGAATGGGAAGACGAAGATCAGAGTCTTGAAGCAGAAAGAAGTAGAGGAATTAATAAAACTACACGAAGAAGAAGAGGCCAAAATAGAACGAGAGAAAAAGGAAAAAGAACAAAAAGAAAAAGACAAATGAATTTTGTAAAAGTACTGGTGATAAATATTTTTTTTTTCTGTTCACATTTATGTTTCAGAACTGTTTTCTGGCTTGGCATACATCAACAAATGTAATGGTTTGATTTCTTTTTTTTTTTTTATTTTAAAATAAAAATTTAAATTAGTTTTCATTACCTCTGTTACTTGAAGGAGTAGAATCTGCTTTCTAGAACTGTTTCTTGTGGAAACTGTTTGTGTAACTTCTACCAGAGAGAACAAGCTGCTGACAGAGCCTGACAATTGCTACATCGTGTAAAATAACAGATCTGTCTCCGCAGTTTTTCTCCCCAACACTTCCTACGTGATGGGGACCATTGTTTAACCCAATCTTCTGCAGCCAAGATGAAGCCCTCACACTGTCCTCTCATTTCAGGCATTTTCTGCCCATCACTATCACCCACCCTGCTCATTCCTACTCTCCTTCCTATAATATAACCACCGTGCTCATTCCTACTCTCCTTCCTATAATATCACCACCGTGCTCATTCCTGCTCTCCTTCCTATAATATCACCGTGCTCATTCCTGCTCTCCTTCCTATAATATCACCACCGTGCTCATTCCTGCTCTCCTTCCTATAATATCACCCTGCTCATTCCTACTCTCCTTCCTAAAATATCACCACCGTGCTCATTCCTACTCTCCTTCCTATAATATCACCACCGTGCTCATTCCTGCTCTCCTTCCTATAATATTACCCTGCTCATTCCTACTCTCCTTCCTAAAATATCACCACCGTGCTCATTCCTACTCTCCTTCCTATAATATCACCACCGTGCTCATTCCTACTCTCCTTCCTATAATATCACCCTGCTCATTCCTACTCTCCTTCCTAAAATATCACCACCGTGCTCATTCCTACTCTCCTTCCTATAATATCACCACCGTGCTCATTCCTGCTCTCCTTCCTATAATATAACCACCGTGCTCATTCCTACTCTCCTTCCTATAATATCACCACCGTGCTCATTCCTGCTCTCCTTCCTATAATATAACCACCGTGCTCATTCCTACTCTCCTTCCTATAATATCACCACCGTGCTCATTCCTGCTCTCCTTCCTATAATATAACCACCGTGCTCATTCCTACTCTCCTTCCTATAATATCACCACCGTGCTCATTCCTGCTCTCCTTCCTATAATATCACCACCGTGCTCATTCCTACTCTCCTTCCTATAATATCACCACCGTGCTCATTCCTGCTCTCCTTCCTATAATATAACCACCGTGCTCATTCCTACTCTCCTTCCTATAATATCACCACCGTGCTCATTCCTACTCTCCTTCCTATAATATCACCACCGTGCTCATTCCTGCTCTCCTTCCTATAATATCACCACCGTGCTCATTCCTGCTCTCCTTCCTATAATATCACCCTGCTCATTCCTACTCTCCTTCCTAAAATATCACCACCGTGCTCATTCCTACTCTCCTTCCTATAATATCACCACCGTGCTCATTCCTGCTCTCCTTCCTATAATATTACCCTGCTCATTCCTGCTCTCCTTCCCTTCCTATAATATCATCACCCTGCTCTCCTTCCCTTCCTATAATATCATCACTCTGCTCTCCTTCCCTTCCTATAATATCAGCCACCCTGGTCATTCCTGCTCTCCTTCCCTTCCTATAATATCATCACCCTGCTCATTCCTGCCCTCCTTCCCTTCCTATAATATCATCACCCTGCTCATTCCCGCTCTCCTTCCCTTCCTATAATATCATCACCCTGCTCTCCTTCCCTTCCTATATCACCCTGCTCATTCCCGCTCTGCTTCCCTTCCTATATCATCATCCTGCTCTCCTTCCCTTCCTATAATATCATCACCCTGCTCATACCTGCTCTCCTTCCCTTCCTATAATATCATCACCCTGCTCATTCCTGCTCTCCTTCCCTTCCTATATCACCCTGCTCATTCCCGCTCTGCTTCCCTTCCTATATCATCATCCTGCTCTCCTTCCCTTCCTATAATATCACCCTGCTCATTCCCGCTCTCCTTCCCTTCCTATATCATCATCCTGCTCTCCTTCCCTTCCTATAATATCATCACCCTGCTCATACCTGCTCTCCTTCCCTTCCTATAATATCACCCTGCTCATTCCCGCTCTCCTTCCCTTCCTATAATATCATCACCCTGCTCATTCCTGCTCTCCTTCCTTTCCTATATCATCACCCTGCTCATTCCCGCTATCCTTCCCTTCCTATAATATCACCCACCCTGCTCATTCCCGCTATCCTTCCCTTCCTATAATATCACCCACCCTGCTCTCCTTCCCTTCCTATATCATCACCCTGCTCATTCCTGCTCTCCTTCCCTTCCTATAATATCACCCTGCTCATTCCCGCTCTCCTTCCCTTCCTATAATATCATCACTCTGCTATCCTTCCCTTCCTATAATATCACCCACCCTGCTCATTCCCGCTATCCTTCCCTTCCTATAATATCACCCACCCTGCTCATTCCTGCTCTCCTTCCCTTCCTATAATATCATCACCCTGCTCATTCCTGCTCTCCTTCCCTTCCTATAATATCACCCTGCTCATTCCCGCTCTCCTTCCCTTCCTATATCATCATCACCCTGCTCATTCCTGCTCTCCTTCCCTTCCTATAATATCCTCACCCTGCTCATTCCTGCTCTCCATCCCTTCCTATAATATCACCCTGCTCATTCCTGCTCTCCATCCCTTCCTATAATATCACCCTGCTCATTCCTGCTCTCCTTCCCTTCCTATATCATCATCCTGCTCTCCTTCCCTTCCTATAATATCATCACCCTGCTCATTCCTGCTCTCCTTCCCTTCCTATAATATCATCACCCTGCTCATTCCTGCTCTCCTTCCCTTCCTATAATATCCTCACCCTGCTCATTCCTGCTCTCCTTCCCTTCCTATAATATTATCACCCTGCTCTCCTTCCCTTCCTATAATATCATCACCCTGCTCATTCCCGCTCTCCTTCCCTTCCTATAATATCATCACCCTGCTCATTTCTGCTCACCTTCCCTTCCTATAATATCACCACCCTGCTCATTCCTGCTCTCCTTCCCTTCCTATAATATCATCACCCTGCTCATTCCTGCTCTCCTTTCCTTTCTATAATATCACCCTGCTCATTCCTGCTCTCCTTCCCTTCCTATAATACCATCACCCTGCTCATTCCTGCTCTCCTTCCCTTCCTATAATATCATCACCCTGCTCATTCCTGCTCACCTTCCCTTCCTATAATATCACCCTGCTCATTCCTGCTCTCCTTCCCTTCCTATAATATCATCACCCTGCTCATTCCCGCTCTCCTTCCCTTCCTATAATATCATCACCCTGCTCTCCTTCCCTTCCTATATATAATCACCCTGCTCATTCCTGCTCTCCTTCCCTTCCTGTAATATCCTCACCCTGCTCTCCTTCCCTTCCTATAATATCATCACCCTGCTCATTCCTGCTCTCCTTCCCTTCCTATAATATCCTCGCCCTGCTCATTCCCGCTCTCCTTCCCTTCCTATAATATCACCCTGCTCATTCCTGCTCTCCTTCCCTTCCTATATCATCTTCCTGCTCTCCTTCCCTTCCTATATCATCTTCCTGCTCTCCTTCCCTTCCTATAATATCATCACCCTGCTCATTCCTGCTCTCCTTCCCTTCCTATAATATCATCACCCTGCTCATTCCTGCTCTCCTTCCCTTCCTATAATATCATCACCCTGCTCTCCTTCCCTTCCTATAATATCATCACCCTGCTCATTCCCGCTCTCCTTCCCTTCCTATAATATCATCACCCTGCTCATTCCTGCTCACCTTCCCTTCCTATAATATCATCACCCTGCTCACCTTCCCTTCCTATAATATCATCACCCTGCTCATTCCTGCTCTCCTTCCCTTCCTATAATATCATCCTGCTCTCCTTCCCTTCCTATATCCTCACCCTGCTCATTCCTGCTCTCCTTCCCTTCCTATAATATCATCACCCTGCTCATTCCCGCTCTCCTTCCCTTCCTATAATATCATCACCCTGCTCATTCCTGCTCACCTTCCCTTCCTATAATATCATCACCCTGCTCACCTTCCCTTCCTATAATATCATCACCCTGCTCATTCCTGCTCTCCTTCCCTTCCTATAATATCATCCTGCTCTCCTTCCCTTCCTATATCCTCACCCTGCTCATTCCTGCTCTCCTTCCCTTCCTATAATATCATCACCCTGCTCATTCCTGCTCTCCTTCCCTTCCTATATCATCTTCCTGCTCTCCTTCCCTTCCTATAATATCATCACCCTGCTCATTCCTGCTCTCCTTCCCTTCCTATAATATCATCACCCTGCTCATTCCTGCTCTCCTTCCCTTCCTATAATATCATCACCCTGCTCTCCTTCCCTTCCTATAATATCATCACCCTGCTCATTCCCGCTCTCCTTCCCTTCCTATAATATCATCACCCTGCTCATTCCTGCTCACCTTCCCTTCCTATAATATCATCACCCTGCTCACCTTCCCTTCCTATAATATCATCACCCTGCTCATTCCTGCTCTCCTTCCCTTCCTATAATATCATCCTGCTCTCCTTCCCTTCCTATATCCTCACCCTGCTCATTCCTGCTCTCCTTCCCTTCCTATAATATCATCACCCTGCTCATTCCTGCTCTCCTTCCCTTCCTATAATATCAGCCACCCTGCTCATTCCTGCTCTCCTTCCCTTCCTATAATATCATCACCCTGCTCGTTCCTGCTCTCCTTCCCTTCCTATAATATCACCCTGCTCATTCCTGCTCTCCTTCCCTTCCTATAATATCACCCTGCTCATTCCTGCTCTCCTTCCCTTCCTATAATATCACCCTGCTCATTCCTGCTCTCCTTCCCTTCCTATAATATCACACTGCTCATTCCTGCTCTCCTTCCCTTCCTATAATATTATCACCCTGCTCTCCTTCCCTTCCTATAATATCACCCTGCTCATTCCCGCTCTCCTTCCCTTCCTATAATATCATCACCCTGCTCATTCCCGCTCTCCTTCCCTTCCTATATCAGCCACCCTGCTCATTCCTGCTCTCCTTCCCTTCCTATAATATCATCACCCTGCTCGTTCCTGCTCTCCTTCCCTTCCTATAATATCATCACCCTGCTCATTCCTGCTCTCCTTCCCTTCCTATAATATCACCCTGCTCATTCCTGCTCTCCTTCCCTTCCTATAATATCATCACCCTGCTCATTCCTGCTCTCCTTCCCTTCCTATATCAGCCACCCTGATGCGGCGCACACCTAGCACATATACTGGTGATACTTTTACACAATTTATTTTTGATGTAAGTCCATTTCACATGTATGAAACAACTTTCACAGACAGCAGCAAAAAAGAGTAAACACTTGAAACTCTGCCCTTAAAGGCTCTGTCTAATGCCCAAACTGCATCTTCCAAATGTTAATGCATATTAATGTGCTTTCAAAGTACTTAAAAATGCAAGTTTTGCATTGCTTAAAATATAAAATACTTACAGCTAGATGAAATTACAGCAGTTTGCAAGAAACCAGAACTGCCCACACTAGCTGTAAAATTAAAAGAGCAAAGTTTATCACAGTCCACAAAATGTATTCTATTCCAGCAGCACAGGAAGTGACTAAATGAAACAGAACTTTATATCCTCAGTGTCTATATAATCAGTGCTGCCGCACCTGCAGTAAACATGCAGAGTATTCACTGGGGGAGGGCTTGAGTCACATTAAAAATGGTATTTATGCAGAATGCCTGCATCAAATCACACTGGAAAAAAGCCTGTGCACTATACAAGCAGTGATCCTCATCTTGCACCAACGTGAGTTTGGGGACTAGACTGGCCCTTTAAAAATGCTTGGATTATTTCTCTGGAAAGCATGATATAATATGTTGGCCGAGTTTGATGATCCAGGGAGTAAAACTGAGAAATAGGTCAGTGTGGGTAAAAGGGAGGTATGAAGGTAAAAGGGTCTTGTAGACCACTACAAAATAAACATAGACTGACACAGGATTTGATTTTAAAAATTATATTTTTAAGTGAATGCATTTTTTTCCCCATTTAACATACCCAAAAATAACTTTTTAAAAATATTTTCCAGCATGGTGTAAAATCAGTAACACTTGTGGGTTTTTATTACATACATGTAAAATATTCGTTTATAATATTATAATATTGCCAAATAGCTGCTCTCACTTATCTGCAAAGAGCAATAAAAGCGCTTATTGAATGGAATGAATATTTAACAAGTTCGGTGCTGGCATTTCAATATCCACGATACATTACTTAATGCAGAAATGAAAAGAAAATGTTTTACAAATTGTCCATTGCTTATGACATCACCCAGTTGCTTGATATGCAAATGAATTGCAGATCAATGATGACATAGAGACTGGAAATGTAAACTTCCTTGTTTATCTTATCAGGATTACAAGTAAATCTTTAATCAATGTGGAAAGCATTTGTATTTATTCTATAAATTCAAACCATAAACAAGATTTAGGTAACAAACAAAATATCTGTAACAATCATTTGGAAGGCGCTGGTTTTAATTTATAAATTTGTGACTAAAGGATATTTGGAAAATGTGTTTGTTTGAAGTAATACAGATCTAACGCACGGTATTGCTAAATTCAATATGCTGGTTAATATTAACATACAGCTACCAGTAAACTAACACTAGACAAAAACACACAAACTCAAAAAGACATAAAAGCCACATGACTTAAAATGATTTGCAATTTTTGACCTTCCCAAAAATAATAATAATAATAATAATAATTGGAAACTACAACAAATATACAGTGGATTTTTGACTGGGGTGAAAAAAAAAAAAACAGATTCTGAACAAAATTTTCCAGATCATGTAGCAAATATCACTTTGTCCCCTAAACATAGTTTTAATAGGGTGGGCTACAATAAAAGTCTGTAAATTGTGATGGTAACAAATCATCCTACTGGTGATATCACCACACCAGCCCCAAATCAAAATAGGTTTTTTTCCCCCAAAATAAAGAAGTTCATTGGCATTTGGAGACATGTTCAAAAGACCCACCATGCACATCTCACTTAAATTACAATCAATTAATAAAACTACCTGTGGAAAAGCAGGGAAGGATACTTTAAAAAAAAAAAAAAATAATTGAATTGCAACCTCATAGTTGCCAAGATCGGCCATGTTTCCAGGGACACACATGTGTTCCACATGCTGCATACAGAGCATGCAATGTGCAGCCCGGCAGTATGTAGGATGTATATACGCACAGACATAATCCAATTAATTAATCAGGGTAGGTCCTATGAGATCTCCACCCTGATTAATTAATTGGATTGTGTGTGTGTGTGTGTGCGTATATCCATCCTACATACTGCCGGGCTGCATTTTGCATAAATTGGATTGTGTGTGTGTGTGTATATATACATCCTACATACTGCCGGGCTGCACTTTGCATGCTCTTTCTGCAGCATGTGGAACAAATATGTGTCCCTGGAAACATGGCCGATGTTGGCAACTATGCAACATTACTTTGCAATTATTTATAAAGTAAAATATAATCAATGAAACGTTGCAGCAATACATTTATATGAAGTATAAATGGCAGGAGAAATACAACGTTTTAACTGGAAGACTGAGAAATATCACACAGTCTGTCTACAGTACACGTCACACACAGAGGGTGAGATCAGGTCTGCAAATCAAACCACCTGCAATAGTCACCTGCAAAAACTATAGATCAAATGGATTGAATTAATCACAAATAAAACTGCCTGGAATGTGTTGAAGTTTGTTTTTAACCAATTAAATGTATGGCGTTATCTCAGCACATGATGAATGCTACCCATACTTTGAATGCGGGAACTACAGGAAGTGCTCAATTCTGACTGTACAGCTGTATGCTCACAATCTGCAGTCTGTAGGAAGAGGGCGGAGCAAACCTTGAGCATCCCAAAAATAACGATTACATTTCAAACTTTGAATGGAGTGTTCCTTTCAGTGTTTATAACTTGTGTTATAACTGGTGCAGAGGTCCGGAATAAAATCTATACACAGAAGGAGGAAGCCAGTCTGATTTCCGCTGTCCAGAATGGGTTCCAAGACAGATATTTAAAATAAAATCTTAAAATTGTGCCGCACGGTTGTTTTTTTAAAATTAACTCTACATTCAGTGTTTTACGTTCTACTGATTTCAGGTGTTGGTAAACATTTTCTGTAGTTCTGATGTGCGAATCTATCCAGACGTAGACCCTGAACAATAAAACACCTATGTATTATTTTACATTGTGCAGCACCTTTAAAAGAGATCAACACACTGAAACCAACAAATCATTTAACGATCGGCATGAGGAGGAAACGCTGGTGGGGAAGACAGAACAATTCAATGACTCCGCCCACAGCGGTTGCCATCCCAGCAAATCAGTAAACACACTAACACAGATAAACTATGATTCCGATGTGTGCTGCAATGTGGCCCCAGCGTGGAAAACTGCTTTTAAAATATATAGCTTTCCTTTAAAATTGGCGTTCTATATAAAGCGCCAACATGACATAAATATACATTGGTTTTAAGAAATCCTTTGAAAAACAACTTTGATTTTCTTTCTTAAAACAAAGCGACGGTAGCATCCTCAACCCACCAAAAAAGCACAACAAACGTTGGTTGTTTTTTGTGACTGGAGTGGGCGTGAACGATAAAACTGCGCAGAATTGGAAAGTCGGGATTTTAACCGCTGATGTCCCGCATCACCCTTGAGAAGCACGGAGTTTGGTGGAAGCTATAAGAATACTTGTAAGTGCACTTCAGTGTGTGTATACTCGCTCGGTTTAATTAGGACTCGCGGGGTGCACGGTCACGGAGATATTCCTTCTGGCGTTGGTTACGTGCCGCTGCTGCGCCAAGAATGAACGTCCGCCGGAATCCTTCCCGCCTCGTCCCGCCAAGCGAGATTCCATCGCCAGCTTTTGGTGCTCAACACTCTGCAACATGAAAAAATATTGCCCCGGTTAGAAAGTATATTGCCCCTAATTGGAGATTTATTTTTATATAACTCTACTTCTTTGGTCTTAGGTTTGAAATTCCCTTGTCAGTTCCCCCTTTTCATGAATACAGCTAAAATTATTAAGTCAGTCCCCAAGTAACATTTTAATAATAATAATACCTCTAACCTAGATTTCATAGGACACCTTTCTCATGGGGGTTTTAAGCCCACCCTCTCGGACAGAACTGAATTGGGAACACATACTAGATATTATTACCTGGCTTAATGGCACTCATTATATTGACCTCAGAGGGTTGGAAGGCTGAGTTGATCCTGCCAGGAATGAAACTGAAATCTACATTATAAACCTGACCCTATATTTGTTCAAACTCATATGTATATAGACTGGTGCCTTGTGGAGATTCCGGGGACTTCTAAACACTGCTTATACTGAGTGAAGGGAATGAAAATGATCTATACATTGTGTTAGCAGAACTGCAGCAAATATATAAAATAAGAAAAATGTATGTTTTCAATGAGTCGGTGGTGTCTCCAGCTTATGACATCACCGTGTGGCTTGATATGCAAATTACACAATGCAAACACAGTGTATCAATCTTTTATGTACACACAGTGCGCACATTGAATGACTCTCTTGTGGCGTCGGAGGAGGGGCTAATGTGGCTTTCAGTTACCTTATTGTACCAGGCCGTCACTATTAACTTCTCTTCATACTCCCGCAGCTTGGCCTGCTGGCACTGCTCCTAAATAACGAGAAATCATCAATAGGACAGAATAAAAAGCCAGAAAATACAATCAGCTGATGATTTACTAACCTGTGACTTACTAACAGGAGATTTACTAACCTGTGACTTACTAACAGGAGATTTACTAACAACAAGAGATTTACTAACCTGTGACTTACTAACAGGAGATTTACTAACCTGTGACTTACTAACAGGAGATTTACTAACAACAAGAGATTTACTAACCTGTGACTTACTAACAAGAGATTTACTAACAACAAGAGATTTACTAACAACAAGAGATTTACTAACAACAAGAGATTTACTAACAACAAGAGATTTACTAACAACAAGAGATTTACTAAGAGGCGATTTACTAAGAGGCGATTTACTAACAGGAGATTTACTAACAGGAGATTGACTAACAGGAGATTGACTAACAAGCGGTTTATGGAGATTCATGAAACCAGTGTACATATATATCTATCTTTTTATCAGAAATGTGCGCTGTGATTTAACCCTTGCTGATACCTCTAAACGCTCAATTTTCTGGTCCTTTTCCGTGAGCTGTTTCCGCAGTAACATGATCTCGGCAGACGCTGGGTTCAGTTTGGGATCTAAGGTTTTTATGACCTGAGGAAAAAAAATCAATCACATGTACTATGTGGAGCAATGTTCTATATGGGGCAAAGTTCTATAGGGAATAACGTGCTATAAAAAGGTGTTCTATAGGGTACAGTGTACTCTATAAAGACAAGGTTCTGTATTAAGCAAGGATCTATAAAGAGCATGTTTCTACATGGGGTATGGTTCTATATAAGGTTCTGTATGGAGACTGATTCTATATGCGGTATGGTTCTATACAAGGTTCTATATGGAGACTGATTCTGTATGGGGTATGGTTCTATACAAGGTTCTGTATGGAGACTGATTCTATATGGGGTATGGTTCTATACAAGGTTCTGTATGGAGACTGATTCTATATGGGGTATGGTTCTATACAAGGTTCTGTATGGAGACTGATTCTATATGGGGTATGGTTCTATACAAGGTTCTGTATGGAGACTGATTCTATATGGGGTATGGTTCTATACAAGGTTCTGTATGGAGACTGATTCTATATGGGGTATGGTTCTATACAAGGTTCTGTATGGAGACTGATTCTATATGGGGTATGGTTCTATACAAGGTTCTGTATGGAGACTGATTCTGTATGGGGTATGGTTCTATACAAGGTTCTGTATGGAGACTGATTCTATATGGGGTATGGTTCTATACAAGGTTCTATACAAGGTTCTGTATGGAGACTGATTCTATATGGGGTAAGGCTTTATTTGTGGAAAGGATCTTTGCCAAGTACATGGGCCAAGAATTTTCAGAAATGGGTCACATGATCAGAAATGTTTAAAAATCATCTTTAATAAAACAAATCTACACACTGGACTAATAATAGAATGGGGCAATAAGTTAGTTGGGCGACTTCGTGCGGTGATCAGATGGGCCACACCTTGGACGTCCATGCTATATATAGCAAGGCAGGAAAATTCTACTGCATAACATGATATCATCTCTATGTAACTTAGAGGATGGATTGCAAGCTTGCGTGGCAAGATGCCTCTGCTGAGACTATCAGGGACTGGCCATTTACACTCACATTACGGGCTTTCTCCAGATAAATCTTATAGCGATCCTCCATTGCTTTCATGTCCTCGTCTTTCTTCCGCAGAGCGGTCTCCAGTTCCTCGATCCGTTCAGCTATTGAGAAGAATGATATACACCGCCACATTATGCTCACCAGCACTCTAAACTTCCACAAATAACACTGCCACATTATGCTCACCAGCACTCTAAACTTCCACAAATAACACTGCCACATTATGCTCACCAGCACTCTAAACTTCCACAAATAACACCGCCACATTATGCTCACCAGCACTCTAAACTTCCACAAATAACACCGCCACATTATGCTCACCAGCACTCTAAACTTCCACAAATAGCATCCCCATGTTATGCTCACCAACACTCTAAACTTCCACAAATAACACCGCCACATGATGCTCACCAGCACTCTAAACTTCCACATATAGCATCCCCATGTTATGCTCACCAACACTCTAAACTTCCACAAATAACACTGCCATATTATATTTACCAGCATGCTAATCTTCCACAAATAAGACCGCCATTTTATAATCACCAGCATTCTAAACTACCATAGTTTGAAATTCCCTTGTCAATTGCCTCGTGAATAAAGCCCCTGAGGCCTGAAGAGGAATATGGGAGATGGGTACACAGTTTGATACCCTTCTTTAGACAATCTTACTGCTCTGATTGGCTTCTGGCTGGAGGTCATCAAGAAGTTCCCGTTTGGTTTCCAAGGCATCGTGAACTTCCTTGAGTTTCTCCCTGTGGAGGATGCACTGAGTTAGGAAGAGTTTTACAAGCAGATGGCGATTCCGGGGGTGAAATAAAGTAACTTACATCTGGGCTTCAATCTTCTTCTTTAACGTGTTGGACTGTAATAAATATGAAAGAGAATCAGCTCAATGCAGCTCTGGGATATACTTTGCACTCCAGCGGTTATGGACTACATTTCCCATGAATCTCAGGTGGCCAATTATAGTGTTAATGTTGAGCCTTGATTGACTGGCTGAGAATCATGGGAAATGTGGTTCAGCAGCGGGAGTGCCAGATGTTAGCCATCATTGGCCTGTAAGGATACTCACTCCTGCGCCTTCAGACTCAGTCCCTTCATTCTGCAAAGTCTTCTGGAGATCCACAATCTGAAGCTGCAGTTCTTCCACTCGATCCAGGTTCAATCTGATTGGTTGGGAGGAGATCCAGTCATTATTGGGTTAATGTGATTGATTGGGAGACGATTCAGTCATTATTGGTTTAATGTGATTGGTTGGGAGGAGATCCCGTCATTACTGGTTTAATGTGATTGGTTGGGAGGAGATCCAGTCATTATTGGTTTAATGTGATTGGTTGGGAGGAGATCCAGTCATTATTGGTTTAATGTGATTGGTTGGGAGGAGATCCAGTCATTATTGGTTTAATGTGATTGGTTGGGAGGCGATCCAGTCATTATTGGGTTAATGTGATTGATTGGGAGGAGATCCAGTCATTGTTGGTTTAATGTGATTGGTTGGGAGGAGATCCAGTCATTATTGGTTTAATGTGATTGGTTGGGAGACGATTCAGTCATTATTGGTCTAATGTGATTGGTTGGGAGGAGATCCAGTCATTATTGGTTTAATGTGATTGGTTGGGAGGAGATCCAGTCATTATTGGTTTAATGTGATTGGCTGTGAAGAGATACAGGCCTATTAATCAGTCCGTACCACATTAGTTGCCATAAACAAGCAGAGCAGTGATTTGTCCAGCAGGTGGCAGCAAATGTTTAAGAAAATGACAAAGGTGCAGACCGCTGGCTTCTTCATACCTGTGGTAAAGCAGGTGTACTGCACCTAATACACTTACCTGTTCTCAGTTTCCAGTTGACTCATCTTCCGCTGCTTTTCCTCCAGCTGCACCAATAAATGGGCGATCCTCTCATTGTCTGACCCCTCCTGCTGCACACGAAGCATCTTATTTTCATGCTGCAGCCGAATAAACATCTCTCTGCCAGAAAGAAATCAAATGCACCGGAGATCAGACCATCCCCAGCACAGGCACGGCGGCGACGTTAGGCCAAGGAAGGGGTTAATATCGAAACATTTAAAAGCAAATTGCATCAGATCTCCGCAAACTAAGCTGCATTTTGGATCTGCCCCTGGAGTTTTCTTATGTCTTATAATTCACCTCACAAGATTAATTGGACAGACTAGATGGACCGAATGGTTCTTATCTGCCGACACATTCTATGTTTCTATGTATGAAAAGAAATGTCCCTCTAACCCTATTGAAGCCTCACACAGCCAGCAATGCTGGAACCCAAACAGGAACTAGATCAACAGCTACATCACAAATATTATAAACATAGAGTGTGTCACCAGCAGATAAGAACCATTAGTCCATCTAGTCTGCCCAATTTGTAACAACAAAAAAATACATTTGCATTCTTCCTGATATTACTTTTAAATCGTTGCCCCTCTAATTTAAGACTATGTCCTCTAGTTGTGGTAGTCTTACTTTGTTTAAATATACTCTCTTCCTTTACTGTGTTGATTCCCTTTATGTATTTAAATGTTTCTATCATATCCCCCCTGTTACGTCTTTCCTCCAAGCTATACATGTTAAGATGCTTTAACCTTTCCTGGTAAGTTTTGTCCTTCAACCCATGAACCAGTTTAGTAGCCCTTCTCTGAACTCTCTCCAAAGTATCAATATCCTTCTGGAGATACGGTCTCCAGTACTGTGTACAATACTCCAAGTGAGGTCTCACCAGTGCTCTGTACAATGGCATGAGCACTTCCCTCTTCCTACTGCTAATACCTCTCCCTGTGCAACTAAGCATTCTGCTAATACTTCTCCCCATGCAGAAATGTGATATACACAGCGCCTATTTTGTGAAATCAAAGTGAACCCTTTACCAAATACATAAAAAAATAAAATATTATTATAAACGTATCCCTATACAACCAAGCATTCTGCTAATACCTCTCCCTATGCAACCAAGCATTCTGCTAATACCTCTCCCTATGCAACCAAGCATTCTGCTAATACCTCTCCCTATGCAACCAAGCATTCTGCTAATACCTCTCCCTATGCAACCAAGCATTCTGCTAATACCTCTCCCTATGCAACCAAGCATTCTGCTAATACCTCTCCCTATGCAACCAAGCATTCTGCTAATACCTCTCCCTATACAACCAAGCATTCTGCTAATACCTCTCCCTATACAACCAAGCATTCTGTTAATACCTCTCCCTATACAACCACGCATTCTGCTAATACCTCTCCCCATGCAACCAAGCATTCTGCTAATACCTCTCCCCATGCAACCAAGCATTCTGCTAATACCCCTCCCCATGCAACCAAGCATTCTGCTAATACCCCTCCCTATACAACCAAGAATTCTGCTAATACCCCTCCCTATACAACCAAGAATTCTGCTAATACCTCTCCCTATACAACCAAGCATTCTGCTAATACCTCTCCCTATACAACCAAGCATTCTGCTAATACCCCTCCCTATACAACCAAGCATTCTGCTAATAACTCTCCCTATCCAACCAGGCAATCTGCTAATACCTCTCCCTATACAACCAAGCATTCTGCTAATACCTCTCCCTGTACAACCATGCATTCTGCTAATACCTCTCCCTATCCAACCAAGCATTCTGTTAATACCTCTCCCTATACAACCACGCATTCTGCTAATACCTCTCCCCATGCAACCAAGCATTCTGCTAATACCTCTCCCCATGCAACCAAGCATTCTGCTAATACCCCTCCCCATGCAACCAAGCATTCTGCTAATACCCCTCCCTATACAACCAAGCATTCTGCTAATACCTCTCCCTATACAACCAAGCATTCTGCTAATACCTCTCCCTATACAACCAAGCATTCTGCTAATACCCCTCCCTATACAACCAAGCATTCTGCTAATAACTCTCCCTATCCAACCAAGCATTCTGCTAATACCTCTCCCTGTACAACCATGCATTCTGCTAATACCTCTCCCTATCCAACCAAGCATTCTGCTAATACCTCTCCCTATACAACCAAGCATTCTGCTAATACCTCTCCCTATACAACCAAGCATCCTGCTAATACCTCTCCCTATCCAACCAAGAATTCTGCTAATACCTCTCCCTATCCAACCAAGCATCCTGCTAATACCTCTCCCTATCCAACCAAGCATTCTGCTAATACCTCTCCCTATCCAACCAAGCATTCTGATAATACCTCTCCCTATACAACCAAGCATTCTGCTAATACCTCTCCCTGTACAACCACGCATTCTGCTAATACCTCTCCCTATCCAACCAAGCATTCTGCTAATACCTCTCCCTATACAACCAAGCATTCTGCTAATACCTCTCCCTATCCAACCAAGCATTCTGCTAATACCTCTCCCTATCCAACCAAGCATCCTGCTAATACCTCTCCCTATCCAACCAAGCATTCTGCTAATACCTCTCCCTATACAAATATTGTATGAATCTAGGTACAAGCTGCAAGTGTAAATGACACATCATAGTATTCAGCTGCTGTCCTTGCATCTAACGGCCCAGTCGGAGTATGAGCATCAGGGACAGACTGGAACAGCGAGATCTCCTGCCAGTAATAATAAAGCTGCAGACTGCTCTTCACATCTCAAACCTCCCACTGCCAGGCGCTGAGCTAGTGACTGCTCCCCCTCCTGGCACGAGTGAGGAGTGCACTCCTCTCCCTGTACAGATAGGACTTACCGATATTCAACAGGTAAAAGCTCCGCCGCCAGATTATCGTTATTTTTCACTCCAGAATCACCTAAAATTACACATAAAAGACGAGTTATTAATACCGGAAAAACGAGATTCATTCAGAACGTTTCACATGCTACAAAACGGGGGCGAACCATTCCACACAGCAGGGGTGCTAGAGGGAGCGAACCATTTCACACAGAGGGGGTGCTAGAGGGAGCGGACCATTCCACACAGCGGGGGTGCTAAAGGGAGCGAACCATTCCACACAGCGGGGGTGCTAGAGGGAGCGAACCATTCCACACAGCGGGGGTACTAGAGGGAGCGGACCATTCCACACAGCAGGGGTACTAGAGTGAGCGTACCATTACACACAGCGGGGGTGCTAGAGGGAGCGAACTATTCCACACAGCGGGGGTGCTAGAGGGAGCGGACCATTCCACACAGTGGGGGTGCTAGAGGGAGCGAACCATTCCACACCGCGAGAGTACTAGAGTTTGCTTTTATTTGTGCAAAATCCTTTTGTCCCACTTTAGCTTTGTATCAGATGAGTGCTAAGAAGCATTATTTGTACTCTATACATCACGTTAAGCATTCTGATAGAGGGTGGATTACGCCAAACTTTCTCTCTTTTTAGAGAAAGTTTGAGAGTAAACTGTGGCCATCAGTTTACTCTCACCAGTGTATTTACTGGTCAGCGGCCATGTTTAAAAATTCTAGCTGTATTCTGATTGGCTTAGCACACTAAGGAGCCAATAGGAGCGCAGCTTGGAAGGTTTGTCCGTCGGATCTCTCTGGATTACTCCCGCCTGCGGTTCATACCTGACAGATTAAGCTGGTCCTGTTGCATCAGTGAACATCTCAGCTCTTCATTGGTTTCTTTCAACGCATCTCGCTGAACTATAATCCTCTAAAAAGAATAATACATATTTATAAACAATCAAATTCCAATCACTTATCAAACAAATATTCATTACTTTTAAATACTTATTTTATTTGCTTTAATAGTTATTTCCAGTATTTATACCTCACACTTCACAATGTGAAAACTATAAATGTATAAACGACAGAACAAGTGCAAAGCACCGAATGTTGCTAAATACACACAAGCAAGATAACCAGAGGCCACGTGTCCTGCAGACTGGATTCTTTCTATGATCCCTCCATGCTATGTAACTGTCCATTGGGCACAGCCAGCTGCCTCTTGTAACATGTCTAACCAACAGCATCAGCTCTAATATGTGATCTGAGTCCATCTGGTCTGAACCTCACTATATTCTACGTCATTCATATCTCATATCATATCATATCTCATATCATATCATATCTCATATCATATCATATCTCATATCATATCATATCTCATATCATATCATATCTCATATCATATCTCATATCATATCTCATATCATATCTCATTCATTTATCATATCATATCTCATTCATATATCCTACCTCCGGCATATATCCTACCTCCGGCATATATCCTACCTCCGGCATATATCCTACCTCCTGCATATATCCTACCTCCTGCATATATCCTACCTCCTGCATATATCCTACCTCCGGCATATATCCTACCTCCGGCATATATCCTACCTCATTCATATATCCTACCTCAGGCATATATCCTACCTCCTGCATATATCCTACCTCCGGCATATATCCTACCTCCGGCATATATCCTACCTCCGGCATATATCCAACCTCATTCATATATCATATCATATCTCATTCATATATCCTACCTCCGGCATATATCCTACCTCCGGCATATATCCTACCTCCGGCATATATCCTACCTCCGGCATATATCCTACCTCATGCATATATCCTACCTCAGGCATATATCCTACCTCAGGCATATATCCTACCTCCGGCATATATCCTACCTCCGGCATATATCCTACCTCCTGCATATATCCTACCTCCGGCATATATCCTACCTCCGGCATATATCCTACCTCCGGCATACATCCTACCTCCTGCATATATCCTACCTCCTGCATACATCCTACCTCCGGCATATATCCTACCTCCGGCATATTTCCTACCTCCGGCATATATCCAACCTCCGGCATATATATCCTACCTCCGGCATATATCCTACCTCCTGCATACATCCTACCTCCTGCATATATCCTACCTCCTGCATATATCCTACCTCCGGCATATATCCTACCTCCGGCATATATCCCACCTCCGGCATATATCCTACCTCCTGCATATATCCTACCTCCGGCATACATCCTACCTCCGGCATATATCCTACCTCCGGCATATATCCTACCTCTGGCATATATCCAACCTCCGGCATATATACAAAGGGAGGATTGAAAACTTAAGGCCAAAGTAGCAGAGTTGGAACATTTCTACCATTCAACATTTGTTTAATGGGAGAATGTTTCCAACTCAGTTACTTTGGCCTTAAGTTGAAATTCCCTTCTCAATTCCCTGTTTCATGAATAAAACAAAGAGAAATTGGCTGATCTTATGTGTGTTTCCGCCTGCTGGTTCCATGCACTGGTGTCAGGGTGGGCTCCACATTACCTCTTTTTCTTTTACCACCGCCTCTTGCTTCTCCTCCAGTCTCTTCATCTCGTAGGCCAGGTTATCAGCTCTCTTGGATTCCAGAGACAGTTTGCTATGAAGATCCTGGACCTTGACAAACAATAGAGGAGATCGTGGACATCAGCACCAAGTTGCAGGAAAATGATTTACCATCAAACCGCTCAGCGTGTGTGGGTATATCGACTGACCGCTGACAACTGGAAACAACATGAGATTTTATTCTAACCAGAAAGATACACGACAAACTCCTCTGTCCCACCTCTAACCAGTGAATTACCCCAACCAGTGCCCCACCTTCCCCGGACCGAGAGAAACGACATGCTTCAACAGGGCAAGTGGGACCGGCAGCTACGCCGTGGTTAGGGACATTACAAGAGGCCGTATTCGTGGAAAAAGAATTGCAGGGAATTGAAAAGAGAATTTCAGATTTAAAGTGCCACTAACACTTTTTCTCACTGAAGTGAAAATATGCCTGACCCTAGTATGAGGATAAACGGACAGGTAGATTCTAAGGTCGATTCCAGTCACTTGCAGCGGTCGTCAAAACCGTCTCTCTCTCTCTCTCCTAGATTTCACGTGCCACCAACAGAGGGGAATTCATATTTCCAAATTGGCTACTTTGGCCATAAGTTTGAAACTGATGAAAGGAAGGCGAGGGATGTGCAGACGGAGCCAGACCACTCAGGTACGTTAAGCCAAAGTACAAAATATCAAAAGTAGAGGCACAACTAGACACGGCGATACTGCCTGCATCTCGTGGTCTGAAAATAGCTTGTCAATTCCCTGTAATTTTCTCGTTCATGAATAACTTTCAGATTGGCTAGTCCGTGGCAGAGGGGGAATCCTAAAAGATGCTGTGCCCACCTTGTAGCCTAGTGAGATGCGTGTAAAGTAATAACAAGAGATCCACAGATCACGGCACAGTTTCCCTGTAACACTTCACTCCAGCTCAGCACTCTCAGCCAGCAGGGTTGCTGAACGCTGCTCACCTGTCATTTGTAGGTTTACAGCTCAGCACTCTCAGCCAGCAGGGTTGCTGAACGCTGCTCACCTGTCATTTGTAGGTTTAAAGCTCAGCACTCTCAGCCAGCTGGGATGCTGTACGCTGCTCACCTGTCTCTTGTAGGTTTACAGCTCAGCACTCTCAGCCAGCAGGGTTGCTGAACGCTGCTCACCTGTCATTTGTAGGTTTAAAGCTCAGCACTCTCAGCCAGCAGGGTTGCTAAACGCTGCTCACCTGTCCCTTGTAGGTTTATAGCTCAGCACTCTCAGCCAGCAGGGTTGCTGAACGCTGCTCACCTGTCATTTGTAGGTTTAAAGCTCAGCACTCTCAGCCAGCAGGGTTGCTGAACGCTGCTCACCTGTCATTTGTAGGTTTAAAGCTCAGCACTCTCAGCCAGCAGGGTTGCTGAACGCTGCTCACCTGTCATTTGTAGGTTTAAAGCTCAGCACTCTCAGCCAGCAGGGTTGCTAAACGCTGCTCACCTGTCTCTTGTAGGTTTCCAGCTGTGACCGGGCAGCGTTTGCTTTTTTAAGTTCGTCTTCGAGGCTCACGGTATTGTGCATGTACATTAGATTCGTGTCCTCCAGGGATTTCACCTGTCTCCGCAGGTCACTCAGATCCTCCAGCTTCTTGCGGTAAGTTTCCATGGCGGATTCCAGCTTGGCCGCTTTATCTGCGGTCGCTCTGCGCGAGAGACAGACACAAACCCCATCATACTCTCTACCACATCTTAAAGGGGCAGCTCCCCCCGGCTTATTTTACATGGTGTTTAATAATGGCAAAATGTATTCATTCTTACTTTAAAACAATGTAAGGGCACCATGTCTTGTTTGGGGTCTATGTCTGTTATACTATTTAAATCAATGCTTTATAACCTTGTAACGCTTTATTATACAGTTACATCCTAACCACAGGGTGTGAATCTCAGTACAGCGCGTGGGGTGTAAAGAGCTTTTTGAGGATTTTTAACTGTAACTTTCTCATTTAGTGACTGATAGAAAGATATAACTTTTCAGATTTATCCTTAGAAACCATTATTTTATTTTATTAAATTGGCCACACCCCTAGTATACATCCAGGAAGCGCCAGGACAGTCACACAAGGGGTTAAACGTTTTCTACCTTAAAATGTCGATTTCATCTTTCAAGGCTCGCGATTCTTCCGCCAGACTGGCCAGCTCGTCGTTCCGATTTTGAGTTTCGATCAGCTGTTTCTCCAGTTCCTCGCAGTGAGCTCGGTAATCGTCTTTCGCAGCTTCAAGCCTGTTAAACGGGATGAAAAGCTGAGCATTTCGGGAGGGCCACAGACAGGATCATGAAGACGATTAAAGAGACTCTGTCATCTAAACACTGTGACTATAGAGAATAACAGAGGATGACAAATATCTAGACACAGGTGATGTCATAAGCCGGAGACACATTGAAAACATCTATTTCTCTTATTTTATGCATTTCCTTGGAGTTTTGTTCATTCTCTACATTTACAGTACAAATAATGTTTAGGCGATAGAGATCCTTAAATGACCACTTAATGTCCGCCTCTGACATTATCATCATGCGAATGTAACACACCGGAAATTCTCCTCTTGGACCTGTTCCAGTTGCATCTGTATCTGAAAATACTTCTTTGCCACCACAGTGCCGGGCTCATCAAAGTTATCCAATTGGTTGAGCCTTTCATGCTGAACTTCATTCTCAGCCAATAAGCTGTTTCTTTCATCCTGCAAAGATGCAACCTGCGGAGGGGAGACAGGGTGTAACTACTCTCTACGCGCTCATCGGTGTAAATTAATAAAGTGTTACTTGTAACTTTTCCTCCATTATAATTACCCAACCAAACCTTGCTCAGAGTTAATGCTTAAATCACATGAGCTAATCTTCCAACTGATGTTTTTTCTGGGTCTTATTAATTCTAACCTTTAATCATGTGACCAAGACAGTACAGAGGAGGGGTTTCCTCGCCACTACAGCAGAAAAAGGCATACGTTTGCATCTTTAGACTTCTGAGGAAGGATTCAAATGATCGCTATGATAAATGTCTGATTAAAAGGGAAGGAAGCTAATTTAATAAAAGGTTAGAAAGGAAAACAAACACAGTCCACATTCCATCCAATTATCACAAACGGCGATAGACTCGGCATGTGTTACCTGTACCAAGATACAATGATATAACGGTTTATAAAATATAACAAATGTCTTTCTCGTGTGGCATCAGTCAGTAATTCCTCTTGTTAATGAGATGAATCTGGAATGTTGTACTGATGAAGAATAAATACTATAAATGTGAAAGGATTACAATTAATATTTCCGAATCTGTATTTTACTGAATTTATAGTATCTGCCGCACACTGGGATCTAATGGGATCGGGCGCGATTTGTACAGAAATAATAGTTTGAATCTAAAAAGATTTTTTATAAAACAGTCATCTGCAGGTCTGTGACATCATAAGATGCAAAATATGCAAATGTGCGAGGGTTATTATCATACCTTGCTGCACTTATTGTTTTATACTTTTTCTGGGAATTTTGCAAACAAACACAAAGTTAAAAATGGTGCACAAGCTGCAAAAAACATTGTCAAGGTGAATCTGAGAAATTCCCTTTTAATATACGGATTATGTGGTTCAGGGGCTTCATCCCTTCTTCATAGATGGGAAATATATATAACGTGGGTCTGATCTCAAGCCTTGAGCTGCGGAGAGCAGTATGACATAAATAAACAAACAGTCTCTTGTAAAAGAAAACATTTGATGTGTAGCCACAGAGATAGCAGGGGGGGGAGCCGTGTTTGCTCAAAGGTCCCAAGGTGACTAAACAGAGCAATACATGAGCAGCCAATTCATGCTTAAAGGAACAGTGCACACGCTTTACATACGTGAGTCGCACACGCTTTACATACGTGAGTCGCACACGCTTTACATACGTGAGATTAAAACAGAAAAAAAGCTGGAAGAAATGTAAGGTTACGAGGAAGAGGAGGGAGGGGGATAAGGAGACCACACAGCAAATATCCCCTGAGAAAGGTGGTATTCCTAACGAGGGGTAACCAACCTGCAACAAACCAGTAACTTCCATCTAACTGAAAGATGGCATCAAGTGTAGACATTTTACATATAGCTCTATCAGCGGGAGAACATGTTGTTTAGAATCTTTGCTCTGTATAGCTCTATCAGGGGGAGAACATGTTGTTTAGAATCTTTGCTCTGTATAGCTCTATCAGGGGCAGACATGTGGTTTAGAATCTTTGCTCTGTATAGCTCTATCAGGGGGAGAACATGTTGTTTAGAATCTTTGCTCTGTATAGCTCTATCAGGGGGAGGACATGTTGTTTAGAATCTTTGCTCTGTATAGCTCTATCAGGGGGAGAACATGTTGTTTAGAATCTTTGCTCTGTATAGCTCTATCAGGGGGAGGACATGTTGTTTAGAATCTTTGCTCTGTATAGCTCTATCAGGGGGAGAACATGTTGTTTAGAATCTTTGCTCTGTATAGCTCTATCAGGGGGAGGACATGTTGTTTAGAATCTTTGCTCTGTATAGCTCTATCAGGGGGCGGACATGTTGTTTAGAATCTTTGCTCTGTATAGCTCTATCAGGGGAGGGACATGTTGTTTTTAATCTTTGCTCTGTATAGCTCAGGAGGCAGACATGTTGTTTAGAATCTTTGCTCTGTATAGCTCTATCAGGGGGCGGACATGTTGTTTAGAATCTTTGCTCTGTATAGCTCTATCACGGGGTGGACATGTTGTTTAGAATCTTTGCTCCGTATAGTTCTATCAGCGGGAGAACATGTCGTTTAGAATCTTTGCTCTGTATAGCTCTATCAGTGGGAGAACATGTTGTTTAGAATCTTTGCTCTGTATAGCTCTATCAGCGGGAGAACATGTTGTTTAGAATCTTTGCTCGGTATAGCTCTATCAGCGGGAGAACATGTTGTTTAGAATCTTTGCTCTGTATAGCTCTATCATGGGGTTGACATGTTGTTTAGAATCTTTGCTCTGTATAGCTCTATCATGGGGTTGACATGTTGTTTAGAATCTTTGCTCTGTATAGCTCTATCATGTGGTTGACATGTTGTTTAGAATCTTTGCTCTGTATAGCTCTATCAGGGGGCAGACATGTTGTTAGAATCTTTGCTCTGTATAGCTCTATCAGGGGGCGGATATGTTTAGAATCTTGGGTAAAACGAGTCAGATTTTCCTTCATCTAGGATTCTAAACAACATGTCCGCCCCCTGATAGAGCTATACAGAGCAAAGATTCTAAACAACATGTCAGCCCCATGATAGAGCTATACAGAGCAAAGATTCTAAACAACATGTCCGCCCTGATAGTGCTATATGGAACAAAGGGAGCTCAATAAAGTGCATTATTTGGTTTCTATTAAAGCACTTCCATTTAAACCAGCTACACTTGATGAAATCTTTTAATTAAAACATAGCTATTTTTTGAGGATAATGCTCCTTAAAGAACAAGAGCTGTACATCGACCTCAGCTGGTCATTGGCAGAGATTCACGGGAAATAGAATTCATCAATACCAACATGTGCCACTGCACTACACAAAGTGCCAGCAAAGGATTCTGGGGGATGTAGGCCAGCAAAGCATTCTGGGGCTGTAGGCCAGCACGGGGTTCTGGGGGCTGTAGGCCAGCAAAGGATTCTGGGGGCTGTAGGCCAGCAAAGGATTCTGGGGGTTGTAGGCCAGCATGGGATTCTGGGGGATGTAGGCCAGCAAAGCATTCTGGGGCTGTAGGCCAGCACGGGGTTCTGGGGGCTGTAGGCCAGCAAAGGATTCTGGGGGCTGTAGGCCAGCAAAGGATTCTGGGGGTTGTAGGCCAGCATGGGATTCTGGGGGTTGTAGGCCAGCATGGGATTCTGGGGGTTGTAGGCCAGCATAGGATTCTGGGGGCTGTAGGTCAGCAAAGGATTCTGGGGGCTGTAGGTCAGCAAAGGATTCTGGGGGCTGTAGGCCAGCAAGGGATTCTGGGGGCTGTAGGCCAGCAAGGGATTCTGGGGGCTGTAGGCCAGCAAGGGATTCTGGGGGCTGTAGGCCAGCAAGGGATTCTGGGGGCTGTAGGCCAGCAAGGGATTCTGGGGGCTGTAGGCCAGCAAGGGATTCAGGGGGCTGTAGGCCAGCAAGGGATTCTGGGGGCTGTAGGCCAGCAAAGGATTATGGGGGCTGTAGGCCAGCAAAGGATTATGGGGGCTGTAGGCCAGCAAAGGATTCTGGGGGCTGTAGGCCAGCAAGGGATTATGGGGGCTGTAGGCCAGCAAAGGATTCTGGGGGCTGTGGGCCAGCAAGGGATTATGGGGGCTGTAGGCCAGCAGTTTGCCAGCAGCAGATGGTTTACCCTAGGGATGGATTAATGACATGAAACACGCAGTAATTAGAACATGCAGAAGCAGTGTTTAATGTAACAAGATGATGCGGTCAGGCTTAGTATTTCTGACAAACTCCAGAACGTGTTAAGTTTGTAGAAGCTGGTTAATATCTCGTTAAGCACCAACTTACCTGATTTACTGTCTAGGGTAAGATCTCAGTGATGGCTCAAACCTTATAAGTAAATTGGTCAAGAATTAATTCCGAGACTCGGAGATGCTCTATCGATGACGACAAGCCAACCAGCTCTATTAGAGGAATGTGCATTATAAGAGGGACTAGACCCTCCTTAGACACCTTCTAAAATGAAACTTGGGGAGTCAAAACGTCAAAAGTAAAACAGTCAGGGGGGGGGGGGGGAATATGTTCAGTTTAATTGAAAGATTGCCTCAAATGTAGGCATTTTAAATAGAAATTATTTAAATAAATTATAAAAATAAAAGCTTTCATATGGAGCCTTCTTTGCTCTGTATAGGTCTATCAGGAGGCAGACATGTCGTTTAGAATCTTGGGTCAGATCCTCCTTCATTGGATCCAAGATTCTAAACATGTCTGCCCCCTGATAGAACCATACAAAGCAAAGAGGGCTTCATACGGTGCTTTATTTCTATTCTGTAATAAAAGCATTTCTAATACTTACACTTGATGCACTATTCAAAAGATACTTTTACTGAGGCAGAAGGTCTCATTAATTTTATGGTTTAGTCCCTCTTTAAAGGCAAATTCTCAACAAACATGTTTAAAAAGTACATGATAAAAATCATATAGAAGTAAATGTATCTTTAATATCATGTAATATAATACAAATTAAACATTAATTTACTTATGCTATATACAATGTAACACAGACTGGTGGGTACAGGTAGAGAAGGGAAAAGGTGCAGCTAAAAATTAATACATCAGTTACGTAAGGATATTTTGACCCAAAAGCTTGCAATCAGTTCTCAGTTTTATGGGTTTCTCTCAGCCAAAACATTTCCCTATAAAATCTCTGCACTGTGTGCCAATAAGTAATGAAAACATGAGAATGAACAGTGTCTAATTAGCCCAACTAATTGATTAGTACAGTGACGAGCTCTACAGATCTATTAGAGGAGTTATTTTTAGTTCCAGACGCTATTGAATGTACAAAGGTTTAACCCTCACTATTTGTAGTCAGCTGTGCACAGGATCTAGGGCAGTGTCATTACTGGATAATATCCGACCCAAGATTCTAAACAACATGGCCGCCCCCTGATAGGGCTTTACGGAGCAAAGATTCTAAACAACATGGCCACCCCCTGAAAGAGCTTTACGGAGCAAAGATTCTAAACAACATGTCTGCCCCCTGATAGAGCTATACAGAGCAAAGATTCTAAACAACATGCCTGCCCCCTGATAGAGCTATACAGAGCAAAGATTCTAAACAACATGCCTGCCCGCTGACAGAGCTTTATGGAGCAAAGTTACTAAACAACATGCCTGCCCCCTGATAGAGCTATACAGAGCAAAGATTCTAAACAACATGTCCGACCCCTGATAGAGCTATACAGAGCAAAGATTCTAAACAACATGTCCGCCCCCTGATAGAGCTATACAGAGCAAAGATTCTAAACATGTCCACCCCCTGATAGAGCAATACAGAGCAACGATTCTAAACAACATGCCCACCCCCTGATAGAGCTATACAGAGCAAAGTGGACTCAATATGGTCATTTGTATTCATCCATTAAACCGTTTCTATTTAAAATGCTCCCACTTGATTCAATGAACATGGGGCCGTCAGCTATATGAGAAAAGTTTATTCAAGTTCAAAATCCAGCCAAATCAAACCTCCTTATGCAACTGAACAGGAGTTATAAAACGGGAGGGGGGGGGACGCCTAAATCCCTGCCCCAATTCAAGGGCAACAAATACAGAGCGATTGATCTTGCATAAAATGTGAGAGCAAGGCCAGCCGTGTTGGCAGACATGATCGTACTGTCTGATTGGTAAATTACTCATTAACCCGCACCAGGTAGCAATGTATAGGGAAGTATTACAGTATCTGAATATGGGAAAGAGACCCAAATGGAAGCGTTAGATACTAAACATTTACAGTAACTTCAGACGTACTGAATCTTTAATCTATTTTCCCAGGATCAAGTGATGGGAGCAACTTATACAAACACACAACACCTGAAATACCATTCAGAGGTTTTAATACAAGGTGGAACATATTTAATCTAGATGTTTTTATTCGTTGGATAAACAAGGCTCCTGGTTAATGATAAACACAGTTTAGCATCCAATCCAACATGATCTAGTCAGCTGATAATAACATCTATTATGTATGATTATTAATAATAATAATAATATTCCAACACGTAACAGAAGAAAAAAATATCAAAGTCCACAAAATAAAATGATTTATAGAAATGATGACGGTAATGAACACATTTTTGATCTCAAAGTAACATTATGTGAATCAGCCAATGAAGCGTCTGGACATTACCATAAACAAACAAACTTAAAGGGACCATCTCAGAGGACCCAAATCAGGTTCCAAACAACTGTATCACTCCAGGCACTCAATAACCAGATAGTTGAGAAAGGGGAAGAATTTACTTAATACCAAGCCTACTTAAACAGATTACAAAATAACACCACTAATGGATTGATTCATAGTGCAGATGTGTTATTTTATAATGTTTTTTTGGAAGGAAATAATTCCAGTCCAGTTGCCAGCACAAGGGAGAAGAATTAAAAGGCATTTTGTTAGACACTAAACCACTCTCAGGAGTCCCAGACACTTTCGGTAAGGTCACTCTCCTGAATTAGCTTATTGTCAAACACATCGTGACTCTAAACTCATTACAAGTGGCACTCTTTCCCAAACCCCACTACCAGTTCCAAGAGACTGTGGAGAGAAGTCCCGAGTGGGCGCCATAGCCATTGGAAACCACAGCCCCCCGATCTGGAGGTAACTCGTCCTCTGATTGGTCGCTACCACGAGGTAGCAAAGTAGCTACACATCTGATTGGTTGCTGCTTACACCAAGATGCCAGCCACCAAGTACCAAGAGGTGGCGCTAGACAGATGGTTACATTAAAGAGGGAGTCTCTCTTTACTGTAACTTGCCCAAAGCCACTTGGGGCTGTCAGCCAAGGATGCCTTGATACCAGGTACAGAGCCTTCATATTGGTCACTCCTGATCGAGCTCCCACCCCATGTATGGATGGTGACATAGCGTCTATTCCTGTTAGTCGATATGTCTGCCGCCTTAGATATCCATACATGTGAGGCCAGATAGCTTGTCCTCCCCATTGGCTGCTCGTTTAAAGGGTTGTAGTTGAGCGGTCGGCCACTCCTACTTGTCAGGGATTGGTTGCTCCAGTCACACACTGGTTTCTGATTGATGCCTCGTGTTAAGGCACCAAATGCAATTATACTGAGAGCATTGTCCCCCCCCCCCCCCCCCCCCCAGTTAATCCCTTTATGTTTATCAAGATCTAGGTACAGTGTAAATATTCTGCTGTTTTCCCACCTGCTGTATTTGATACTTGTAGCCTTGTCTACTTATTTGGTGCAAAGAGCGGAGATCTAAGGGGAGACTGGAGACTAGTCCTAGCACAACAAAAGGAGCGTAGGAGGAAAAGATGACCGCAATGGGCAAAGAACATCTGGAATATCTTTCCTCCTCATTACACTTATAAAATAACACCACTGCACTATGAAATGGAGCACGAATAACAGGCAACGGTTATAAGGTGTTAGAGTTATGAAGCCATTATACTAATTTGTCACCTGTAAATCCAATTCCTGACATCGCTGCTTTAACTCTTCCTTCTCTAACTCCGCTTCTTGAAGAAGATCACTGGTTCTTTTTAGCTAAAATGCAAAAGATTCAAATCAGTACAGGAAATCCCGGCTTCTGATTGGCTGCTGTAGAAATGTGTAGGATGGTAATTCCAAGGAAAGGGGAGGAGTCTGGGTATATATATATCTGTTTTTACATTTAAGTGCCCTATATAATCCTAAATATGGGAAAATGAAGGAAATCCTTACTCTCCGCATAAACATTTTAAAAATAATAACAATTTGAATTCTAATTTCAATTTTTCTTTGCCTGGTTTGATGGGACAGGCTGCATTAAATATACTTTTTTACATGCTTAATTATCAATGGGTCTTGCATAATTTAGCACACAATTAAAATTAGCATGCTCCGCCCCCTGATTAGTTTGACCTTATAAAGCAGAATTTAATATGATTATTTTTTATTTTTAAATTGGCCACATTCCAGATTTGTTTATACATCATGTGACTTTAAGGGGTTAAACATACGAGATCGAGGTCCTTAATAAACTCCTAATAATTAATGTGCTAAATCACAAGCTGCAGATATATTGTTACAGATAATACACAATGATCAGATCTCCGGTCTAGAATCCAAATCAGGAATTAGTACATTTCCCAATTACAGGGATTTAAACATCCAGAAGTAGAAATGATTTGTCCCGGAAGCAGCAGGAAGGGTTGTGAAGATGTTTACAGTCGCTGTTCAAAGAGTGAGTCAGCTTGCCGGTTATTTAAGAGACTGCTAATGAAAAGCTGGGCAGGAGCGATTCTCATTTGGGAGAGACGAGGAGGGGTAAGTTAAATGATGTGCTAGTTTGGCACCTTCTGTGATATGTCAGATGACTGAGCAGATTCCTTTATTGGTGTCATAGACATGTCACTTTAAAAAAAAAATCTAAATCACTGCAGTGACCCATGAGCAGAGGACATTGGGCAGCTTTTGATTCCTGTTATATGAGCTCTGTGGGGTAATTCTGGGGGTAGTATATCCTGCATGACTTCATACCCTAGCACTGCCCATCACTGGGAATAACATCTCTTTCCTCTGTCTATTATTCGGCTTGAATGAGACTTTATACAATGTACCTGGTGGTCCAGATCTCCCGGTAAATCCGTGGTTGGAGAGTCCACAGTATCTTTGCTCATGAGCTGTAAAATACAAACAAGTCAGCTGGGTGGGATCCCTGCATCGCCCCTAAAGTACATACAGGTTAAATCCCATTATCTAGTTTGTGTCATCCCCCTCATATTGGAAATGTATCCTTGTAAATGGCATCAGAAGTGACAAGATATTCTAACGAGCAATAAAAATATCCCAGACTGGAAAAAAGTGTTACAGGCACTAATTAAACACAGCCAATGGGACATGGGATCACCTCCCTGCTCATCTCTGATTGGCTGCGTAGTGTTCTAATTCAGATTACTCGATTGTGTAGATCTTTCTCCCCCTTTCAGTCTATCTCTGGGTAGATAATCAAGTGACTCTCCTTACCTCCTGAATAGCAGCCATTACAACATGCTGTACAGATTCTTCCAGTGTCATTATTGTCTGAATGTGTTCTGAAATATAGGATCATGGATTACATTAAAACATAGATTGTGGTAAAAACGTCTAACAGCAGATCAATGATCCCGGTTTATATATACATTTCAGTGGAGTTAGATTAGAATGCCTAGGAGGCCGTGACATCATCGGTGAGTTAGATTAGAATGCCTAGGAGGCCGTGACATCATTGTTGAGTTAGATTAGAATGCCTAGGAGGCCGTGACATCATTGTTGAGTTAGATTAGAATGCCTAGGAGGCCGGGACATCATTGTTGAGTTAGATTAGAATGCCTAGGAGGCCGTGACATCATTGTTGAGTTAGATTAGAATGCCTAGGAGGCCGGGACATCATTGTTGAGTTAGATTAGAATGCCTAGGAGGCCGGGACATCATTGTTGAGTTAGATTAGAATGCCTAGGAGGCCGGGACATCATCGTTGAGTTAGATTAGAATGCCTAGGAGGCCGGGACATCATCGTTGAGTTAGATTAGAATGCCTAGGAGGCCGGGACATCATCGTTGAGTTAGATTAGAATGCCTAGGAGGCCGGGACATCATTGTTGAGTTAGATTAGAATGCCTAGGAGGCCGGGACATCATTGTTGAGTTAGATTAGAATGCCTAGGAGGCCGGGACATCATTGTTGAGTTAGATTAGAATGCCTAGGAGGCTGGGACATCATTGTTGAGTTAGATTAGAATGCCTAGGAGGCTGGGACATCATTGTTGAGTTAGATTAGAATGCCTAGGAGGACGTGACATCATTGTTGAGTTAGATTAGAATGCCTAGGAGGACGTGACATCATTGTTGAGTTAGATTAGAATGCCTAGGAGGATGTGACATCATTGTTGAGTTAGATTAGAATGCCTAGGAGGATGTGACATCATTGTTGAGTTAGATTAGAATGCCTAGGAGGATGTGACATCATTGTTGTCCAGACCATTGTAATATAAGATTGGTCCAGATTTACACCCAATTCCTCTGTGGGCTTATAATAATAATAATTCAGTCTTTATCAGCACAATGAGATGGAGACACTTATTATTATGTTTAATTTACACAAGAGAAGCTGTTTGCTATTAATCCTACACATTTCTTTACATTTTACGTTACCTTGCTTTTTTTCACAGTTAATAGCACATCCTAGAATGAGCTGGAGTAACCGGCCCATCTCCCCTGGATCAGAAAGCTCAGCTATCTGGATCAGATCGGGAAGGAGAAATTCCGACACAGGCTGGTCTAAAAACTGGGACAATAGAAAGGAAAATGTGTTTATAGTTATCACTGCAGGAAAAGCCGAGGTTCAGGATAAAGCAGTCCTGGGGGTGGAAGTATAAAACCTGTAGGGGGCAATGTACACACCAATAAATAGATCCTCTTACCTCTCGATAATAATCAACAATCCCTTGAAGAATCTTCTTCAAATTACTGATCTAAACAAACAAAAAAAGGATTACATTTCAATAAATTCCTCTTATTTTAATAATTCCTGCTGCTTTATGCTACACCAGCCGTTTCTCAACAGACAGCAGTCGCACTTAAAAGCCTAGCGGCATGTTTGTCTTCCTACGTGTTTCGTGGACACCAGACTTAAACACGCGTGGCCATGCGGACACTCTGAGAGGCGGCTATGACCTCAGTGTGCATGTTCAGAAAGTAATCCACAAACAACATAAATACCTTTATTCTTTTATTGTCCTTCACGTCATCTTTAATACGAGTTAACCAGGTATCGTCAAACCAAGAACCATCTCTGTATTGAAGACAAAAGCCATTGGAGTTTGGTTAGTGCAAATTAATTTAGAATAATCAAAAAAAAAAAAAAAGTTTCCTTGACTTCAAATCTGACCCAGACAGCACCTCTCCCAATTTAAGTAAGGATACCTTTTCTCAAAACGCTTTGGCGCCAGCCTGAAGTCATGAAACGCGTAGGGTACAGAAAACAAAACACTCAAGACAAACATCTGGTATATTGAAAAATGTCTACCGATTTGTGTAACAATTCTCCTTCTTGAGGCTTACAAAGGAGCTAATTATACACACGATGAAACATACATTTTGTGAAGGATCTGAGCCATGGTGACCCCACTGGAGAGATCCTGGAGGGATTTACACGGAGACGTGGTGTTGAATGTCTGCAGCTACGACAGGAAGAGAGAAATTAAATATTACCATTAAGATTAAACATGTGGCACTTGGTCCCACTGGAAACGTATTACAAAATAAATGTGTTATTTTAATAATAAAAATAATCAATAAGAATATATTAAAACACAAAAATAGAAAATTAACCAAACCACTAAAATTGTTTATATAAAAATATATGGAAAATAGGAGAGAACTTTTCTCAATATTTACGGTTGTATTAAAATGATTTTCACAGAAATCAGATCATTCTCTTCTGCCAATTGTGCTGTTAAAATCTGTTTGTTTAGACACTTTGTACCCCTTTTATGATCAGAAAAAGTAATATCTAAACAAATGGTGAACTGGGGAGTTGTACATTAAATCGGACATTTCCCATTCACAAATTATTCTATAATTCCCTGTTTTTCTTTACATGTTATTATGATCATATTTATTAGATAAGTATATATATCTTTCTGCTAGTGCAACACTTTTCCCTTTTTTCACTATCGTTTCGAGTGTGTTTTGTGTGGTTCACACCAGTGTTTGCAGCACATTATTTTTTCTTTATTTTTCACATTTTTTGGTTTATTGGTTTAATTTGTTATCATTTTTTGGCACATCCCAAGCAGCCCTTCATTGCTGTACAGTGTTAGTTTCTCATATTTGCTGAATACTGCAATGTATGCAGTGCAACACTGGGTGCAAAACGTGGAGCAGTCGCCATAGAGACCAATGTGCTTAGTATCCTTCAGCGTTTAAAAGAAGAATAAATGGGTCTCAATTCGGTCTTTTTTTTTTTTAATAAGAAAAAGCTGCAGTAATATGAACCTGCCGGGACAGGCCCGATACAGTCAAACTACGAATGAGAACAGGATTCTGGGAATTCATTACTGGTGCAGTAAAGCCTGTCTAGATAAACAGGGACCAGTTTAATAATACAAAATAATAGTAATAATAATAAAAGTCGCCTTAATCTCAGGAGATCATGGAACAGCTTTATTACAAACACCCCTGTCAAAATCCATTGATTTTACAACTGGGAACACACCCTGCTCTGCAAAAACTGGATCTGCCAGTCTCCCAGTAACACTCAATGTATTCAAATTTCCCAAACTTTCTGCACACGTAAGGAGTATATCCAGTAGAACATCTTAGAGGCCACGTAAAGGGGTAACAATATTTTTAGACAAGTACAGTTTCACATCGCCTAAATACTGCATGTAAAAGTGTAATAGTGTTATTCCTGTTGCCGTAGCAACAGTACCAGCCTCTCTCCAAGCCCCGCCTTATTGGAATGTCAGTGAATTTAGAAGCCCCGGTGAAATTCATTTCAATATGAAACTACAGGAGATCTGTACATGGTTTTTAAGTACAAATAATTACATTTCACATATATTTGAAATGTACCGCACACAGAAAATAAGCCAGGTGGAAATGCCACTTCAAATAATGTTATATAACTACATGAGCATAATATATAGAGATGCCATATATACATGTATGATTGTTCCGGTGCTGTGATACTAGACGTGAAAGGTACTTGTAAATATTAGGAGCCAGGCAGCTGGGAGGAGGTATAGTGATGTCCTGGATGGTGGGGTGTGCAGTCACCATTTTAGTCAGCTGGGAGGAGGTATAGTGGTGTCCTGGATGGTGAGGTGTGCAGTCACCATATTAGTCAGCTGGGAGGAGGTATAATGGTGTCCTGGATGGTGGGGTGTGCGGTCACCATATTAGTCAGCTGGGAGGAGATATAGTGGTGTCCTGGATGGTGGGGTGTGCGGTCACCATTTTAGTCAGCTGGGAGGAGGTATAGTGGTGTCCTGGATGGTGGGGTGTGCGGTCACCATATTAGTCAGCAGGGAGGAGGTATAGTGGTGTCCTGGATGGTGGGGTGTGCTGTCACCATATTATTTAGCTGGGAGGAGGTATAGTGGTGTCCTGGATGGTGGGGTGTGCGGTCACCTTATTAGTCAGCTGGAAGGAGGTATAGTGGTGTCCTGGATGGTGGGGTGTGCGGTCACCATATTAGTCAGCTGGGAGGAGGTATAGTGGTGTCCTGGATGGTGGGGTGTGCAGTCACCATATTAGTTAGCTGGAAGGAGGTATAGTGGTGTCCTGGATGGTGGGGTGTGCTGTCACCATATTATTTAGCTGGGAGGAGGTATAGTGGTGTCCTGGATGGTGGGGTGTGCGGTCACCATATTACTCAGCTGGGAGGGGGTATGTTACAGCAGAAAGCTATCTCAGATATGCTATTTAACAATCGCTAATCTGTGACAAGAGATCAACTTCCATTCTAATTAAGGAACAGGCTCAACGTGTCATGCAGAAATCTAACACATAACAATAGGTATTAGCGCTTTGTCTGACCATGTTAATCTCCTTTAACATTAATAAACACAGACTAACAATCTGCATGTTAATCTAATCTAACTATCAGCAACAAACGAAGGTCTGCCTAATTGAAACATTTTAGATATTTGAAAATAAAATACAAATAAATTAGCTAATATTAAATCAGTCTTTGATCCGTATCAGCTCATCAGGGGGTGGACATATTGTTTAGAACCATGGGTCAGATGAAGGAGGATCTGACCCAAGGTGTCTGCCCCCTGATATAGTGCTATACAAGCAGAGGGATCTCAATAAGATACTTTTTTAAATAATATTTCACTAAAGCATTTGTATTTAAGATGCCCGCAATTGATGCAAGCTTTTGATTAAACATAAGTTATGTTTTGCGGACAGTCCTCCTTTAACCCCTACGTCGTCTAGAAGGAACATTGGTCAGCTTATCATACATGCGTGTAAGTTAACACACACACAGTGACGTCCATTGTAAAGTGAATCGTTTTAATGCCCGTGATACAGACGCTGCATTTGTCCCTATTTTCGGCAGGTGTGGGAGGTGTAGATCTGATCTGCTGGATAAATGCAGACTTCCCTTTACTACAAGTCACACGCAAAGATCAAAGGACAGAATAAATCCCAAACAGGGCAGGTCAGCATTATTATTATAGAAGCGTGGTATGAATAAATAATACGCGTGTCTGCCATCGTAGGACTGGAGATATTTGTATTCAGGAGTCACGCAGGAGTCCGAGTAAGTAAACTCAAAACGTTTCTTTTAACGAGTTCACGTTTGACTCATTAAAAGTGTGAATTCAGTGGTGTAATAAATGTGCAGTATTTGAGATATATTCTCCACATGTCTTTGGAAAGTGATGCTAGGGACTATTTTAGTTTTCATGGTGGGAGGTCCAGTCCCCGGGAGAAAACCTGCAAAAAAACACTTCCAAGCTCAGTTTTGTAAAAAAAAAAAAAAAAAAAACGATTGTTATTCTGTCTAGTGCTCATTTATTATGCATTTTATTTTTTTAACCTGCTCTTCAGACGGTAGCAAATCTTAGAATGAGAAATAGCGTATTTTTAAAGACAGCGTAAACCCCCCAAAAATGGCTTTACGCTGGGAGAAACCTCCTAGTGGCGTGTCTGTGTGTATAGTATGTGGGAATGGCAATGTGAATGAAAACGGAAAGGTGAATGTGAAGGAGATAACTACACTTTTACAGGGATTAGAGTTTAACCTAATCCTTACCGTCACTGGAACCCTAACCCCCTGGTCTAATCCCTCACATCTGATACCGCTGGAAGCATCATGGGAAGTGTAGTTGTCGAGCTGCTTGTGAGTGCAGGGTGGCCGCTAGAGATTGTGGGCACACTCAGCTCACTCAATGGGAAGATCTGGATTCCAACAGCAACGTCTGCCATGCAAGTGGTGAAACGCGCCTGCTCTCACAGGGCTTAAACACGGAGCAATTTACAATAATAAAAGTAGCGTTGCCATCCAGTCACACTGGCAGGCCGGTGACAAAGAGGCCAATACCTTGGACAGGATTTTATTTTATATTTCTAAGAGAGGGGCGAAACCCTATACGTATATTACTTCTCCACAGCAATCTATAAAACGGCTAATTAAAAGCATTTTCAGAATGTTTAAGGATGATGGATAAGGATGAATGAATTGGACGCGGTAATTTCCCAGAATCCCACTGTCATCTCATTAACACAGATTAGTGATGTAGTTTGTCAGAGGGCAGACAATGACACTGGCAAACTGTAACATTTATATCATACAGCCGGGATTACACACTTTACTTCAAACACAGCCATTATATATTATTATTTCACTTTGAAACGCAACAAACACACAATAAAACAAGACAAGTTATCTCTTACGAGAGTGAACGTTGTCTGGATCCATCTAGTAAAATCCGTTTAAAAAGCAATAATTGAGCGATAAACAATAGACCTTCATCAAAATATTCACATATATTCACTAAAAAATAATGAGCGGTCACTAGGATGTCCCGTTAGACAGGCTGAGGTGCGTATATAATATAGCGGAGAAAGGGAGTAAATACCAACTAGTCCAGTGGCTTGAGAGAGCATGAGTTAATATATCATTTTGATTCACACGGGGACCAAACCCCAAAATATCCCTTTGAACCAGGCAGAGGGCTATTTGCGCCTGATTAGGAAGGGGGCACACCTTTCAATGCATACTTTTCCTCTAGTCCGCGCCAATCGCACAGCCAATAGCAGGAGGGGAGCATCTCCACCGCCACAGCTACAAGCCTGACACCCATTACCCAGAGCATAGCACTGTGCTGAATTAACACAACAATAAAATAGATATTGCTTTGGAATGGAGCGCAATAGTAACATAATTTAAAACCCCTTTAACTCAGACTAATAAAGGCTGAGAAGGGGTTAGTACCTCTTTAAGGAGCAGATTACGAGCCCCCCCCGATCACCCTGCAGCCACATAATGTAAATTCATGAGCAATGCATACATTATACACAGATATCACGGAGATATCCCCACTTACATTGCTCTTCCTCAAGCTGGAAACTGCCCCTCCCTGCTTAATCACCTTTAAAAATAGGTAGTTTCATTGCTTCTTATGTTGCAATCTCTCTTATAGATATATTAGCGAGGGAATAAATATTCAGTGCCTGTTTTACCCTATGAAACCCTATTAAAAGATAATATGGTTTGCAAATCGACAAACTCTAGGTGCTGCGATTCCTAAAAATCATGCTGATTTCTCCTAAAATGTGTTTGCATTTAATATCGCTCCCTATAAGTGTGACTCGCCCCTGGCTCCTACAAATAGACCTGCCTGGCTCCTAAATCCCACAGACTTTCTATCATGATATATTTAACATTTTATACAAACGACCACTATAAAAATACTTGTACAAATCTATATTTTGGTTTTTTCTAGTCCTACGGCAATGATGGTAGCCCTGACAACAAGCCATTCGCATGTGATATAACACCTCAATAAATAAGATTTTATGCTTCACTTGTGAAGAATATTCTTAACACACTGTAAATCCTGTGAGATAATCAAAATAACAATGTGTTTAAACAGAAAAGATACAGTCAGACATGGATGTTACTATTAATGGTCCTCATTTTATCGACCTTGGAAGGATGAGTGACTGACCCTCCCAGGAATTGAACCTGCAGCTCAGAAGGTTGAGCCGATTTTACAGATGGTGAATTAAAGGGACTGTCAACCTAACCCCATTAACTGACGCCAAATGATATATACAGTGTGCCAACAAAAATGCAAATAAATAGGTAAAAATATATATATATTAAATGTATCTGCTACTCAGCTACTTTGGGTTTAGGTTTGATATTCCCTTGTCAATTCCCTCTGTCTAGAATAAAGCCCATTATACATTTGGCTGATAAGGTCTGATCTCCCGGCAGCTAGATAATAATAAGGTAACGTTTGTGTTTCCGTGTATTTCACACGCCAGCTGATGGAATGTTTTTACACTTACATGTTAATGGCATGCCAGATGGGTGAGTCAGTCCGTGGCATACCTGCTAACATTCAGGATGTGTCAAAAGGAGCGTGGCCTCCTAAAGGCATTATGGGAGACAGAGCTGCCAGCCAATGACTAACTCACATCCATGTAGGGCAGGGGTGGGGGTACCTGCAGCCCTCCAGATATTGCAGGACTACATTTCCCATACTCCTCTGCCTGCCTCTTAGCTGAAAGAGCATGATGGGAGTTTTAAATGTGTCTCCTGCTTATGACATCACCTGTGGCACGGTATGCAAATGAACTGCTTTTCATTGGAAAATGTGTAATTTGCATACTGTGCCGCAGGTGATGTCATAAGCAGCAGACTCCACAGACACTTTTATAACACATTTTTCTCCTAATTTAGACATTTGCTGCAGTTAATACAATGTATAGATCATGTTCAATCCTTTTTATTCTCTACATGCACAGTAATAACAATGTTTAGGTGATACAGTCCCTATAAAAGGATCTGCTGCAGTACCAGATATTACATCACGCCTTCAGAGGTTTAGGGGAGTCCAGTCAAGGCTATTTCGGGGGACCTACACAATACTAGGCAGGTGGTCATGTGATGGATGATCTGTGCATTTAATAAGTTGTTAGCTCACATGTGAGTGGCTCCATCCTTAGATCTCACTTGCTGTAGGACTAGAAAAGGTGAAAATATAGATTTGTACAAGTATTTTTTATAGTGGTCGTTTTTATAGTGTGTTAAATATATCATCACAGGATTCTGGCCGGACCCAGGGTGTTTGGAAGGCAGGTAGTTTGGTGGAGCCTGGGGTGAGCGATATTAAATGCACACACATTTTGGGAGAAGTCAGTTTTAGGAACCTGACATTGACTAGGGAAGCAGCACACTAAACATGCCAAAACGGGGGTGCTCAGGGTTAGGTGCATGGCCAATGTACAGGCACCTATAGTTAGAATAGGCCATAGGCCATAGTCTTAACATTGGCCTCAAGCCAATGTTTTACCAGCCTGCCAGTATAATACCGGCCAGATGGCAACCCTAGAATAGTGCCAAGTCTAAAAAACAGATTGTCTCAGTAAAATAAAGGGCTTGACAAATCCCTGGGTGCCAGGACTACTAAGATCCCTCCTGCTGGCTCCTAATGTTTCTGATGGCTTTATATAGATCTCTGTAAAGGTTCCATTGTTGTGGCACCTACAAATAACTAGCCTGGCTCCTGACTCCTACAAATAACTAGCCTGGCTCCTGACTCCTACAAATAACTAGCCTGGCTCCTGACTCTTACAAATAACTAGCCTGGCTCCTGACTCCTACAAATAACTAGCCTGGCTCCTGACTCCTACAAATAACTAGCCTGGCTCCTGACTCCTACAAATAACTAGCCTGGCTCTTGAACTGTCCTGTTTGTCAAGTCCTGGCTTAAGAGTTTGTTTTTTTATTCTTATCCAAAGTGGCACTGGTTTTCCTTTAATATATTTGAAGATTTATATTGCACTTCATTATTTTAGTTTTATAGCAGGATTACTCGGGGCGCTTTACAAATGTTACTAGTGGACATCACAGTGCAAATCAGTAATAAAAACAATGACAATCAATGCATTAAATAGAGGAAAACACTCATTAAACCTGCATTTTACCAGCATACAGGCATACCTGTGACTAACGAAGCAGCTTAGCGAGCACAGAGACATGTAAAGCAAACTACATGACTGCGCTATCAGGGGGAACAAAAGAAGAAACACCTAATATGCAATAATGTTATTAATGTTCTTATAGCAACATTCCTTTCAATCTCTCCAAACCCCTCCCTGAATTTAAATGCCCTGTGATATTGTTTTCACTATAAAAACTATAGGAGAATTGGAAGTATAAAATCCTTAAATTAACATTTAAAATCAATAGCAATGTATAACCATAGTGACCAAAATTGCCCATGTTTCCAGGGACACATATTTGTTCCACATGCTGCAGAAAGACCATGCAAAGTGCAGCCCGGCAGTATGTAGGATGGATATACGCACAGACACAATCCAATTAATTAATCATGGCAGGTCCTATGAGATCTCCACCCCGATTAATTAATTGGATTGTGCCTGTGCGTATATCCATCCTACATACTGCCGGGCTGCACTTTGCATGGTCTTTCTGCAGCATGTGGAACAAATATGTGTCCCTGGAAACATGGCCGATGTTGGCAACTATGTATAACAAGATTATGGAATCTGACATCTTAGTAAAAACATTATTATTATTTCTGTGAGTTAATACATGGATAGTGTTGATTGATCTAGCATTTTAAACATGGATGTTTCTGATTAAACAGGTCATTTAGTAAATTGAGAGGTAATGCTGAGGTTTACAGAAATATTTTTTTGATCTGGCATTTTAGGAAATACAGGAAGATTATTATCAGCCTGGCATTCTAGGGAATTTAAAGGTACTCTATAGAGACAAAAAGTTTTGGGACAGTATGATTGAATTCAGGTGTTTCAATCAGATCCATTGCCACAGGTGTATAAAATCCAGCACCTAGTCATGCAGTCTCACGTGGTACTGGGATAGGATGCTGCCAGCCTTGTAATAAATCAGTCTGTGACATTTCATCCCTGCTGGATATCTCATGGCCAACTGTAAGTGGTATTAGTGGAAAGTGGATGTGTTTAGGAACAGCAGCAACTCAGCCATGAAGTGGAAGACCACGTAAAGTCACAGATCGGGGTCACTGAGTGCTGAGGTGTATAAAAGTCACCAATGCGCTGATGATTCCAGACTTCCACTTGCATCACTATCCGCACACAAAACTGTGCAGCGGGAGCTTCATGGAATGGGTTTTGATGGCCAAGCAGCTGCATGCAAACATCACATCACCATGTACAATGCCAAGCATGGGATCCAGTGGTGTAAAGCATGCCGCCACTGGACTCTGGAGCAGCTACATGCAGGCCTCACATCACCAAGTACAATGCCAAGCATCGGATCGAGTGGTGTAAAGCATGCCGCCACTGGACTCTGGAGCAGCTGCATGCAAGCCTCACATCACCAAGTACAATGCCAAGCATCGGATCGAATGGTGTAAAGCATGCCACCACTGGACTCTGGAGCAGCTACATGCAAGCCTCAAATCACCAAGTACAATGCCAAGCATCGGATCGAGTGGTGTAAAGCATGCCGCCACTGGACTCTGGAGCAGCTGCATGCAAGCCTCACATCACCAAGTACAATACCAAGCATCGGATCGAGTGGTGTAAAGCATGCCGCCACTGGACTCTGGAGCAGCTGCATGCAAGCCTCACATCACCAAGTACAATGCCAAGCGTCGGATCGAGTGGTGTAAAGCATGCCACCACTGGACTCTGGAGCAGCTGCATGCAAGCCTCACATCACCAAGTACAATACCAAGCATCGGATCGAGTGGTGTAAAGCATGCCGCCACTGGACTCTGGAGCAGCTGCATGCAAACATCATATCACCAAGTACAATGCCAAGCATCGGATCGAGTGGTGTAAAGCATGCCGCCACTGGACTCTGGAGCAGCTGCATGCAAGCCTCACATCACCAAGCACAATGCCAAGTGTCGGATCGAGTGGTGTAAAGCATGCCACCACTGGACTCTGGAGCAGCTGCATGCAAGCCTCACATCACCAAGTACAATGCCAAGCATCGGATCGAGTGGTGTAAAGCATGCCACCACTGGACTCTGGAGCAGCTGCATGCAAGCCTCACATCACCAAGTACAATGCCAAGCATCGGATCGAGTGGTGTAAAGCATGCCGCCACTGGACTCTGGAGCAGCTGCATGCAAGCCTCACATCACCAAGTACAATGCCAAGCATCGGATCGAGTGGTGTAAAGCATGCCACCACTGGACTCTGGAGCAGCTGCATGCAAGCCTCACATCACCAAGTACAATACCAAGCATCGGATCGAGTGGTGTAAAGCATGCCGCCACTGGACTCTGGAGCAGCTGCATGCAAGCCTCACATCACCAAGTACAATGCCAAGCGTCGGATCGAGTGGTGTAAAGCATGCCGCCACTGGACTCTGGAGCAGCTGCATGCAAGCCTCACACCACCATGTACAATGCCAAGCGTCGGATCGAGTGGTGTAAAGCATGCCGCCACTGGACTCTGGAGCAGCTGCATGCAAGCCTCACATCACCAAGTACAATGCCAAGCGTCGGATCGAGTGGTGTAAAGCATGCCACCACTGGACTCTGGAGCAGCTGCATGCAAGCCTCACATCCCCAAGTACAATGCCAAGCGTCGGATCGAGTGGTGTAAAGCATGCTGCCTCTGGACTCTGGAGCAGCTGCATGCAAACCTCACATCACCAAGCATCGGATCGAGTGGTGTAAAGCATGCCACCACTGGACTCTGGAGCAGCTGCATGCAAGCCTCACATCCCCAAGTACAATGCCAAGCGTTGGATCGAGTGGTGTAAAGCATGCCACCACTGGACTCTGGAGCAGCTGCATGCAAGCCTCACATCACCAAGTACAATACCAAGCATCGGATCGAGTGGTGTAAAGCATGCCGCCACTGGACTCTGGAGCAGCAGCATGCTGCCACTGGACTCTGGAGCAACTGCATGCAAGCCTCACATCACCAAGCATCGGATCGAGTGGTGTAAAGCATGCCACCACTGGACTCTGGAGCAGCTGCAAACACAGCAGGGGCTGTAACGCAGGGAACCAATAAATATTAATGTCTATGTATTTTGAATGTGATGTCATAAGACCCTGTTGGTGTAATGGTCAGGTGCTTTTATCTGCACAGTATATCTTCTAATTTGGCAATGTAGTAAATTTAGAGAGATTTCTTATTAACTCGGCATTCTAGTAAATTTAGGGATGGATTGTATCAATGCTGCTGATCTCTCATTGATCCTGTATTGTAGTATTAATGCTGCTGAGATCTCTCGCATTGATCCTGTATTGTAGTATTAATGCTGCTGAGATCTCTCGCATTGATCCTGTATTGTAGTATTAATGCTGCTGAGATCTCTCGCATGGATCCTGTATTGTAGTATTAATGCTGCTGAGATCTCTCGCATGGATCCTGTATTGTAGTATTAATGCTGCTGAGATCTCTCGCATTGATCCTGTATTGTAGTATTAATGCTGCTGAGATCTCTCGCATTGATCCTGTATTGTAGTATTAATGCTGCTGAGATCTCTCGCATGGATCCTGTATTGTAGTATTAATGCTGCTGATCTCTCATTGATCCTGTATTGTTGTATTAATGCTGCTGATCTCTCATATTGATCCTGTATTGTAGTATTAATGCTGCTGATCACTCATATTGATCCTGTATTGTAGTATTAATGTTGCGGATCTCACATTGATCCTGTATTGTAGTATTAATGCTGCTGATCTCGCATTGATCCTGTATTGTAGTATTAATGCTGCTGAGATCTCTCGCATTGATCCTGTATTGTTGTATTAATGCTGCTGAGATCTCTCGCATTGATCCTGTATTGTTGTATTAATGCTGCTGATCTCTCATATTGATCCTGTATTGTAGTATTAATGCTGCTGATCACTCATATTGATCCTGTATTGTAGTATTAATGTTGCGGATCTCACATTGATCCTGTATTGTAGTATTAATGCTGCTGATCTCGCATTGATCCTGTATTGTAGTATTAATGCTGCTGAGATCTCTCGCATTGATCCTGTATTGTTGTATTAATGCTGCTGAGATCTCTCGCATTGATCCTGTATTGTTGTATTAATGCTGCTGATCTCTCATATTGATCCTGTATTGTAGTATTAATGCTGCTGATCTCTCATATTGATCCTGTATTGTAGTATTAATGCTGCTGATCACTCATATTGATCCTGTATTGTAGTATTAATGTTGCGGATCTCACATTGATCCTGTATTGTAGTATTAATGCTGCTGATCTCGCATTGATCCTGTATTGTTGTATTAATGCTGTTGAGATCTCTCTCATGGATCCTGTATTGTAGTATTAATGCTGCTGATCTCTCGCATTGATCCTGTATTGTAGTATTAATGCTGCTGATCTCTCATGGATCCTGTATTGTAGTATTAATGCTGCTGAGATCTCATTGATCCTGTATTGTAGTATTAATGCTGCTGATCTCGCATTGATCCTGTATTGTAGTATTAATGCTGCTGAGATCTCATTGATCCTGTATTGTTGTATTAATGCTGCTGATCTCTCATTGATCCTGTATTGTAGTATTAATGCTGCTGAGATCTCATTGATCCTGTATTGTAGTATTAATGCTGCTGAGATCTCATTGATCCTGTATTGTAGTATTAATGCTGCTGATCTCGCATTGATCCTGTATTGTAGTATTAATGCTGCTGAGATCGCATTGATCCTGTATTGTAGTATTAATGCTGCTGAGATCTCATTGATCCTGTATTGTAGTATTAATGCTGCTGATCTCGCATTGATCCTGTATTGTAGTATTAATGCTGCTGATCTCGCATTGATCCTGTATTGTAGTATTAATGCTGCTGAGATCTCATTGATCTTGTATTGTAGTATTAATGCTGCTGAGATCGCATTGATCCTGTATTGTAGTATTAATGCTGCTGAGATCTCTCATGGATCCTGTATTGTAGTATTAATGCTGCTGATCTCTCATGGATCCTGTATTGTAGTATTAATGCTGCGGATATACCCCTCATCTCACCCTGGTATAATAATACATGTATAAACCCCTCATTATAATGAAATCAGAGTAATTTGTGATTAAACTGGGACATCTCATTAATTAATAACATTTAATCTCGCACTTTAGTACATAGAGCGATGTCAGTAACCCTCACATCCCTCTGTCCTAGAGACCATACAGGTGTATCTAGAGCCTACACCTCCCCCGCCCCTTCCGCTGACCCCCATTATGACGTCATCACAAGGCGCCCCCTGTGGGACCCCTCTGTCTCTTACCCAGATGATGAGGCTGTCGCACAGCTCGGTCTCCTTGCCAGCCATGTTTCCCGTGCCGCTTGTCACTCTGCCTTTACCGCCTCCTCCGTCAGGCTGATCCTCTTGACCTTACCTGGAGACAGAGAAGGTGGGAGGTGACATGAGGCGCGGAGCAAAACCCCATTCCTAATTCGGGCGTAAAGGTTCCCATTCCCTATCCGCGCACGCTGCGAATGGAGCGTAAAGTAGCTTGGTGAATAACGTCATCGCGGGCACGCCCTCACACTGTCACCCGCAGCCTCCGCTCCTCCCATAAAGCCCAGTAAGACGCGCAGGTGAGTGCCACGCTATCTTAGCCAATCGTGTGCGCTGGAGCGCACCATGAGCCAATCAGTGCCAAGCGAGCGAGAAAGAAGGGTTGTGAGTAGTGGACGCGAGAATCAGGGGACGGGACTTAATCGGCACCTGCCTGTAGCCTTGCGCGTTGCTAGGTAACAGAGCAGCAAAATGGCGAAGGTGAGATGTATCATTATTCTCTCTGGTTCGTCGTGACCTACCACTCTCTGTACATGCCAAGCAGCGTACTGAGTAATAAGGGGGGCTGTACCCCTACAACAGCTAATCACACCTTACGAAATAAACGCTTAGCGGGTTAATTGCTGACCTCACTGTCACCCAGACTGCTGCCATCCTGTAATAATTACTGACCTCACTGTCACCCAGACTGCTGCCATCCTGTAATAATTACTGACCTCACTGTCACCCAGACTGCTGCCATCCCTGTAATAATTACTGACCTCACTGTCACCCAGACTGCTGCCATCCTGTAATAATTACTGACCTCACTGTCACCCAGACTGCTGCCATCCTGTAATAATTACTGACCTCACTGTCACCCAGACTGCTGCCATCCCTGTAATAATTACTGACCTCACTGTCACCCAGACTGCTGCCATCCTGTAATGATTACTGACCTCACTGTCACACAGACTGCTGCCATCCTGTAATAATTACTGACCTCACTGTCACCCAGACTGCTGCCATCCTGTAATAATTACTGACCTCACTGTCACCCAGACTGCTGCCATCCTGTAATAATTACTGACCTCACTGTCACACAGACTGCTGCCATCCTGTAATGATTACTGACCTCACTGTCACACAGACTGCTGCCATCCTGTAATGATTACTGACCTCACTGTCACCCAGACTGCTGCCATCCTGTAATAATTACTGACCTCACTGTCACCCAGACTGCTGCCATCCCTGTAATAATTACTGACCTCACTGTCACCCAGACTGCTGCCATCCCTGTAATAATTACTGACCTCACTGTCACCCAGACTGCTGCCATCCTGTAATAATTACTGACCTCACTGTCACCCAGACTGCTGCCATCCCTGTAATAATTACTGACCTCACTGTCACCCAGACTGCTGCCATCCTGTAATAATTACTGACCTCACTGTCACCCAGACTGCTGCCATCCTGTAATAATTACTGACCTCACTGTCACCCAGACTGCTGCCATCCCTGTAATAATTACTGACCTCACTGTCACCCAGACTGCTGCCATCCTGTAATAATTACTGACCTCACTGTCACCCAGACTGCTGCCATCCTGTAATGATTACTGACCTCACTGTCACCCAGACTGCTGCCATCCTGTAATAATTACTGACCTCACTGTCACCCAGACTGCTGCCATCCCTGTAATAATTACTGACCTCACTGTCACCCAGACTGCTGCCATCCCTGTAATAATTACTGACCTCACTGTCACCCAGACTGCTGCCATCCTGTAATGATTACTGACCTCACTGTCACCCAGACTGCTGCCATCCTGTAATGATTACTGACCTCACTGTCACCCAGACTGCTGCCATCCTGTAATAATTACTGACCTCACTGTCACCCAGACTGCTGCCACCCCTGTAATAATTACTGACCTCACTGTCACCCAGACTGCTGCCATCCTGTAATAATTACTGACCTCACTGTCACCCAGACTGCTGCCATCCTGTAATAATTACTGACCTCACTGTCACCCAGACTGCTGCCATCCCTGTAATAATTACTGACCTCACTGTCACCCAGACTGCTGCCATCCCTGTAATAATTACTGACCTCACTGTCACCCAGACTGCTGCCATCCTGTAATGATTACTGACCTCACTTTCACCCAGACTGCTGCCATCCCTGTAATAATTACTGACCTCACTGTCACCCAGACTGCTGCCATCCTGTAATGATTACTGACCTCACTGTCACCCAGACTGCTGCCATCCTGTAATAATTACTGACCTCACTGTCACCCAGACTGCTGCCATCCCTGTAATAATTACTGACCTCACTGTCACCCAGACTGCTGCCATCCTGTAATAATTACTGACCTCACTGTCACCCAGACTGCTGCCATCCCTGTAATAATTACTGACCTCACTGTCACCCAGACTGCTGCCATCCCTGTAATAATTACTGACCTCACTGTCACCCAGACTGCTGCCATCCTGTAATAATTACTGACCTCACTGTCACCCAGACTGCTGCCATCCTGTAATGATTACTGACCTCACTGTCACCCAGACTGCTGCCATCCTGTAATAATTACTGACCTCACTGTCACCCAGACTGCTGCCATCCTGTAATAATTACTGACCTCACTGTCACCCAGACTGCTGCCATCCTGTAATGATTACTGACCTCACTGTCACCCAGACTGCTGCCATCCTGTAATAATTACTGACCTCACTGTCACCCAGACTGCTGCCATCCCTGTAATGATTACTGACCTCACTGTCACCCAGACTGCTGCCATCCTGTAATAATTACTGACCTCACTGTCACCCAGACTGCTGCCATCCTGTAATAATTACTGACCTCACTGTCACACAGACTGCTGCCATCCTGTAATGATTACTGACCTCACTGTCACACAGACTGCTGCCATCCTGTAATAATTACTGACCTCACTGTCACACAGACTGCTGCCATCCCTGTAATAATTACTGACCTCACTGTCACCCAGACTGCTGCCATCCTGTAATAATTACTGACCTCACTGTCACCCAGACTGCTGCCATCCTGTAATAATTACTGACCTCACTGTCACCCAGACTGCTGCCATCCTGTAATAATTACTGACCTCACTGTCACCCAGACTGCTGCCATCCTGTAATAATTACTGACCTCACTGTCACCCAGACTGCTGCCATCCTGTAATAATTACTGACCTCACTGTCACCCAGACTGCTGCCATCCTGTAATAATTACTGACCTCACTGTCACCCAGACTGCTGCCATCCCTGTAATAATTACTGACCTCACTGTCACCCAGACTGCTGCCATCCTGTAATGATTACTGACCTCACTGTCACCCAGACTGCTGCCATCCTGTAATGATTACTGACCTCACTGTCACACAGACTGCTGCCATCCTGTAATAATTACTGACCTCACTGTCACCCAGACTGCTGCCATCCTGTAATAATTACTGACCTCACTGTCACCCAGACTGCTGCCATCCTGTAATAATTACTGACCTCACTGTCACCCAGACTGCTGCCATCCTGTAATGATTACTGACCTCACTGTCACACAGACTGCTGCCATCCCTGTAATGATTACTGACCTCACTGTCACCCAGACTGCTGCCATCCCTCTAATAATTACTGACCTCACTGTCACACAGACTGCTGCCATCCCTGTAATAATTACTGACCTCACTGTCACCCAGACTGCTGCCATCCCTGTAATAATTACTGACCTCACTGTCACCCAGACTGCTGCCATCCTGTAATAATTACTGACCTCACTGTCACCCAGACTGCTGCCATCCCTGTAATAATTACTGACCTCACTGTCACACAGACTGCTGCCATCCCTGTAATAATTACTGACCTCACTGTCACCCAGACTGCTGCCATCCCTGTAATAATTACTGACCTCACTGTCACCCAGACTGCTGCCATCCTGTAATAATTACTGACCTCACTGTCACCCAGACTGCTGCCATCCTGTAATAATTACTGACCTCACTGTCACCCAGACTGCTGCCATCCTGTAATAATTACTGACCTCACTGTCACCCAGACTGCTGCCATCCCTGTAATAATTACTGACCCCACTGTCACCCAGACTGCTGCCATCCCTGTAATAATTACTGACCCCACTGTCACCCAGACTGCCGCCATCCTGTAATAATTACTGACCCCACTGTCACCCAGACTGCTGCCATCCTGTAATAATTACTGACCCCACTGTCACCCAGACTGCTGCCATCCTGTAATAATTACTGACCTCACTGTCACACAGACTGCTGCCATCCTGTAATAATTACTGACCCCACTGTCACCCAGACTGCTGCCATCCTGTAATAATTACTGACCTCACTGTCACCCAGACTGCTGCCATCCTGTAATAATTACTGACCTCACTGTCACCCAGACTGCTGCCATCCTGTAATGATTACTGACCTCACTGTCACCCAGACTGCTGCCATCCCTGTAATAATTACTGACCTCACTGTCACCCAGACTGCTGCCATCCTGTAATGATTACTGACCTCACTGTCACACAGACTGCTGCCATCCCTGTAATGATTACTGACCTCACTGTCACCCAGACTGCTGCCATCCCTGTAATAATTACTGACCTCACTGTCACCCAGACTGCTGCCATCCTGTAATAATTACTGACCTCACTGTCACCCAGACTGCTGCCATCCCTGTAATGATTACTGACCTCACTGTCACCCAGACTGCTGCCATCCCTGTAATAATTACTGACCTCACTGTCACCCAGACTGCTGCCATCCTGTAATAATTACTGACCTCACTGTCACCCAGACTGCTGCCATCCCTGTAATGATTACTGACCTCACTGTCACCCAGACTGCTGCCATCCCTGTAATAATTACTGACCTCACTGTCACCCAGACTGCTGCCATCCCTGTAATAATTACTGACCTCACTGTCACCCAGACTGCTGCCATCCTGTAATGATTACTGACCTCACTGTCACCCAGACTGCTGCCATCCTGTAATAATTACTGACCTCACTGTCACCCAGACTGCTGCCATCCTGTAATAATTACTGACCTCACTGTCACCCAGACTGCTGCCATCCTGTAATAATTACTGACCTCACTGTCACCCAGACTGCTGCCATCCTGTAATAATTACTGACCTCACTGTCACACAGACTGCTGCCATCCTGTAATAATTACTGACCTCACTGTCACCCATTCAAAGCAGGTTATTGACTTAAGACACGGGATGTCTTAAACGGGAGATGCCACAGATTTAATCTTTGCATTTACCTGCAATTTTCCTATCACAATATATGGTATTTTTTAATTCTCTACATTCACAGTACAAACAGTGTTTAGGTGACGGATTCGATTTAAGAAACGTGATGCATGTATAATTGGGTAGCAGTGAGTGTGTTACATTAAACTGTCTGATATAAGCCTGAGTTGCAGTAGTTTGATGGGTGTGTGTCTAATAAAAACTGGTTTTAGATGTATAATCTGTGTATAAGATTTGTATATTTATATAACTAACGCTGAATGTGTTTATTATTATTCTTCTTCTTCATTTACATAACACCAGCATGTTCTGTGACATACTTAACACTAGGTTTATCACTATTATATAGTTTTTGTCTTTTGTAAAAACAATGTACAAGTTGTCTTTCTTTCTTATTAGAGCCTGTGATAAGAAGGTATTAACCATTCAGCATGTGTTACCATTTATAGAGGAGTTGAATGCTGTTATTATATATATTCCCCATTTTATCAGAGTTTTGATCTAATCCTCTCATACATTTTATAATAAAGTTTTAATATGCATGGAAACAAAGCTTATTTTCAATCCAGTCTCCCTTTAATATGTATTTCAATTTTCATATCTTTAAATGACAAGTATATAGCAGCATTATATGCCAGATCATATAGATTCTGACCTGTGCATGCACTGTATATAGCTCCTTGTGTTTATTTTATCTTTGAAACCTAAAACTATATGTTTAGATGGGTACCCAGGGCCCAATCTGACCCAGAAGGAGGCCTGGCCTGCAGGAGGGGGGCATTAATTACCATGTTTGCCACGATCTTGTAAATGGCACATGGAGAAAAGAAGGGTGTAAAAGATTCATCTTGTGTTGCAGCCCTAAGAAAATGGCTGGGAGTAGAAAGAGAGCCCACAGCTAAAAGATAGCATAGACAGACATTTTAAATAGAAATGCTTTCATGAAAGAATGCAAATAAATTATCTTTTATTGAGCTGTTTTCTGCTTGTATAGCTCTATCAGGGGATGAACATGTTGTTTGGAATCTCTGTTCTGTATAGCTCTATCAGGGGGCGGACATGTTTAGAATCTTTGCTCTGTATAGCTCTATCAGGGGTCGGACATGTTGTTTAGAATCTTTGTTCTGTATAGCTCTATCAGGGGCGGACATGTTTAGAATCTTTGCTCTGTATAGCTCTATCAGGGGGCTGACATGATGTTTAGAATCTTTGCTCAGAGGAAGGAAAATCTGACCCAAGATGTCTCCCCACTGATAGAGCTATACATATATAGAGGGCTCAATAAGGTGCTTTATTTGTATTCTTTCATTAAAGCCTTATAATTTAAAATGCTTACTGATGCAATCTCTCAATTAAATACTTTTTTTAAGCTGATTGTTTGATAAGGACAGTATTATGCTGATGTGAGTTTTCCCATTGTTACAGTTCTATAGAAAATGATATAGAAGAGACGGAATGGTGCTCAGCTACTGGAAATCCACTAGTACCCCATGGGTGGGCAGAACTACCCCACAGATCACCCAGTAATAGTCTCCTGCACAAGATAAACTGCTGCTTTTATTGTGAAATCAGCATTCGATTCAGAGCCTTCAAGGTTGTCTGTAACTTCATCTTATTCCGTGTATAGCTCTATCATTCTCCCTTTGTCTGTGAGCTGGCCTGACACTTTATACATTTTTAATGTTTCTGTCGTTAGTGATATAACCTAGAGACGCCGCTCATTACTCAACTGTCTCAATGTGTTTTCTAATTTTCTCGTTAATCTTCTCATTAATTTCGGTTCCATTTAAATAACATTATTCATTCGCTACCTTGGAGTGGTCTATCAAGATGGTGTAATACAGAGAAAGCTCTTAGCAGCATTCGATGTACAGTCTCTCTCTTTAAATAGTCACTGTTATTTTATCTGCACAGAGCTGAATGGTCTGTGGACAAATAGTACTTCCAAGACACTGCTGGAGGTTTAGATATGCGGCACTGTATTCACACGTCACTGCCCTTCTCTATTAAATTGTGTACTTTTCTATATCACACTATTGTGCCATTTGTTGCCTTGTCTCCACATATTGCTACATGGGAGACTGAAACTACATCTTCTAATACTATAAGCTAAAGATCAACAACACTGACACATAGAAACATAGAATGTGTCGGCAGATAAGAACCATTCGGTCCATCCAGTCTGCCCAATATTCTAAATACTTGTATTAGTCCCCAGTTCCCTATATTATATCTAGGATAGCCTTATACCTATCCCACGCATGCATAAAACCTTTGACTGTATCAACCTCTACCACTTCTACTGGAAGACTATTCCGTACATCCACTACCCTCTCAGTAAAGTAATACTTTCATTAGTCCCTGGCCTTATCTTATATCTAGGATAGCCTTATACCTATCCCATGCATGCTTAAACTCCTTCACTGTATTAACCTCTACCACTTCTACTGGAAGACTATTCCATGCACCCACTACCCTCTCAGTAAAGTAATACTTTCATTAGTCCCTGGCCTTATCTTATATCTAGTATAGCCTTATACCTATCCCATGCATGCTTAAACTCCTTCACTGTATTAACCTCTACCACTTCTACTGGAAGACTATTCCGTACATCCACTATTCCGTACATCCACTACCCTCTCAGTAAAGTAATACTTTCATTAGTCCCTGGCCTTATCTTATATCTAGGATAGCCTTATACCTATCCAATGCATGCTTAAACTCCTTCACTGTATTAACCTCTACCACTTCTACTGGAAGACTATTCCATACATCCACTACCCTCTCAGTAAAGCAATAGTACCTGATATTACTTTTAAATTGTTGCCCCTCTAATTTTAGACTATGTCCTCTAGTTGTGGTAGTTTTTCTTCTTTTAAATATACTCTCCTCCTTTACTGTGTTAATTCCCTTTATAGAAACATAGAATGTGTCGGCAGATAAGAACCACACCAAAGTTAGAGGCTATTGATTTGGGCGCATATACAGAGCAGTATCCTGCACCATCCTTGTGAGTTTGATCCCTATTGCTGGGCAGTTTTTGTGTCATTATCGATGTTTAACTCAGAGAACACAGTTGAGTTTTTAATTCTCTGCATTTTGGGTTATATCACTGGAGAAGTGACCCCTGCTATAAACATACTCCATCTAAAATATCACTGTTATAAGTATCATATTATTACATTTAGCCCACGACAATATCAATTAACAACATTCATTAATTATTCACTTTTATTGGAATATTCACTAGTCTACTTATTTTTTCCACTTTTCACTATTTCAATTTAAGGACTGAACCATACTGCGCTCCTTCTATATGTTATTGTTGGGATTAGTGGAGTATAGTGTGGATATGTCAGATGATTTCATTCCTAATGTCACACTGGGGCAATAGGGGATCTTTTGCAGACCACCATCCATGCCAACACAATAGAGTCCCGTGAGATAGTCTGGGAAGCACCAGCATTCTATTGTGGAAAGGGGGAAATGATGTCATATGCCCCCTGTGCCCACAGCCAAATGACAAGAAATCCCACGAGAATAAAAGGGAACCACAGTTGTAGGTACTTTGTTGCATTTGTGGCATGTGGTAGGATCTCAGTCACCTCTATTAAAAAAAAACCAGTACCCATTCCAGTTCTGATGTCCGGAAATAACGGCACAGGGACTTGAAACCTGACGGACTGGGTCGCTTCCTTACCAGTTCTTCACAGGTTAGCGTCCGCTCTGGTAAGCATGAATAGCTGATATCTGTTTTAGACCTACTGCCCTGGGCTTACCTGACTTAGCTTTCTCTGATCTAGCCCCTCAGCTCTGCTATCCTAAGACCAGACAGTCTCTCACAACTCAAACGTGCAAATAACTACAAGTATTCACTTAAACCACACTCGCAGGATGAGTGAGGATGCCATGCTTTTTATTCTTCATAGTGCACTTTTTTTTTTAGCTCATTCAAAACTCAGGAGATCAATTACCGGGTAACTTTCTGACCCGGTTGCTGGAACCCAAACCTGCTTTAACATCTGACATGCACCAAGTGCAGAGGGCATAGAATATCTGACTTTTTCAGGAGCTGGGAGTTTATTGTAAGGTTTCATAACATACTTTATAATCACAGACACAATACGTTGTGTTACTGTGTAATATTCTGGCCATTACACTAGCTGACAAGGGGACAAGATGCCAATGTGGTTGCACAATGCAGTTTATTAATAGACTTGGTTAGCTAACAGATATAACCTGTTATATTCTACCTTCATTGGGTAAGTATCTGGCTAAAGACACTGGCCCAGATTCCTTGTTCTGACCACAAAGCCAAGTTTAGTGTTTCTGTATTGGCTACAAACCCAGGCTGGCATGTACTCAGGTCTGAGCTTTCCCTTCACATGCCAAGCATGCTGGTCTTACATCTCCAACAAATGATCCAGGTCACGTAATGGACATACAGAGCTGGAACCCAACCGCTCGGAGAAAAATGGACATTTCTGCTTTTTTTGTGGTTTTTGGTTTTTATTTTGCAAAAAATATATACATTACATTAACGGTGGCCAAAAAAGTATGGAATTATTCAACTTAATAAACAAATGACAGCCTTTGTGTGTCAGATCTGGTCTTTCACCCATACAAAAAAAATCTTTAACCCCTTAGAGACAATAGATGTGGTCAGTTTAAAAAACAAAATCATGTTACATTTAGTTTTGTTATGACAAACATGGCATCAAAAGACCATATGTTTCCTTCAAAAAACGCTATATATATTTGGTACTAAATTAGATAGAGAAGTTACAGTTATAAAATCCCAAGATAACTCTTGTGCTTCAGGGGTTGAGTACACAATATCCAACAGATAACTGTCACAGAGAGCGTAATATCTATCATATTTGCTGGATTATAAAACACCCCTGATTAACAGACGACCCCCCTTTGAATCTTATTGAAAAAAACCAAAAGGCCTGAATATAAGACCACCACTCTAGGTGGGAATAAATCCAAACCCCTGTTGTGAGGGAGTGGCAGATTTTAGAAATCATATGATACCCTCTATTCCATCGTGTTGTGATAGATTAAACCAGTTCTGGCTGCTGATTATTACACGGTGGGGGGCTGGAAGATTTGCTGACTCTGTCAGGATGGACACCATCCTGTTGCACAATGGTTCATGGAGTTTGGCAGTTAGGATTGCCATGTATTGCATCTTATAGACTCAGCACTGGCTTCAAACCAATGTTTTACCAGCCAGATGATGTAATACTAACTGGATGGCAATGTTATGGGTAGTGCATCCCTATGGCACACTTTCAAATGAAGGAAAATACACACGTCTAACACTGAAATCAGTGTGCAGTATCCAGCTAGCTCATCTAATAATGTCATGTGCATTGTGCAAATACACAACGTATTTCCTGGTATGGGATTACATGTGTTAGAAAGATTTACATACATAAACGGAATCAACACAGTAACGGAGGAGAGTATATTTAAATGAAGAAAAACTGTCACAACTAGAGGACATAGTCTGACATTAGAGGGGCAACGATTTAAAAGTAATATCAGGAAGGATTGCTGTACTGAGATGGTAGTGGATACATGGAATATCCTTCCAGCAGAAGTGGTAGAGGTTACGGGACATGTAGAGCTCGGTGGGACAACAGGATTCAGGACCATGATCCAGATCACATTCTTGGTCAGTTTGAGTGACAATACCGAATGTGACAGCGCTTTGAGTGACAGTTGGGAGGTATGTGCATAATATAAGGCCAGGGACCAAATATTTTACACATTCAATCGGCAATGTGGGTATCTGGCTGGGTCGAACCATCGAAGGAAGTCTCCAAGCCAGGCACAGACGCCCCTTCCAAAATAAGTTAGAACAGACAAAGAAATCAGATGAAATATTAAATAAATGGGATAAAACAGACCAGATCTGCAGGCTCCTGGTAGAAGACAGTGGGGTGCAATACCTTCATTTACTTTCACTAAATATGTAGAAAATGTTTGGATTGGGGTAAAAATGTGTTATGTGTAAAGTAAGGGGGGCTCAGCTGGCTTGAAGCAGCCCCCCCCAGGTTACCATCATATCCCGATCTCTGAATCAAAGACTATTTAATTGCACAATCTATCCATTTCATCGCTGAATCATTTCCTTTATGTTGAAATCGTATTTGACCTTTTCATCCCCCCCCCCCACGCCCCCCAGTTCATTTCCCCAGAGATTTACCAGAAATATTCCCAATCGCGATAAAACAGGACTGGCCCCGGCTTCTCAAATGTCATGACTAAAATACCTGTGGATTGGACATGACTTGAGTTAATGGTTGACAGACGGAACGAGTAATAATTTGACTAAATCTCCCATTTATTTATTTATTTATTTCCCCCTTTTTTTTTAAGCCGATAATCCCTCCCCATGTAGTAATCATTTTGTGTAACATTTTATTTATTCTTCTCCGCATGGCCTCACTGTTTGTTTGTTTTATTAAGGGAGCCTTGACACTGCTTTTATCGTGTTAATGGTTAACGGGTCTGGTAGAGCTGGGTTCTGTGTACAATGACACTGCTCCCAGTCAGCTGATGCCAGGCTGCTGGTTATACGTGCAACTCTGAATGTATACTGCATTGCACATCCGCTAGTATGCTCAGTCCACATCTCTCCATCTCACCGGAGCCCAGGTAGGATTATATTACCTGTAACCACTAAACAATGGCCCAGTTCCCACCCGGACCACTGCAAAACTATTGGATTTTGATTTTCTAATGTTTAGAGGGTGTTTTCAGGCATTTATCTATTAGGATAGAGTTTTGTCATCCGTCTGAGGTCGTTAAAATGAGGGCCATTAAACTGGGTAACGGCGACATCCCCGGGTCATACTCGTAAACCAGAGAATATCTGGATGTACCCCTCCTGGTTAAACACGTTATTTAGAAAACTGCAGGGAATTGAGAAGGGAACTTCAAACTTACGGTCTAAGTAGTTGAATAAATTCTCCCATTGAGCTATACTTCAAATGCTGCTATATTTTGCGCTTACATTTGCATTTAAAACTTATTATGAGCAAGTTGTTATTATTATTGCACACTAGAAGACTATTCTATGCGTCTGCCAGGCTTTATAAATTATATATAAAAATAAGCTATATATAAAAATAAACCATATATCCAGTTCTGCTCCTAAATTGTCTGCTTTCTGTCGTTTGAGAATCACCCATCTTGTAATTTCTACTCATTTTATAGACATTAAAACAACTTCACATAGAGTGGTGAATGCAAGGAATCGTCTTCCAGAAGAAGTAACTTCTTCCAAAACAATGAAATGCGTTGGCTGGGTATATCCTGGGTATAGGACATGACCAGGAATCCTTTGTTTGTGTCTAATAATACTACATCTTCAGCGTTAGAGAGGAGATAAGGGAATATACAGTCACGTTTGAAAAACTCAGTGAAATTCAAATTTAAGGCCAAAATTGCCAAATTGTTAAAATTCTCCCATTCACTGGCCTTACGTGTGAGATTTCCCTGCAGCTCTCTTCATGGAGTAGACCCTAAGATTTTAGTAAATCCACTCCATAGAATAACATAGGAACTGGAGAGGTTTCTGTTATCGCAGTACACATTCTCCATCACCTAATAGCGCACTATGGGCTTTATTCCTGAAAGGGAACTGACAAGGGAGTTCCAAACTTGAGACCAAAGTAGCCAAGTTTGGAAAAATTCTCCAATTCAGCTGCATTGGAGAATTTTTCCAACTCTGCTTCTTTGGCCGTAACACTGCAATTCACTTGTCAATTACCTCATGGATAAAGCACTATAGCTGCAGAGATTAAGCTCTATCAAGTCCAGTGACATTCCTATGGTGGCCGAGAGTCACTTTTGTTAATGCACATTAGAGAAACCTTGTCTTTCTATTGAGTTTTCATGCAATGAAAATGTTACCTATTGAATAGAAGAAGATGGCCAACGCATTTTACAGTGACAATGTGGCATTGGAACTGTTACACAATCATTATATCCTAGATAAGCCATTACATAAAGTGCTTATAATAACATGGAGCGATAGAACTATAAAATGATGTTTATAATTAAGAAATATATTGGGGGTCAGCCCCAATAATGCACAAACATTTACTGGGGTCAGTGACAGACAATTTAATGATGTTCTGTGGAGCCTGCCTATCCGTGAATATATCGGTGAATATATTGGTGAACCCTCAGTGTTATTGCACAGTTACAGTCCATGTGATTCATTTATTTCTGCTCAGCGTAGCTTTCATCATAACAAACAGTGATTATCATCTCGTGTGCAATGTACAACTAGTGCTTCTCTGTGCAATGATCTGTCGGGAAAGGCCCATCACAGACAATCCTCCGTCTGTGCTTTCAAACTTCCCGCAATAAAAAAACAGACGGATTTGGAAAATATGCTATGTATCAGGGATAGACAGGATCCCTACTGCTGGCTCCCACATATCATTTCTGATGGTTGTACAAAGAACTCTAAGTTTAATTTCCCTGGCTCCTAAAAATAACCAGGCTGGCTCCTGGATGGGTCGGTCTGGCTCCTAATGTCTACAGAAATGTATCAAGCCCTGGGATGGGACACTTGCTTTAATTAAATAGTACCTTCATTTACCTTGTATATTTTATATTATTATAAGACAAATAAATAGTATGGAACCCAGGTTACACAGTGATATCTATAGGTTAATTCTAGAAGAATCCCAAACCTGCGAGCCCTGCACTCAGTTCTTCTTTAAGAGTTTTTTTTATTTTTACAAAGCACTTTTCTTGAAGTCACATTAGTGCACACTCCGAATCATCCGTCCACAATGAATGTGGGTTTTACTAACCTACTTAATGGCTCTCATCTTATTGACCTCTCAAGGTCTCATTGACCTCTCATCTGAACCTGCCCCTATAAAGTCTGAACAGATGCTATGTCTGGACTATTTACCGACTGAGCTCTCTCAACAAAGTTTCAAGAGAATTATATGTATGAAATTATTGAGGTATACATTGTAAATTAGGAGAAAAATGTGTTTTTAAATGTGCCTGTGGAGTCTCCTGCTTATGACATCACCTGTGGCACGGTATGCAAATTAACTGGGTTTCAAATGAAAATGTGTAATTTGCATACCGTGCCACAGGTGATGTCATAAGCAGGGGACACAGACACATTTAAAAACACCTTTTTCTTCTAATTCATCCATTTACTTGCAGTTTTGTTTACACAATATATAGATCATTTTCAATTTTTTTTACTCTCTACATTCACAGTATAAGCGCTGTTTAGGTGATATGGGGCCTTTAAACAGAGACTGGTGGTTTTTATAAACCTATAGATAGGTCAGTAGGTTCTTTCTCTTGGGGTTTAGCACCTCCCAGCATTCCTAGACCTTTGTACCTGTTACAACACACCTTCCACTAACCTATTTCCCTTACATGATTATCAGTGACTGGGATAGTATGTTACCTCACAGGTAATATTTATATATATATAACCACAACATTGAGCTTAAAGGGACATTCCAACTGGTTCAAGGAAACAAGGGTTAAACAAAACATGTCCCGGGACTTGTAAGTAAACCCAACACACGCAGGGTTACTGTCAGCACACGCACAGCCAATCAGAGTGGGGGCTCGTCACGCTTTGACAGCCAAATGCGAGGGTCTCTCGCTGCTAGCACAGAGAGAGACCCTGGTTTTTGCATGGAATCAGCAGGGGGGGCCTAGTTAACTATCAATAGTACCTGCTAGTTTATCCTCATACTAGGGACAACGGACATTTCACTTGTGCTTCTATATTAGAAACACAAGTGAAATATAAAGTTTAGTGTCCCTTTTAATGATTTGCAGACCTCCTACCAACAAAGTAGGTTTTCCTTATTCTGAATATTGGGTTTCTTGCCCTGACATTTGCATATATAATATAAAGTCTTTTAAAGACCGTGCATCACCCAAACCTTGTTTACACTGTGAATATAGAGAATTAAAAAGAAAGATCTATACACTGTGCTAGCGAATGCATAGACCGAGAGACCGGAAAGGTGTCACTCAGTCTGGCTGGGTCCGGTCAATTTACTGCAAACTAGACAATCTGCATTAAATCCATTTGATCACAGAGGAAATTTACTGCTTTATTCCAGACTCTCTTGTGTGAACAAACCTGATATGAAGGCCCAAAAAAGAGAAAGAGGAACACAAAATACATCTCATAAAGTAAGTCCCCTTATACCCAGCGGGGAAACATAACATTTGGCATAGAATTCCTATGTATTTACGGTTTTATATTAAATACCTCTTCAGCTGTGATAAGTGACAGGCTTTATTTTGGTTCTCTATAGCTTTGTAGGTAAAGGGGTATCGCCACCTGGCTTGGTTTCTGTATGTTGTACATGTGTTTAATTTAGTTCAAATGCAGTTATTTTTTCTTTAAAACAATTTACAGTTTTACATTGAAAATAATTTCGCCGGGGTTTCTAAATTCAAGGACATCCCATGAGGAGGGGCTTGTCGAGAGAGGAGGGGCTTGGAGGGAGAGGAGGGGCTTGGAAGACAAAGGCGGGACTTTTGCCATAGGAATAATCTATTGCACTCTCTAGGAGACAGAAAGAGTTTAGGGAAAACCAAACAAGACGGATCTGTCCTTTACATGCATGCAGTGCTCCCCTAAGATATATATATATATATATTTGGACGCTGTTGGTGTCACTGACAATTCACAAGGATAAAACATGCAAAGCTCTGTGTAACTGTCTAGTGGTAAAGAGGGGGCAGATTACATTTTTGGTGGGTGACATTTTCTTTCTGTCATTCTAGGACGTCTCCAAATGCCGTCAGCCCCATTTTCACACTGATTTAAACTGTCCGGTCTGCCTGCAGACAGCAACCCTCCCCGTCGAGACCAACTGTGGCCATTTATTTTGTGGTAAGCATCCTCCGTAATGTGGCACGTGGCTACCTATTATGAGGCAATTATTAATCGCTGTAATAATCATTAGCAAAACATAACCTCAGATTTATTTCTGTGTCAGGTCACATGGGAATGGCTTGTTACCAGGGCGACTGTAAACTGATGATCAATAAAGTGATGATCAATAAAGTGATGATCAATAAAATGATGATCAATAAAATGATGATCAATAAAATGATGATCAATAAAATGAGTGCCACTAGAACTGGATAATGATAAAGATTCCTGAATATTCAACGAAAATAACATCCCCTGGATGTAAATATTGTAAAGTCTGCAGGACACGTGGCCTCTGGTTACATTGCTTGTGTGTATTGAGCAATATTTGGTGCTTTGCACTTGTCCCCCTCTGTTTACATTCATGACTTGCACATTAAGAGGTGAATGAAACACAGATCTACATTTCAACATTAAACAAACACGGGCTGCCGTCTATTTATTTATGTTTATTGATACAGAAGGGATGAGTTTTATCTGTGAACGAATAATGTTTCACAGTGTTGGTAATTCTGTTCCTGAAAATCTCGCTTTTAATAGAAAGAATATTGAAGGAAAGAACTCGTTATAATTTGAGATCACTTTGTTTTATTTGGCTGATTAGTTAAAAAGATCTAAAATAAGTGAAAAAGACCTAAAATATGGGAAAAAGACTGTGAAATATGGGATTTCCCCGTCTATTTACTGCTGGGTAACATGTGTATATTAGAAAGAGCACAGCCAGAAAAATAAACCTCCTGACAAGCGAAATCTAAGCTTTATTCTGAAGGACTTGTGTTTAAAATACAGCTAGTATTTAAATCCTGGTCGCCGACCAGACAATGCACAGATAATAATCTAAGCATGGCAGCCTGCAGTCGACTTTACAATGCAGATTGACAGAAGCAATCAAAGTACAAATGCTTATAACTTTCCTTGCGTAAGGTGCTCCTCTATATATAGGCCCACCGGAAAGTGACCCATTACTGGTACTTTAAATGACCGTAAACTATTGCCGATCAGTGAGATATCACTGGGAAGGGCTGCCAACCAGCCGGTAAATTACTGGCAGACCGGTAAAAAAAAGAAAAGGCCAATGTTAAGTGTATAGAGGCAATACATGTATTTATTTAATTTGAAGAAATGGGGGTAACCCTATACGTATATAAAGATGTCATTACTTCTCCATAGCAATCTATAAAACTGGCTAATTAAAAGCATTTTCAGAATGTTTGCCCTTTAAGGACAATGGATCAGGATGAATGAATTGGACACAGTAATTTCCCAGAATCCCACTGTCATCTCATTAACACCGATTAGTGATGTAGTTTGTCAGAGGGCAGACAATGACACTGGCAATATATAACGTGCGAGTCTATATAATCATACATCACGTTCCCCTGCTCATCCCCCGTCTATCTGAGGCTGGCAGCAGTTGCCGGCGTTTGGTTGGCAGATCATGCTTCAGTTTGCCCTGGATGCCAGGCAGCAGACATAGACCAGGATATACCTGCCCTATCACAGCAACCACCGGACACTTCTAATGAGAAAGCCAAGGTCACAGTGACCCTTAGTTTGTGACACTGATTATATTGCCTGATTACAATGATTACATTGTGCACCCCCCCCCTCCCGGCTTTGTGTCTCTTCCGCGTACTTTTATATAGTCTGCATTTTACCGGTAGCGGTCATAATATATGACAGTATATATCTGCGCACGCTAAAGAATTTTCTTTGAGAATATTTTGTGAAAAATGATTATTATTCTGCGTGGGAAAATGACAGCAACTTGTAATAAGTGGTAATAAAAAAAATATCCGCAAATATGTCCGTTCCCAGTTTGCTCATATTTACTAATTGGGTGTTAAAGGTTTAGTACATTGGAACAAAAGAGCAAAGAGCGAAAATCGTTTTGCACATAACATTCCTTAAGCTTTTTTTTTGTAATTGCGCCATTTGGGCTAACGGTGCAGATGGGACAACGCATAGTGGCCAACATCGGCCATGTTTCCAAGGACAAATATTTGTTCCACGTGCTGCAGAAAGAGCATGCAAAGTGCTGCCCGGCAGTATGTAGGATGGATATACACACAGACACAATCCAATTAATTAATCGTGGTAGGTCCTATGAGATCTCCACCCTGATTAATTAATTGGATTGTGTCTGTGCGTATATCCATCCTACATACTGCCGGGCAGCACTTTGCATGCTCTTTCTGCAGCATGTGGAACAAATATGTGTCCCTGGAAACATGGCCGATGTTGGCAACTATGGACAATGTTGCAATGTTATTATCATGGAGGGGTTAAATATTATCATGTTCCCTTTGGTTGCATCATGTGAAAGCCTGACCAGGGGCAGTCCAACAGGAGATTGTGCAAATCTTTCTTTCAACCTGACCTGACGGCTATTTTTAAACACATGGCTGCCATTTTTATTGGCAGAAGCCCTGAAGCATGCTGGGTAATTGTTTCATATTCTGCACAGCACCATCTGCTGACGCTACCGATAATATATCTGTTTGTATTCTGAATATTGCACAGTAAAAATGTTCCTCAGGGAGACAGAATAACCCATAATTAGCAGCTCCACGGAGTCATTGATTTAGTTTTTTGGAGTAAGGTGTCAGACGTAATCATTTTCACCTTGTAGAAAAAAAATATGTCGGTAACAGGTTTGTTTCAAGGGAACGTTGCTTGTATAGTGACTGTGCGTAATAAAATAATAATTTGGGGTAGATTCTGTGACCCCCGTCATTTGTAAAAGTATAATTAACGGGATTTTAACAGTTATTTTTTTTATTAAAATTGCAGCAAATGCCTAAAATAATATAAAACATGTCTGCGGCGTCTTCTGTCTATGACAACACCTGTGGCCTTAAATGAACGACTTGTCAATGGGGAATGTGTAATTTGCATATCAAAGTGATTTTGTAGCAGTTGACATCTTTCTAAACATATATTTCTCTTATTTTATCCATTTGCACCAAATTCTGCCAACACAATGTACAGATCATTTTTAAATATTTTACTATTATTATAGTTGCCGCCATGTTTTAAATTTTTAGCCACACCCACTCTGGCAGTTTTATCACATGCCCCACCCACATTAATAGTTTTATTATCTGTGCAGAGCTGTGTATACTGCATTCACGCTCTAGTATAATCTCTCTATACATACATAGACGCGGAAACAGGCCTTTCGTTTGCCAAAAGGACATATTGTGCCTTAGACAGCAGTGACCTTCCTCAGGAAACTGGGGTCTCAGCTCCCCAGAAGGATAGACCAGGAGCCAGGGCCAAATGTCACTGTGCCCCTTCCAGAAGCAGCAGGAAATGTGTGAAATGTGTTGGCTGTAATTACTGCTCAGCTGTCTGACCTGCACCTTCCACACTGATCCTGACATGTGTTCAGGAAAATCCCAGGGAAACATCATAGTGAATTATCCACATCCCACTCGGATCTAGTCAAATACTATTTAAAAGTCCGGCGAGCTTCCTGCAAGCTTAATTAATTAATTCATGCTGGTTAGTCCAGCGTGTGAAGGTTTTGGGAGGGAGGTGGGGAGAGCACCCCGTAACTGTCCTACATGACGTGGGAAAAGAGTTCCTTGGAAAACGAGTCCAGCGCATGGACACACTTATATAGCGTTAGAGTGTGATGGAGACGCATAGCGCTGACACCCCCCATACTAAACCCCGCCCCTTTTAGAGCCATGTTACCAGTGGAGCGTGTTTGGAGATATGTATTCACAGTGGGGTCCATTCACTAAACTGTGGTTCTTTCCTGACAAGAGAACTGCGGAAACCAGGCATCAATAGACAGGCTGAATTGGAAAATACGGTGCGGGGGAGTTTTTCGGCTAATTTTGCCTGATTGGTTTTGCTGCTCCCTTGTCAGTTCATCGTAGTTCACTGTTTAGAGAATTGATATGAGAAACCACAGTAAAGTCTCTATTTAAAGGACAAGCGCTTGGCAAATAATAATGTTTAAATAGAAATGCTTTAATGAAAGAATACAAATAAAGCACTATGCTTGTATAGCTCTATCAGGGGGCGGACATCTTGGATCAGATCTTCCTTCAGACGGGGCGAGTATTAAGTATTAAGGATTGGTATGCATGATGAACTGACCATGTGGATTGTTAGTTATTTACAAGTTTATATTACATTCTGTGAATCCCCAGGTCAGTATAATATCGCTATCTATTCATTGTTTGTGTAAAATGAAGCCTGGGAATAAATGGATCTTGTGTGTTTGTGTTTTAGGGTCCTGTCTTATGGCGTACTGGAAACACGACCCCTGGTTAGGAGCCATTAACTGCCCCCTGTGCAGACAAAAGGTAAAAACATCAAGTAAAACAGAATATTATTCAGTAAGATTCCCTGACTTTACGGCTTAGACACCATTCTGCCACAGACTCAGTATAATAAATATTAAACCTAAAAGCTGCAACATTAAGTCCATAAGCTTGTTTGGAGGACCCCACTAGGTTTCTCCCCCACAAATATGGAGGAACAAGGTGAAAGTGCAGCCCTCCAGGGCAGTGAGAGCCTTGAATGCAAAAAACTTTATCAAACGGACAAGCGCCAACATAAATGGCAATAGAGAATAAGTGCCAACATAAATGGCAGCGGGTGAATGAAAGGAATGTAAGTTTTAAGCCTTGTGGCTCTTCCTCATATACCAACCTCTTACTCGCAAGCTGGCCTAGGGGTAAGAGCCTCCAGGACTAAAACTCGTACAGCATTCACTCATCTGCTGCCCTCTTTATCGTGTCAGGTCTCTGTGTAATAAAGTCTCCAAGATGGCCTCCGGTGAGGCGTTGTTCTGTGTACAGAGGGGAATGCTTCCTGATCTTCTTATTAAATCGCTTGTGACTCGGGAGAGATAGATTTCCCCCCGTTCTCACGGTGTCTGTCTTATGTTTTTCTCGCACAGGTCATTTTCCTCTATAAGGAGTTTGGTGAGGTCCAGCGGGATGAAACGGGCAGAGATATCGTCCAGGACATCAGACGTTACAACAATCGCTTCTCCGGCAAAGCTCGACCTGTATGTTTTATAACTGTCAAAATAAGTGTTATAAAAAGGGTTCCTGTTATTTATATCCAAAAAGTACCATCGTACACCCCCGCTCTGTGCGGTGGGGCGAATAAAAGTTACCTTGTGGGTGATAAGATCATCGGGAGGGTTTAGCCCCTCATTAATACAGCTGTCAGCATATGTGTAGTACAACAATGATGGCTAACCATGGCACTGCTGGTGTTTGAGACTGCAAATCCCATGATGCTTAGTCAGACTAAAGCCATCACTGCCCTCAATATTGAGATGGATATTGTGTAACACCTTGGTAATAACAAGACCTCTTCTTCTCCTGCAGTTTACAGACTACCTGTGTGATCTGCCGTCTCTTGTACACCTCGTACTGAGAAGACTCTTCACGATTGGTGGCCTTGTGTGGATCTTCTGCCTTCGAGTCATCGTCTGCTCGTTCGGGGCCATCATGTGCTTGTCTTCGCCGTTTGATGTGCTTCAGGACCCTCTGTGTGGTATCCTCAGCACCATCGACGACCTAGTTGTGGTATTCATTCTTCTGATCTGCATGATCAACATTGTACAGCAACTCCAGTCCGACGGACTCAACATGGTCCATTCCAGCTCTCCGAGCATCTTATCGGAGTCCTGAGCGGCAACAGAACTTCATTATCACTTGGAATCACAACACCACCAGAATGACCATGGATGGTAGTTAGCGCTACATTAAACCGACCATGCTTTCTAAAAACCAGTCCTGTTGTTTATGGACACAGCAGCTTGACTTAAAAAAAGAAATGATGAACAAGTTAGCCTCGGGGAGAAGGACCTGTGTCTCGTAACAGCACCACCTATAACTTTAAAAGCATCATGATTGTGTCTCAATACGAAGGCTTAAAGCTGCAGAACAAATACAGGGAATTAAGAGATACTTATTCCCCATTCTCACTGCATCAGTTCAAAGTGGACCTGTTATATGTTCTCAACAGTACATATGCACAATCATATTGTTTGTCTCTTGTGCGTAGAGAATAAGTCCCAGCATGCACCTGCCCTGTCTGTTTCTGATTGGCTGCCAGTTCTGCGTCCATTTGGAGATGACGCCGAAATGAGAAGAGCGGAGATAGAGTCAGATATTTGCAAAGTGAGTTTACAGGTGTAGACTGAACTGTATGAATGAAAAATCTTCTGGACATTTTTCCGAGCATATCTTAAACTACATAGAATATATGATATGCGAGGATCAATTTAAACATCTCCCAAAATAAGGTTCAGGAATTTGGATTATTTTTGTAAGTAAGAATGATTTGTATATCTTGAGTGCTTCCTGTATTTGGTACTCTCAATATACTTCTCTGTGTTATTTGTTACAATGTGTAAAATATATTTATTTTGAATATTTCTTTCCTTTTGTATTAAAGTTCTTTTAACGTGTGTTCAAACATCACCTTGCGCAGTGAAGCACATAACATCTTCTCTCACTAGATTTTAGAAAATAAAATCTGTTTTCATTCAGAATTTTTGCAAACTTACAAATTTTGGAACTGATATCGGGGAGAAATAAAAATAACGTAGAAATTGTATGTCTGGTGTGAACTGTGATCTAGACTCTGTCTCCTGCTGATGACATCATTTATGGTCAGAGTTAGCCTGGAAGTGATGATGTCACACACTGTAAGAGGTCCAATCAAGGCCATGGCAGTAAATCCCTGTTCGTCAGTGAGGTTGTGGCTGTTGGATTGAAATGTGCAACTTGTAAAGTTTGGCTCGTTCAGTGGACGATGGTCTTTATCCCCACCCACTCACTCTTGGCTCCTCCCAGCTATTCTGCTAAGAATTTAAATGGACACTGGTTGTGCCACATATCAGATTTAACGCTGTTAAATGTTAACGGTGGGTTGAAAACGTAATTTTATTTGCAAGTCAAATAGTTCAGTAGGACCTCAATAAATCCTGCAGATTGGGGGGAGTCAATATTGTAAACATCTCCCAAGTGTCTATTTAGGAGGCACAGTCTCAGTTTTGCACCCAAATGCCCCCTTCCTCCCCTGTTGTCCCTTTTTTCATAAGTCGCAGATCTCCAAAGCAATGAAACCCTAAATAAAATGAGTAAAATGTGTTTTTAGATTAATTTGTGAACATAAAGTACCTTTATTCTTACGGTAACTGATCAAATGACATAAAAAGTTTCCAGTTGGCCATTAAGCCGCTGAAAATGTTTTGGTATTGCCCCACGCATGCGCCGTTAGCCACTCCCACAAAATTAGAGAGTCCCTCGGCGGTCCTTGGAAGTGTTGGCAGGTATGATTTTATTATCTTGCTGTAGAGTGGGAGGAGAGGGTCGGGTGAGTGGAAGATGAGAAAATGAAAAACAAGAAAAGCAAAACATGCTGTAAAAATTATTTAAAAAACCCAAAAAGCAATTTAGTCAGTACGCTGTTATTGTTTATTTAGCAGCGCAGTTTGCGTTGGTTTCTGCCGACGCGAGAGAGGTGGGTCTGGACCTGCTGTCACTTTGCACTGACTCGCAGAGTTGGCATGACTCTTCATCTTCCTCCCCCAGTGCCTGCCCCCCTGCCAGCAAGCAGCCTGTCTGCTGCCCACCTCCTCCTTCCAAACCCTCCCTCCTTTGTGTTACATCTTAACCCCTTTCCTCTCCCAGCTTTAGCCATCGATGGTCTCCCACGCCCAAATAATCCAGTCCTTACACCCCCAGTGGGCCATCACTATGCGTTAATACAAACAGCTAATAAACTAGGCGTATACAGCAACACAAACCCATATAATGTCACTACACAGTAAAATGCGTTGGGATTTTTTCTTTTGGACTGCGGTGGGTTAATGGGGCAGTCAAATCTTTCTATCTGGCTAGAAATGTCAAAGTACCAGGAGAAATACCGAAATCTTTGATCTGCATGCCATTCCATGAAGTATTAGCTTATACCTTGGCTCCTCTCTCTCTATTTCTATTTATCGGTTCCCGTGGGATCCTGGTCAGCTGATGCAAATCCTTTGTTTAACACCATGCCAGTGACACCTGCTCTTTGCACAGACCGTATACAATGTAAAGACCCTGCAATACTGTATGGAACGAAGGGCTAGAAAATGGATAGAAATTTCAGTGTATGAAATTGTCAGGAAGATTAAAAAAGGCTCTATATAGTGACTGCCCCAGAGGGCAGAAATCCATCCTACACCCCAATCAACTGACTGCGCAGACAATCTCCAGTCCCCTCCATTTATATATATATAAAGCTCACTGGACGAGCCCTGCACAACTTGTTTCAGGATTTAGACAGAGTGGCACCTCTCTATGCTCTGGCACAGTGCCTGCTGCAGATCTGCTCCCTGGGGCGGCTTCTACCTGTCCTATAGGTAACTCTGGCTCTGCTAACAGATAGACACAAGCTGTCTGGAGTGTAGATGACCCTACAATTAACTAGCTACCACCCATCTGATGGCATCGCTCGTCAGAGAATAGAGAGATGCCTGATATACTGCAGTATGGCATAGTCTCACTGTATGGAGTAAAAATACAAACAATTGTACTATATTAATTCCTGTTTTTTGTTTTATTTGTAAATCCATTGCTTGTTTTAGACATAAATCTTTTTCGGTTTGTGCAGGAGCATGGGGGAGTGAGTCCTGGGGGTACAAAACACTAGTGGATGTTATGACACATTCACTCTCCCTGGATACAAAAGCCAATTTAATTCCATAAAGCAAATGCTTCATGCACAGCAGCCAGGATGCAAACAGACGAGGAGCAAGAGGATAGTGCCTCTAAACACCTAGAGCAGTGATGGTCAACCTTGGCATTGCAGATGTTTGGGAACTACATATCACATGATGCTGAAAAAGCTGCAGTACCAAAGTTGGGCATCACTGGCATAGAGCCTTGTTTGCCTCCCATGGGTTGCTCTTTCTTTAACATTATATAAATTTGTCCAAATTCTGACTATCATTAGATTTGCGTACTCACATATTATTTTTGCACGAAACAAAATAAAATACTGAAAACCTGTCATTTAATCTCAGCAGATCATAATAATTCCTTATTAATTATTTTCAGAAAGTCCTCCTGGGGATTTAAGACCCAGCCAGTGGATAATGCAGTAAGAGAATGGTTTGATAGTGTTATCTAGCAAACTGTAATTGTGTAGATCATTGTACAATGAAATTAAATATCTGAATCTCTTCAGTGGTGTAATTGTATCCGGGGGGTGGGCTCATGGGGTTATTACTCTGATACCATTGGCTTCACCTCTTTTTTGGTGGGCTACGTCTTATGTTACAGTTGGGACCACCTTAAATTCCCCCCATGATCTCCCGATAGTCTCGCTGATCTGCGGCCAACTTCAGGAAAACCTTGTACTTCTTATCGTAAAACCTACAAAATATAAACAACGTGGAAAATGTATAGCAGTGTATATAGCAGTGTATTTAGCAGTGTATATAGCAGTGTATAAAGCAGTGTATAAAGCAGTGTATATAGCAGTGTATATAGCAGTGTATATAGCAGTGTATTTAGCAGTGTATATAGCAGTGTATATAGCAGTGTATATAGCAGTGTATAAAGCAGTGTATTTAGCAGTGTATATAGCAGTGTATTTAGCAGTGTATATAGCAGTGTATATAGCAGTGTATATAGCAGTGTATAAAGCAGTGTATATAGCAGTGTATTTAGCAGTGTATATAGCAGTGTATTTAGCAGTGTATTTAGCAGTGTATATAGCAGTGTATATAGCAGTGTATATAGCAGTGTATTTAGCAGTGTATTTAGCAGTGTATATAGCAGTGTATATAGCAGTGTATATAGCAGTGTATTTAGCAGTGTATTTAGCAGTGTATATAGCAGTGTATATAGCAGTGTATTAAGCAGTGTATATAGCAGTGTATATAGCAGTGTATATAGCAGTGTATATAGCAGTGTATTTAGCAGTGTATATAGCAGTGTATTTAGCAGTGTATATAGCAGTGTATATAGCACTGTATTTAGCAGTGTATATAGCAGTGTATTTAGCAGTGTATTTAGCAGTGTATATAGCAGTGTATATAGCAGTGTATTTAGCAGTGTATATAGCAGTGTATATAGCAGTGTATATAGCAGTGTATTTAGCAGTGTATATCGCAGTGTATATAGCAGTGTATTTAGCAGTGTATATAGCAGTGTATTTAGCAGTGTATATAGCAGTGTATATAGCAGTGTATTTAGCAGTGTATTTAGCAGTGTATATAGCAGTGTATATAGCAGTGTATTTAGCAGTGTATATCGCAGTGTATATAGCAGTGTATTTAGCAGTGTATATAGCAGTGTATATAGCAGTGTATATAGCAGTGTATATAGCAGTGTATACTCTGGTCGCATTTTTTTTTTTTTAACAAACTTTATTGAAGCCGCGTGGCTGGAATGGAGTGCAGAACGCTTCCCTCAGTACTGGGGAAGGGGGGGGGGGGGGGTGGGTACATAACGAGCATACTGAGGGGCAAAATCCTGGCACATTGAGGGGCAAAATCCTGGCCTATTAATTGGCATTATCCTGGCATATTAAATGGCATTATCTTGGCATATTAAGTGGCATAATCCTGGCATATTAATTGGCATTATCCTGGCATATTAAATGGCATTATCCTGGCATATTAAATGGCATAATCCTGGCATATTAATTGGCATAATCCTGACATATTAATTGGCATTATCCTGGCATATTAAATGGCATAATCCTGGCATATTAATTGGCATAATACTGACATATTGAGTGACAAAATCCTGGCATATTAATTGGCATAATCCTGGCATATTAATTGGCATAATACTGACAATTTGAGTGACAAAATCCTGGCATATTTATTGGCATAATCCTGGCATATTAATTGACATAACCCTAGCATATCAATTGGCAAAATCTTGGCATATTAATTGGCATATTGAGGGGCAAAATCCTGGCATATTAAATGGCAAAATCCTGGCATATTGAGTGGCTAAATCTTGGCATATTGAGGGGCAAAACACTGGCATATACATTGGCAAAAGAGTGGCATATTGAGGGGCAAAATACTGGCATATTAAATGGCACATTGAGGGGCAAAATACTGGCATATTATTGGCAAAAAATGGTATATTGAGGGGCAAAATACTGGCATATTAAATGGCACATTGAGGGTCAAAATACTGGCATTTTAAATGGCACATTGAGGGGCAAAATACTGGCATATTAAATGGCACATTGAGGGGCAAAATACTGGCATATTGAGGGGGAAAATACTGGCATATTAAATGGGAAAAGAATAGCACATTGAGGGGCTAAATACTGACATATTAGATGGCAAAAGAATGGCATATTGAGGGGAAAAATACTGGCATATTAAATGGCATATTGAGGGGGAAAATACTGGCATATTAAATGGGAAAAGAATGGCACATTGAGGGGCAAAATACTGGCATATTAAATGGGAAAAGAATGGCACATTGAGGGGCAAAATACTGGCATATTAAATGGCAAAATATTACTGGCATATTGAGTGGCAAAATATTACTGGCATATTGACCAACTGCTCCCAACCACCCTCCATATTACGGTAGACCGGTATAACATGCTTGTGAGAGTAGGTGGGGCAAGTGGGAGATATTGTTGGGGGGGGGGGGGGCACAGAAAATTTGTTCAGTAAGGGGCCCTGAAATTCCTGGTGGTGGCCCTGTATAGCAGTGTATATAACAGTGTATATAGCAGAGTATATAGCAGTGTATATAGCAGTGTATATAGCAGTGTATATAGCAGAGTATATAGCAGTGTATATAGCAGTGTATATAGCAGTGTATATAGCAGAGTATATAGCAGTGTATATAGCAGTGTATATAGCAGTGTATATAGCAGAGTATATAGCAGAGTATATAGTAGAGTATATAGCAGTGTATATAACAGTGTATATAGCAGAGTATATAGCAGAGTATATAGCAGTGTATATAGCAGTGTATATAGCAGTGTATATAACAGTGTATATAGCAGAGTATATAGCAGTGTATATAGCAGTGTATATAGCAGTGTATATAACAGTGTATATAGCAGAGTATATAGCAGAGTATATAGTAGAGTATATAGCAGTGTATATAACAGTGTATATAGCAGAGTATATAGCAGAGTATATAGCAGTGTATATAGCAGTGTATATAGCAGAGTATATAGCAGTGTATATAGCAGTGTATATATCAGTGTATATAACAGTGTATATAGCAGTGTATATAGCAGTGTATATAACAGTGTATATAGCAGTGTATATAACAGTGTATATAGCAGTGTATATAGCAGTGTATATAACAGTGTATATAGCAGTGTATATAGCAGTGTATATAGCAGTGTATATAGCAGTGTATATAGCAGTGTATATAGCAGTGTATATAACAGTGTATATAGCAGTGTATATAGCAGTGTATATAGCAGTGTATATAGCAGTGTATACGCAGGCTGACCAATGACAGCTGGCTGAAGATCTGTATAAAAAAAAAAAAATCATTTCGGGGGCCAAGTTTTAAAAGCATTAACATTTCATTGGAATAATAAATTAACTCTGTGTCTGTGGAGTCTCCTGCTTATGACATCACCTGTGGTTTGATATGCAAATAAACAGCTTTTCAATAAGAAATGTGTAAAGGGGAAAAAAGAAACCTCCACAGATCTGTTCTAAATAGTGGCTATTGCTTTGTCTTCCTGAAGATGGCGCTAGTATCTCACTGTTGCACATTTCCATGTTACAGACCTCAGGACACAATACACTGGATGCAGTGACTGTCTATACGTCATGTTACAGGGCGCAGGACACAATACACTGGATGCAGTGACTGTCTATACGTCATGTTACAGGGCGCAGGACACAATACACTGGATGCAGTGACTGTCTATACGTCATGTTACAGGCGCAGGACACAATACACTGGATGCAGTGACTGTCTATACGTCATGTTACAGGGCGCAGGACACAATACACTGGATGCAGTGACTGTCTATATGTCATGTTACAGGCCGCAGGACACAATACACTGGATGCAGTGACTGTCTATACGTCATGTTACAGGCCGCAGGACACAATACACTGGATGCAGTGACTGTCTATACGTCATGTTACAGGGCGCAGGACACAATACACTGGATGCAGTGACTGTCTATACGTCATGTTACAGGCCGCAGGACACAATACACTGGATGCAGTGACTGTCTATACGTCATGTTACAGGCCGCAGGACACAATACACTGGATGCAGTGACCGTCTATACGTCATGTTACAGACCTCAGGACACAATACACTGGATGCAGTGACTGTCTATACGTCATGTTACAGACCTCAGGACACAATACACTGGATGCAGTGACTGTCTATACGTCATGTTACAGGGCGCAGGACACAATACACTGGATGCAGTGACTGTCTATACGTCATGTTACAGGGCGCAGGACACAATACACTGGATGCAGTGACTGTCTATAGGTCATGTTACAGGCCGCAGGACACAATACACTGGATGCAGTGACTGTCTATACGTCATGTTACAGGCCGCAGGACACAATACACTGGATGCAGTGACCGTCTATACGTCATGTTACAGACCTCAGGACACAATACACTGGATGCAGTGACTGTCTATACGTCATGTTACAGACCTCAGGACACAATACACTGGATGCAGTGACTGTCTATACGTCATGTTACAGACCTCAGGACACAATACACTGGATGCAGTGACTGTCTATACGTCATGTTACAGGCCGCAGGACACAATACACTGGATGCAGTGACTGTCTATACGTCATGTTACAGACCTCGGGACACAATACACTGGATGCAGTGACTGTCTATACGTCATGTTACAGGGCGCGGGACACAATACACTGGATGCAGTGACTGTCTATACGTCATGTTACAGGCTGTGGGACACAATACACTGGATGCAGTGACTGTCTATACGTCATGTTACAGGCCGCGGGACACAATACACTGGATGCAGTGACTGTCTATACGTCATGTTACAGACCTCGGGACACAATACACTGGATGCAGTGACTGTCTATACGTCATGTTACAGGGCGCGGGACACAATACACTGGATGCAGTGACTGTCTATACGTCATGTTACAGGCCGCGGGACACAATACACTGGATGCAGTGACTGTCTATACGTCATGTTACAGGCCGCGGGACACAATACACTGGATGCAGTGACTGTCTATACGTCATGTTACAGGCCGCGGGACACAATACACTGGATGCAGTGACTGTCTATACGTCATGTTACAGGCCGCGGGACACAATACACTGGATGCAGTGACTGTCTATACGTCATGTTACAGGCCGCGGGACACAATACACTGGATGCAGTGACTGTCTATACGTCATGTTACAGGCCGCGGGACACAATACACTGGATGCAGTGACTGTCTATACGTCATGTTACAGGCTGTGGGACACAATACACTGGATGCAGTGACTGTCTATACGTCATGTTACAGGCCGCGGGACACAATACACTGGATGCAGTGACTGTCTATACGTCATGTTACAGACCTCGGGACACAATACACTGGATGCAGTGACTGTCTATACGTCATGTTACAGGCCGCGGGACACAATACACTGGATGCAGTGACTGTCTATACGTCATGTTACAGGCTGTGGGACACAATACACTGGATGCAGTGACTGTCTATACGTCATGTTACAGGCCGCAGGACACAATACACTGGATGCAGTGACTGTCTATACGTCATGTTACAGACCTCGGGACACAATACACTGGATGCAGTGACTGTCTATACGTCATGTTACAGGCCGCGGGACACAATACACTGGATGCAGTGACTGTCTATACGTCATGTTACAGGCCGCAGGACACAATACACTGGATGCAGTGACTGTCTATACGTCATGTTACAGGGCGCAGGACACAATACACTGGATGCAGTGACCGTCTATACGTCATGTTACAGGCCGCAGGACACAATACACTGGATGCAGTGACTGTCTATACGTCATGTTACAGGCCGCAGGACACAATACACTGGATGCAGTGACCGTCTATACGTCATGTTACAGGCCGCAGGACACAATACACTGGATGCAGTGACTGTCTATACGTCATGTTACAGGCCGCAGGACACAATACACTGGATGCAGTGACTGTCTATACGTCATGTTACAGACGCAGGACACAATACACTGGATGCAGTGACTGTCTATACGTCATGTTACAGGCCGCAGGACACAATACACTGGATGCAGTGACTGTCTATACGTCATGTTACAGGCTGTGGGACACAATACACTGGATGCAGTGACTGTCTATACGTCATGTTACAGGGCGCGGGACACAATACACTGGATGCAGTGACTGTCTATACGTCATGTTACAGGCCGCAGGACACAATACACTGGATGCAGTGACTGTCTATACGTCATGTTACAGACCTCAGGACACAATACACTGGATGCAGTGACTGTCTATACGTCATGTTACAGGCCGCAGGACACAATACACTGGATGCAGTGACTGTCTATACGTCATGTTACAGACCTCAGGACACAATACACTGGATGCAGTGACCGTCTATACGTCATGTTACGGGGCGCAGGACACAATACACTGGATGCAGTGACTGCCTATACGTCATGTTACAGGCCGCAGGACACAATACACTGGATGCAGTGACTGTCTATACGTCATGTTACAGACCTCAGGACACAATACACTGGATGCAGTGACCGTCTATACGTCATGTTACAGGGCGCGGGACACAATACACTGGATGCAGTGACTGCCTATACGTCATGTTACAGGCCGCAGGACACAATACACTGGATGCAGTGACTGTCTATACGTCATGTTACAGGCGCGGGACACAATACACTGGATGCAGTGACTGTCTATACGTCATGTTACAGACCTCAGGACACAATACACTGGATGCAGTGACTGTCTATACGTCATGTTACAGGCCGCAGGACACAATACACTGGATGCAGTGACTGTCTATACGTCATGTTACAGACCTCAGGACACAATACACTGGATGCAGTGACCGTCTATACGTCATGTTACGGGGCGCAGGACACAATACACTGGATGCAGTGACTGCCTATACGTCATGTTACAGGCCGCAGGACACAATACACTGGATGCAGTGACTGTCTATACGTCATGTTACAGACCTCAGGACACAATACACTGGATGCAGTGACCGTCTATACGTCATGTTACAGGGCGCGGGACACAATACACTGGATGCAGTGACTGCCTATACGTCATGTTACAGGCCGCAGGACACAATACACTGGATGCAGTGACTGTCTATACGTCATGTTACAGGCGCGGGGACACAATACACTGGATGCAGTGACTGTCTATACGTCATGTTACAGGCGCGGGACACAATACACTGGATGCAGTGACCGTCTATACGTCATGTTACAGGCCGCGGGACACAATACACTGGATGCAGTGACCGTCTATACGTCATGTTACAGGCCGCAGGACACAATACACTGGATGCAGTGACTGTCTATACGTCATGTTACAGACCTCAGGACACAATACACTGGATGCAGTGACTGTCTATACGTCATGTTACAGGCCGCAGGACACAATACACTGGATGCAGTGACTGTCTATACGGCATGTTACAGGCCGCAGGATACAATACACTGGATGCAGTGACTGTCTATACGTCATGTTACAGGCGCAGGACACAATACACTGGATGCAGTGACCGTCTATACGTCATGTTACAGGGCGCAGGACACAATACACTGGATGCAGTGACTGTCTATACGTCATGTTACAGACCTCAGGACACAATACACTGGATGCAGTGACTGTCTATACGTCATGTTACAGGCCGCGGGACACAATACACTGGATGCAGTGACTGTCTATACGTCATGTTACAGGGCGCGGGACACAATCCACTGGATGCAGTGACTGTCTATACGTCATGTTACAGGCGCAGGACACAATACACTGGATGCAGTGACTGTCTATACGTCATGTTACAGGCTGCAGGACACAATACACTGGATGCAGTGACTGTCTATACGTCATGTTACAGGCTGCAGGACACAATACACTGGATGCAGTGACCGTCTATACGTCATGTTACAGGGCGCAGGACACAATACACTGGATGCAGTGACTGTCTATACGTCATGTTACAGGGCGCGGGACACAATACACTGGATGCAGTGACCGTCTATACGTCATGTTACAGGCCGCAGGACATAATACACTGGATGCGTGACTGTCTATACGTCATGTTACAGGCGCGGGACACAATACACTGGATGCAGTGACTGTCTATACGTCATGTTACAGGCTGCAGGACACAATACACTGGATGCAGTGACCGTCTATACGTCATGTTACAGGGCGCAGGACACAATACACTGGATGCAGTGACTGTCTATACGTCATGTTACAGGGCGCGGGACACAATACACTGGATGCAGTGACCGTCTATACGTCATGTTACAGGCCGCAGGACATAATACACTGGATGCGTGACTGTCTATACGTCATGTTACAGGCGCGGGACACAATACACTGGATGCAGTGACCGTCTATACGTCATGTTACAGGCCGCGGGACACAATACACTGGATGCAGTGACCGTCTATACGTCATGTTACAGGCGCAGGACACAATACACTGGATGCAGTGACTGTCTATACGTCATGTTACAGACCTCAGGACACAATACACTGGATGCAGTGACTGTCTATACATCATGTTACAGGCCGCAGGACACAATACACTGGATGCAGTGACTGTCTATACGTCATGTTACAGGCCGCAGGATACAATACACTGGATGCAGTGACTGTCTATACGTCATGTTACAGGCGCAGGACACAATACACTGGATGCAGTGACCGTCTATACGTCATGTTACAGGGCGCAGGACACAATACACTGGATGCAGTGACTGTCTATACGTCATGTTACAGACCTCAGGACACAATACACTGGATGCAGTGACTGTCTATACGTCATGTTACAGGCCGCGGGACACAATACACTGGATGCAGTGACTGTCTATACGTCATGCTACAGGGCGCGGGACACAATCCACTGGATGCAGTGACTGTCTATACGTCATGTTACAGACCTCGGGACACAATACACTGGATGCAGTGACTCTCTATACGTCATGTTACAGGGCGCGGGACACAATCCACTGGATGCAGTGACTGTCTATACGTCATGTTACAGACCTCGGGAAACAATACACTGGATGCAGTGACTCTCTATACGTCATGTTACAGGCCGCAGGACACAATACACTGGATGCAGTGACTGTCTATACGTCATGTTACAGGCCGCAGGACACAATACACTGGATGCAGTGACTGTCTATACGTCATGTTACAGGCCGCAGGACACAATACACTGGATGCAGTGACTGTCTATACGTCACAGCTCAATATATATTAAATTGTAGGCCATTTGCTATAGATCAGCGATATACATATGGATGAGCATTGTGAGAGTAGTAGTTGTTTGGACCGTACCTTTTGTCTTGATGGCTTGGACGGACGACTTTTCCAACTCTAGACATTTTCTCCATGGCATCCTATCAATAATACAATATTAATCAATTAGAAATCAATACATTTGAGAAGTGCAAAGACCTGAGATGTGTACAGATATGATCTCCTCAATATCCAAACTATTCGCTCCTGATGTAATCTCCAAACCTTTCTACTTCCAGATTATCAATACAAAGGTCGCCTATCAATACATATAAGTAATTCATATACCCCAATAATTAGTAATAAACCACAGGCAACGGGTTCAATCACAAGAACAGATATAACAGATTTTAACATAATTCTAGAAGCTGATGATAAGTCCAAAGGTGTGGACAAAAACGTGTCTGTCAGCTAGATCGGGGGTCACATGCGGCCCATCTGACATCGGTCATCCTATAGCCTCCATAGACATTGGTCTGAAGCCTGGAGGTGATGGGTGCCAATCTTGAAGCATTTTCTGTGTTCCAGTGATTCTCTTACCCGTTACTCTTTCACACTGCGGTCATCCTGCAAAGCGCTGCTATAGCAGACCAACATCTCTTGCCCTTTGTCCTGTACAGACGTTAGACAGACTCAGGCTTCTCATCGTCATTTGTAAGTGCATCACCTATTCACACTGATTATAGAACGTGGCTTTAAACATACTATTTATTTATGATTTGCACATATTACCCTGCGCACAGGCAGCATTGAGTTTAAACTGGATCCCAGACATACAGTCTAACCGCGAGCAAATGACCTCCAGACACGCGGTATCTGTACTGGCTTACGGCCTAAAACTCCCGCGGCATCATTAACTCTGCCCCATTGAGACTCGGCCCCCTTCAGTAAAAAAATACAATTTGGGGAGTATCCTTGTGACGATAAATTGCCAATAATTTGGGGCTATTTTACTGTGTGTCTAGTTTATACAAACCCCTCTTTATGTTTGTGACCTACCCCCCTTCAAACAATTGTTGACTTTAATGTGGAGCCCAGTAATCTGCCATCTTTATTTAGTTAATTCAGCATGACCCCGGACTTTATGTTTAATGTTCTTATGGTAATTTCCCATACTGTGTACTACCACTGACTTTTTTTGGAAGGGGGGGGGGGGGGAGGAGGAAACGTTAGATCACACAAAGAAATCTTTCTTTAAAACTCCTCAACCCTCAAAATAATGCTTCTGCCAGACCCCCTATTTAATTGTGTCTTTATTTTTAGTAATTCCTTTGTGAATAAATCAACACAAGGCCCTTTGCCTTTCTATCTCCTCAGCACGATGCTTGTGATGGACCACTCACTGACCACTAAACAAAATGGAGTCAGTGTGCACAGCAGATAATGGAGTCCATTCAGTACACGAAAGCTCAGCTTTAAGCAGACACAGATATGTAAATAATAGTAAACATGTGGATCTGCTACACGAGGAGGGTAGAGAAAGATACGTTTTTGTTTTCTCTAATTATCCTGGCTGAATCATGGGAAGCGATGAAGGGTTTCTGGACGAAAGAAAGGTTATTGTTTTTGCACAAATACTAATCTGTTTGTCAGAGAACAATTTACACGCTGTTGTTTATAAACCGCAGACGACACGATCCGTGTATATTACCAAAACAGTGCTAAAAAAGGACCTTAATAAATGCCAAGTAATATATTATGCACAGTGGGCATTACTCATGCTCCCATTATTTGCACCAACAAAAATAGCTCAGGGGGCAGACATGTTGTTTAGAATCGTTGCTCTGTATAGCTCTATCTGGTGGCAGACATGTTGTTTAGAATCTTTGCTCTGTATAGCTCTATCAGGGGGCAGACATGTTGTTTAGAATCTTTGCTCTGTAATGCTCTATCAGGGGGCGGACATGTTGTTTAGAATCTTTGCTCTGTATAGCTCTATCAGGGGGCAGACGTGTTGTTTAGAATCTTTGCTCTGTATAGCTCTATCAGGGGGCAGACATGTTGTTTAGAATCTCTGCTCTGTATAGCTCTATCAGGGGGAGGACATGTTGTTTAGAATCTTTGCTCTGTATAGCTCTATCAGTTGGTGGACATGTTGTTTAGAATCTTTGCTCTGTATTGCTCTATCAGGGGGCAGACATGTTGTTTAGAATCTTTGCTTTGTATAGCTCTATCAGGGGACGGACATGTTGTTTAGAATCTTTGCTCTGTATAGCTCTATCAGCGGATGGACATGTTTAGAATCTTTGCTCTGTATAGCTCTATCAGGGGATGGACATGTTGTTTAGAATCGTTGCTCTGTATAGCTCTATCAGGGAGCAGACATGTTGTTTAGAATCTTTGCTCTGTATAGCTCTATCAGGGGATGGACATGTTGTTTAGAACCTTTGCTCTGTATAGCACTATCAGGGGGCGGACATGTTGTTTAGAATCGTTGCTCTGTATAGCTCTATCAGGAGCAGACATGTTGTTTAGAATCGTTGCTCTGTATTGCTCTATCAGGGGGCAGACATGTTGTTTAGAATCTTTGCTTTGTATAGCTCTATCAGGGGACGAACATGTTGTTTAGAATCTTTGCTCTGTATAGCTCTATCAGCGGGTGGACATGTTTAGAATCTTTGCTCTGTTTAGCTCTATCAGGGGGCGGACATGTTGTTTAGAATCGTTGCTCTGTATAGCTCTATCAGGGAGCAGACATGTTGTTTAGAATATTTGCTCTGTATAGCTCTATCAGGGGATGGACATGTTGTTTAGAACCTTTGCTCTGTATAGCACTATCAGGGGGCGGACATGTTGTTTAGAATCGTTGCTCTGTATAGCTCTATCAGGAGCAGACATGTTGTTTAGAATCGTTGCTCTGTATAGCTCTATCAGGAGCAGACATGTTGTTTAGAATCGTTGCTCTGTATAGCTCTATCAGGAGCAGACATGTTGTTTAGAATCGTTGCTCTGTATAGCTCTATCAGGAGCAGACATGTTGTTTAGAATGCTGGATTAGATCTTCCTTCATATTGGTCAAATAAAGGACGATCCAAACTAAGATCCGAGCAACATGTCCATCCTTGATAGATCTACTCGAAGCAAAGAAAGCTGAATAAGTGATATATTAATGTTTTGCTGACTGGGGCCGTTTAAGTCCCAGACATATTTTGTACCTTGAGCACCAGAGCTGTTTTGGCATTAATTGAAGTGGTGTTTGTGTGTACCTTCCTGGTTTAATGTACCCACACAGATTATATACCTGGATCCAAAGATTTACAACCACTGGTGTTCAGTCTGCTGTGGACACCAACTCCCATTGTGTTCAGCCAGCTGGGGAAATGCTGCCCATCTCAGCCCTGCCTCTGAATACAAGTGATCTGGGTATTGATGTTAAATGAAAGTTATGGTATTAGTCACCAGCACGTCAGAACTGCACAAAATAATATACATAGGACTTTATTGAGGGAATTGAGAAGGGAAGTGCAAACTTGGCTTCTTGGACCTTAAGTTTGAATGTCGCTTTGCCAATTCCCTGCATCTCCCACCTTCATGAACACAGCACATAATATACTGTAGCCACAAATCCAACACTTAAACACATGTTTACATTGAAGGCCATGGTTACAGAGCTGTAAATATTTGTATCTTTGTGATTGTCTGTTTCTGTCAGGGACGGATTACAGCTTCTATGTCTCAACATCTGGGACTGATTTGGGGGGTCTGTGCTGTTCCAGTGACTGTGAAATGGACAGTGTGTACGCTGCTGGGGGAACTGCGGTTACATACGGGAAGGGGCAGGAATGATAAAACAGATTAAAGCAGCCTGGGCATCTGCTTAGCGGGAGACAAAAAAAGAAAGTGTCTATCGGCAAAAAATGTACTTATGTTTAATTGAAAGATTGTATCAAGTGTATTCATAATAAATAGGAATGAGAGAATACAAATAAAGGACCCTATTGAGCCCTCTTTGCTCCGTTTAGCTGTAACAGCGGGGGGTCATGTTTACAATCTTGGGGCAGGTCTGACCCAAAATGTCTGCAGCGACCAGATCTGCCAGGAAGCGTCACACGGAAACACGGAGTGCAAATTACACATCTCCCATTGAAAAGCAGCTCATTTGCATATCAAGCCACAGGTGATGTCATCAATGGGAGACAGACACATTTAGAGCATTTATTTCCCTTAAATGGACTCTGCCAACCAAACATTGTTTATGCTGTGAATGTGGAAAATATACATTGTGTTAGCAGAATTACAGAAAAAGCATTGCGAAAAATGTGTTTTAAATGTGTGTGAGGCGTCCCCTGCTTATGACATCACCTTGTGGCTTCATATGCAAATCAACACATTTTTTTTTGGGGGGGGGGGGGGGGTGAATGTGTAATTTGCAAATCAAGCTGCAAAATAGTTTTTTTTATATACTTTTAGTGCCGTACATTATGTTCCTGTTTGCGAGTTTATAAAGTGAAGTTTAGCCCTTCTCTGTCAGTATAGGAATATTATACACTAAATTTCTCTGAAGCACCAAACATGACATCAAAACATGGTGCAATTCCAGCAGCATCCAAATGAGGGCGCTGTGATAAAATGAGCATCCGTGTGAACAAGCAGTGCGTAATGGTGGGATCCACAAATCAGCCGTTAAATCGGTTCACTGCACTTTAAATAGTAGTTTGGAAAGAAAACCTCGATCAGTACAAGTGAAAAGATCCAGCCAAGCTCCTTATATCACTTACTGGGAACACAGTTAATGGTTTTGGATCAGGTGACCCTGGCGAAATGCACAGGCACCTGACTGGTCACCTGCTTTGTATTGTCAGGGGCATAAGATTTATAACCAGGGTATTTTCTTAAAGCAGAAGTTCTGTTTAACTGAACAACTGCATCAAATGTAGGTATTTTCAGTAGAAATGGTTTAATGAAAGAATACAAATAAATTCCCTTATTGAGCCCTCTTTGCTCTGTATAGCTCTATCAGGGGTGGACATGTTTAGAATCTTTGCTCTGTATAGCTCTATCAGGGGGCGGACATGTTGTTTAGAATCTTTGCTCTGTATAGCTCTATCAGGGGTCGGACATGTTGTTTAGAATCTTTGCTCTGTATAGCTCTATCAGGGGGCGGACATGTTGTTTAGAATCTTTGCTCGGTATAGCCCAATCGGGGGGCGGACATGTTGTTTAGAATCTTTGCTCTGTATAGCTCTATCAGGGGGCGGACATGTTGTTTAGAATCTTTGCTTTGTATAGCTCTATCAGGGGGTAGACTTGTTGTTTAGAATCTTTGCTCTGTATAGCTCTATCAAGGAGTGGACATTTTGTTTAGAATCGTCGTTCTGTATAGCTCTATCAGGGGGCGGACATGTTGTTTAGAATCTTTGCTTTGTCTATTCCTGGCATATTGAGGGTCAAAATCCTGGCATATTAAATGGCACATTGAGGGGGAAAATACTGGCATATTAATTGGCAAAAGAATGGCATATTGAGGGGCAAAATCCTGGCATATTAATGGCAAAAGAATGGCATATTGAGGGGCAAAATACTGACTTATTGAGTGGCAAAATATTGCTGGCACATTGAGTGGCAAAATATTACTGACATATTTACCAACTGCGTGAATATTGACCAACCACCCTCCATATGACAGTAGACCGGTATAACATGCTTGTGAGGGTAGGGGGGCGAGTGGGAGATATTGTTTGTGTGTGGGGGGGGGGGGTGGGGGGTAGGGGGAAACTTGTAGATTCGAAACCTCAGTAAATAAATAGTCACTGTATTTAGAGGCCACTGAGCAATGATTTACAATGCAAAACTAACAAATAACTATTGTTTGTTTACAAATAAAAATAGGCCTATTCACATACATTATACAAACAACAACATACAATAATACATTTCACACATATTATATCATATGAACACACAACAGACTGCCTGTGACTTCCCCTGATAAGTACATGTGCCATTTAGTACCATCATCCTGATTACTTTTGATTTGAAAAAACTTACTCCAAAATTATTCTTTATTTTTGTCAAATCCAGCTCATTTATATTTCCTCCGGGTCTGATTAATTCTACCTTATAGTCATGTGACATTAATCGTTAGATCGCTGGTACTCTCTATTGCCATAGCAACAGAAAAAGCTCCTTAAAAGGTTTTGTGTAATTAGCATGTGTTTCAAATGTAATGTCCAGGTCATTTATCCAGACATAATAACAAGCCCGTCTCTATTAACAATATCACACTACGGCACATGAAACATTATCATGATTAATGTCCTATCCACACCCGTAGGGCACTTTTCCCTTTTACAACCTGCTCCATCAATCTCTGAAGCCACAGATTCGGAATGGAGTTTTATATCTTAGTAAATATCTGGGGCCATAATGCCAGCTGTCTGCTTCTGTCTTTTGGGAATACAAGCACTCAGGGCTTCAGAATATCTGGCACAAGGTTATCACAGTCTACAGCAATGCCTTTCAGCTGTCAGTGGAATACAATTCCCATCAAGCTCAGCCAGCCTCTGCTCCAGGGGACAAGGGCCGCAGTAAGACAATGCAGTCCCCTGGGCTACAGGTATTGTGAGGCCCCCAGTAAATATAAGATGACCTTACATGAAAAAAAGTTTATCTAGTAATTAATAATTCACATGGAACGCGTTTTTTCCATATTCAATAAAACCTATGATTGAGAAATATATTTGCCAATCTGCCCCTCAGACTTGCCATTCTATCCCCATATTTGCCAATCTGCCCCTCAGACTTGCCATTCTATCCCCATATTTACCAATCTGCCCCTCAGACTTGCCATTCTATCCCCATATTTACCAATCTGCCCCTCAGACTTGCCATTCTATCCCCATATTTACCAATCTGCCCCTCAGACTTGCCATTCTATCCCCATATTTGCCAAACTGCCCCTCAGACTTGCCATTCTATCCCCATATTTACCAATCTGCCCCTCAGACTTGCCATTCTATCCCCATATTTACCAATCTGCCCCTCAGACTTGCCATTCTATCCCCATATTTACCAATCTGCCCCTCAGACTTGCCATTCTATCCCCATATTTACCAATCTGCCCCTCAGACTTGCCATTCTATCCCCATATTTGCCAATCTGCCCCTCAGACTTGCCATTCTATCCCCATATTTACCAATCTGCCCCTCAGACTTGCCATTCTATCCCCATATTTACCAATCTGTCCCTCAGACTTGCCATTCTATCCCCATATTTACCAATCTGTCCCTCAGACTTGCCATTCTATCCCCATATTTGCTAATCTGCCCCTCAGACTTGCCATTCTATCCCCATATTTACCAATCTGCCCCTCAGACTTGCCATTCTATCCCCATATTTACCAATCTGCCCCTCAGACTTGCCATTCTATCCCCATATTTACCAATCTGCCCCTCAGACTTGCCATTCTATCCCCATATTTGCCAATCTGCCCCTCAGACTTGACAATGCATCCCCAAACTTGCAACGCTGTCCCTCCGACTTGTCAATCTGCACCTCAGACTTGACATTTTACAACCAGTCTTGCCAATGTATTCCCACAGCTAGGTTGCCCATTAATATGCCACTATTTGCCCATTAATATGTTGGTATGCCCATCGATATGTTGCAATTAATATGCCCAATAATATGCCACTATTGGTATTCCCACGAATATGCCACAATTAATATGCCACTATTGGTATTCCCACGAATATGCCACAATTAATATGCCCAATAATATGCCACAATTAATATGCCCACTAATATGCCACAATTAATATGCCCAATAATATGTCACAATTAATATGCCCAATAATATGCCACAATTAATATGCCCAATAATATGTCACAATTAATATGCCTAATAATATGTCACAATTAATATGCCCAATAATATGTCACAATTAATATGCCCAATAATATGCCACAATTAATATGCCTAATAATATGTCACAATTAATATGCCCAATAATATGTCACAATTAATATGCCCAATAATATGTCACAATTAATATGCCCAATAATATGTCACAATTAATATGCCCAATAATATGTCACAATTAATATGCCTAATAATATGTCACAATTAATATGCCCAATAATATGTCACAATTAGTATGCCCAATAATATGTCACAATTAATATGCCAAATAATATGTCACAATTAATATGCCCAATAATATGTCACAATTAATATGCCCAATAATATGTCACAATTAATATGCCCAATAATATGCCCAATAATATGCCACAATTAATATGCCCACTAATATGCCACAATTGATATGCCCAATAATATGCCACAATTAATATGCCTAATAATATGCCACTATTGGTATTCCCACGAATATGCCACAATTAATATGCCCAATAATATGCCACTATTGGTATTCCCACGAATATGCCACAATTAATAAGCCCAATAATATGCCCACTAATATGCCACAATTAATATGCCCCCAAAATACTGTTCCTCCCTCCCCAGTACTCACCTTCCTGCTGCTCTGTCTCCAGTCGTCTCCTGTGATCCCCGCTACGCTCATCACGGAAGGTCACAAGATTGATGGCAAGTCACATGACCCCTGTCGATCACGTGACCTGCCGTTTTGAGAGTGACGGGAAGAGTCAAAGAGGCAGCATGGAGACTTGCCTGTGCATGCTCAAGCTCCATGCTGCCTGCTTGCAGACAGGGAGTTGGCTAGGAGAGATCTTCTGATCTCCCCAGCCAGTGCCTCTGTGGCAAGCTTTTTTTTAATTATTTTTATCGGCCGGATTAAGGCATGGACCACGAGCTGCAGTCCCCTATTTTGTCAAGGCCCCTGGGCTGCAGCCCCTAAACCCCATGCCTTAATCTGGCCCTGCATGGGAAACATGGGTTGTTTTGTCATCTCTTGTTTTTGAATTTTCAGAAATGAACCAACAGCCGGGATTTGCAGATTTGTATGTACTTTATAGAGGGGCACGCTGGCTCTCCTCCCCCAATAACCCGAGCATGGGTCAAATATGCATTTTATACTACACAAAAGATCCTTGTAATCGGCAAATTTGGAATGAATCCAGCCGGTTACTTTTACTGTAAACAGTTGAAAAGATGCCTCGCAGAATGAACTCTCCATGGGAGACGATATCCAGAAACATGGAGGTCTCGCGAACGTGCCAGGACACTACTTCCTTGCACTGAAAGGGTTAAGGGGGAATGTCTTCTTTTGCCATACCCTGTGGCAATTAATATGGGGTAAAACTTTCTTAAAGACCCAATAAAAATCTCAAGGTCAAAAGAATTCACAGAAAGGTCACTGACGATTCCCAACATTCCAAATGGACCCGAAGAGGTGTGGCCCATGGAGCTATTGCCATAGTAACAGTCCTGCCCATCTCTCCGAGCGCCTCCTTAATAGAAGTCACTGAATTTAGAAGCCCCGGTGAAATTAATTTTAATGTAAATACGTTATAAAAATAAACGTATGTAATATAAAAGCATGTACGGTCTAGAGAAAGTGAAAAAGGAGGAACCGCTCCTGTAATTGGTCTGGACGTTACATTTTGCAGAGTCAACGGTATAAGAGCAAAATAAGATGGAATCAAATTGGAAATTGTGGTTGGCTTGCTATGACTAGATGACTTCCCACCTCTAAGACTTGCTGACAGATGAAATGAATACTGCCGTCTTTGTGGGACTCTCCCGCCCGTCCAACACAAACTTACGGCCACTTGTTGGATTGTCAGCTGATGCCGGGGGCAGGGGGGTTACTCAAAGTCAAAGGCGTAGAAATGCCAATCCTTCCCGTACTTCAACAGCAACTCAGCACTGGAAGGTCACAGACGATGAACACATGGCTCTTCATGAAGCGAAGCAGGCCTGTGCGGCAAACGATAGTATTATATTAATTACCAGTGTAATATAGAGTATATTCTCCACTGTGCTGCAGATGTGGCGCTACCATATACGTGAATCAAGCGGCTGCTTGGACCCCTAGGTCCCTATTACACACTCATATGGCATGCCAGCCTTCTTTTAAATATTTGTTCCTGGGACACAAGTGAGCAGCGATAAAAGGGGGCAAGGGTTAATTATCTGAAACTGCTCATGTCTGGTAATAGAGGTGTTCATTCTCTGAAACTGCTCATGTCTGGTTATAGAGGGGTTTATTCTCTGAAACTGCTCATGTATCGTAACAGAGGGGTTCATTCTCTGAAACTGCTCATGTCTGGTTATAGAGGGGTTTATTCTCTGAAACGTGCTCATGTATGGTAATAGAGGAATTCATTCTCTGAAACTGCTCATGTCTGGTAATAGAGGTGTTCATTCTCTGAAACTGCTCATGTCTGGTTATAGAGGGGTTTATTCTCTGAAACTGCTTATGTATGGTAACAGAGGCGTTCATTCTCTGAAACTGCTCATGTCTGGTAATAGAGAGGTTCATTCTCTGAAACTGCTCAAGTCTGGTAATAGAGAGGTTCATTCTCTGAAACTGCTCATGTATCGTAACAGAGGGGTTCATTCTCTGTAACTGCTCATGTCTGGTAACAGAAGGGTTAATTCTCTGAAACTGCTCATGTCTGGTAACAGAGTGGTTCATTCTCTGTAACTGCTCATGTCTGGCAACAGAGGGGTTGAGTGTAAGAAAATTGCTCATGTCTGGTAATAACTATATGATTATTATAACATAAATATATTATTACATTTGAAATCTAAAGGGTTTCCAAGGCTTCCTAATAAACTATATAATATAAAAAAAAAAAATTTTTGTGTATGTAATGGTATATGCATGTGTGAATCAGTGTATATGTGATATTTATATATATTACGCCTCTTTGTGTAATCTAATCCTCTCCATACTGTGCCCGCGAATTGCAGAAATAAAATGCCCTACTGTCACCCTAGGACACCCCAAAAATACATAAAAAAATGTAAAGCCCATTTGTGCAAACACAATGTATGGATCGATGTACCGTATTTGTTTGAATATAAGACGACCCTGATTATAAGACAATCCCCCAAAATTTGGATATTCCTTTAGGAAAAAAATAAAAGCCTGAATATAAGACGACCCTATAGGAAAAACGTGTAACTTGTTTGTATTCACATGTAAATTGCTTTTTCATATTTAATAAAAATTATGATATAAAAAAAATGCATTTCTCTCTCCCCTCCAACATTGCCTCTCTCCCCCCTCCCTCCCCTCCAACGTTGTATCTCTTCCCCTCCCTCCCCCCATGTGCTGGACAAACAAGTCCAATCTATGGAGGCCCCACCTCGCAACTTACAGGACTTGCCGCTAACGTCTTGGTGCCAGTTACCCCAGCACACCTTCAGAGGTCTAGTGGAGTCAATGCCTTGATGGGTCAGGGCTGTTTTGGCATCAAAGGGGGACCTACACTATATTAGGCAGGGGGTCATAATGTGATGGCTGACTGAACCTGACTTGTTTAATATCTTTTATAATTTGTTGCTGTTTATTGTAAGATGTCTGTGATCAGTGAATTTCTGGGCACTGCACCCCCCCCCCCCCCCCCCCCCGGCCCTGGAAGAGACCTGTTTAATTTCCATAGATAATTCCAGGGAGGCCAAACAGTATAAACCTCTGTAACAGAGCAATAAATCAGATCCCAGTGGCAGCCATAGGTGTTGTTAACAGTTGTTTGGATGACCTCGACTTACAGTTCTCCTGTGGCCAGTACAACTACCGAACTAGTGTGACTGATTCTTTTGCTTTTATTATGTTTATTTTAATTTACTCTTTTTTTTTTATTTTACAATCTGTTACGTGAGAGTGGCTGTAATATTCCTTTTCTCCTGATACATTTATTACCTCTTGAATTCCCTAATTTTACTGATACCCCGTTAAGAGTGTTGGCGCTCCACATTCCTGCACTAGAAGGGTCAAGAATCAGAGCCCGGAGCTGCAAAAAAAACGTTCTATCGCGGCTGGTAATTAGCAGAGAACAGGATCTCCCACACCCTGGATGTGTAAATGATTCAGACTGTTTATGAAACAGATACTCAAAAGCAGACCCAGCAAAGACATTAAAAGGCCACTGTGAGGGAAAACGAAAATGAATTAATTAATGCATAAAATGCCAGAACATGTATTAAAAGTAGATATATACTCAGTGGTGTATCTTGGTTTTGTGCTGCCCTAGGCAGACAAAATTTGGGCATGACCACACCCATGTTGTACACGCACGACCTGCCGCATCACCCACGTTGCACACCCACGACATGCCCCATCACCCCATTACATGCCCCATCACCCACATTGTACACCCACGACATGCCCCATCACCCCATTACATGGCCCATCACCCACATTGCACACCCACGACATGCCCCATCACCCACATTGCACACCCACGACATGCCCCATCACCCCATTACATGCCCCATCACCCACATTGCACACACATTAAATGCCCAATCACCCCATTACATGCCCCATCACCCACATTGCACGCCCACGACATGCCCCATCACCCCATTACATGCCCCATCACCCACATTGCATACACATTAAATGCCCAATCACCCCATTACATGCCGCATCACCCACGTTGCACACCCACGACATGCCCCATCACCCCATTACATGCCCCATCACCCACATTGCACACACATTAAATGCCCCATCACCCCATTACATGCCCCATCACCCACACTGCACACACATTAAATGCCCAATCACCCCATTACATGCCCCATCACCCACATTGCACACACATTAAATGCCCAATCACCCCATTACATGCCCCATCACCCACATTGCACACACATTAAATGCCCAATCACCCCATTACATGCCCCATCACCCACATTGCACACACATTAAATGCCCAATCACCCCATTACATGCCCCATCACCCACATTGCACACACATTAAATGCCCAATCACCCCATTACATGCCACCATCACCCTCATTACATCCCCCCACCACACTCATTACATGCCACCCATCACACCGATTAATTGGAAGGAGCTAAAGTTTGCTGAATGGTGGGGGAGAGAGCGAAAATGTTTGAAGCACCAGAAGTGTGCTTTAACACCCTCTGGCAAAGTGCCGACCTAGGCGAGTGCCTTGTCTGCCTTGTGGAAGATACACTACTGTATATACTAGTGAAATAAGCTTTATGCTTTTGCGCTGGACTGTGCCTATTTTGGGAGTCTTTCCTTTCCGGGACAGAGGTAGAGCTCAGCAGGATAGTGTAATTTGGGATGGCCATCCTGATCTCATTCTCCTGTATCTGGGATACATAGCATAGCTCCCATGCGAGCCAAATAAAGTAACTTCTAGTAATTTATAGTTAGCCATGGTGGTACAGCATAGCTCCCATGCGAGCCAAATATAGTAAGTTATATTTGTTTATAGTTAGCCATGGTGGTATAGCATAGCTCCCATGAGAGCCAAATGCTGTAACTTATATTTGTTTATAGTTAGCCATGGTGGTATAGCATAGCTCCCATGCGAGCCAAATATAGTAACTTCTATTAGTTTATAGTCAGCCATGGTGGTATAGCATAGCTCCCATGAGAGCCAAATGCTGTAACTTATATTTGTTTATAGTTAGCCATGGTGGTATAGCATAGCTCCCATGCGAGCCAAATGCTGTAACTGATATTTGTTTATAGTTAGCCATGGTAGTATAGCATAGCTCCCATGCGAGCCAAATGCTGTAACTGATATTTGTTTATAGTTAGCCATGATGATATATCATTTATAGGATAATAGAAACAGGCAAGTGATTGAAGGTGTTATTCTTTAGTCTGACCTGTAGGGGGCACTTACCCGAATTGATGGAAAATCACCAGAGGCACAGGCTCCAAGGATTGCGGCTCCCACTAAAACAGACTCCACTTCTTTGGACAAGACAACGGGCAGACCTAATGAAGACAGAAGCACATCTCAGTTACTGGGCTTTATCTAGAGTGTTTGGAAATACTTTTAGCAAAACTCTGCTTTGTGCCTTTTTTGTGCCTTTCCCTTCCTTCTTATGAGCTAAGAGAACTACAGTTTACAATAAACTGTGTTTAACGTTAGATATATATTTATATATTAGTAGACCCCTCTCCAGACCACCGCGAAATGAATATTAGGACTGCAGGACTGACAGCATACCTGACAACATTTCACATAACTGAAAGATATAGATAGATATAGATAGATAGATCTGATTGCGGGAGGGCATTACCAGGACATTTTAAGTTAGTTGATATCTATTTTTGTCATGTGGTTAAATCATTTAAAATAAAAATAAAGTGTTTTAATTATAACAAATAACATATCAGCATGTGTTGCTGTTAGGGTTGCCACCTTTTCTTCAGAAAAATACCGGCCTTGGTACTGTCTCCATAGACTTAACATTGGCCTGATGCCAAATTTTTACCGGCCTGCCGGTAAAATACCGGCCAGGTGGCAACCCTAGTTGCTGTGGAGTCTGCGATACCCTTATACACAATGAGAATGTTGAGCTCCTACAGAATAGGGACAATAGATGAGGAAAGAGGGATTCGTACAAATGATATCTTTATTCTTATTCTAAACAGCTCACAAACATAGATAGTTATCAATCAAATATAAACTCACTTAAAACCTTCCAGTTATGCCCCGCCCATAGCCCGCCCATAGCGCCGTCTACTCCCCCAAAGCAAAGTCTGAAACTTTCCAAACTATTCATCACCAAAGTCAATATGAAGTTTCATCCTCCAAAGGGAATCTGTATCTGTTACTTGTCCCAAATAAAAACATTTACTGGGCCCCTGCCACCTACATATTGTATTTATGTATAGAATTTAAAAAAAAATGATCAAAAATGATCTTTACATCTTAATAGCAGAATTGCAAGCGAATGTATAGTTCAAGAGACAAATATATTTCAAATGTGTCTGTGGAGTCGCCTGCTTATGACATCACCTGTGGCTTGATAAACAAATAAACTACTTTTCAGTGGGATATGTGTCATTTGCATATCAAGCCACAAGGTGATGTCATAAACAGCAGACTCCTCAGGCACATTTGAAACACATTTTTCTCTTAATGTACGCATTTGTTTGCAATTCTGTTAACACAATGTATAGATCATTTTATCTATATCACAATATTTAAGTGCCAGCACTAACTAAATAAATATTTGTATTTTCCATATTTTTGAGTAATATTAGCCTATTTTCCATCTAATACTATGCAATAACAATCATAAACATATCACAACATAGATACATCTGCAGACTACAGCTGACTGAGTCAGAAGTGTTTCATCTTTGTTTAAATAAATAATAACGAGCATATCTATTTGCCTGTGTCCTTAAAGCCTTTGACAGCTTCCAGTAAGCTACACAACTAATAACAAACACCATTACAGTAGTATCCGTGACTGATGTGAATCGGTTCTGTATCAATTAACTGTTACCACAAGTACTAGACTTGGTCAGCCCCTATCTCCACTGATTCTTAGCTCAGCCTTTGAAGTCAGAGAGAGTAAAAGTCCATCAATCACAACAGATCTGATAAGACGCAGAGCTGCTGAACGCTCCTTTTCAAGTCTCTTTGTTTATTTTTAGGATGGTCAAAGATAAAATTATAACCATCAAAGAAATGGGAATTAGATTCTGCTTTCTGAGATCATCAAGAGGTTTTTTTGTGTGCGCAGGGGGTGAAAGAAAAAAGAGAAAACTGACCTGTACTATTAAAAAGATAATATAATAAGACCTCATCTTGAATAGCAGTAAAGATCATGGTTTAGAGAGCACAAGCTGAATCACTGTGCTTTTGTTTGTGGTTATTCCCTACAGTGGTGATTCCAGTGGTCACTGGGTTTATTAACCCTTTGTGGATTAGAGAGATGTAGCACTTGTTGCAATCCATCCAGTTGCATGAAAATCATCATGTTCAGATTTATTACTGAGCAAGTGGTTAATAAATCTGTTTATAATTATCTAAATATTTTAAAGCATCAAAGCATCTGAATTCCACAGGTAGGAAGTTGGGCGCTCCAGGGAACGTTCAACAAAATGCCTTATACCTTTGATTAGGTCCCGCACACAGCTATTTGTCTGTAATGTTTTTAGGGCACCCGGGCAGTTAGGATGTGGCCTGTTATTTTTTTGAGCCCATGTGATGCAAATCTGGCTTTGCAGAAGAAATGCCAAGGGGCACCAATGCCCACTTTGACAAGGATACCTTTATACCCTGCCAGTCAGATACACATCGGCATGATTTGACGCCGAGTATTTTATCTATGGCAGCAGAGTGGGAGTGATGTCACAGACACTTTTGATGTGGCAAACCCGATACAGCCAATGGGAAATGTACATTCTGCCCTGGGCATCCCCTATTGGCTGCATTGGATTCTAATTCGGATCACTGACATACTGATACAGACCCTTCCATTTTACAAACTGAGAAATCGTAATGGATTCTTCCTGGTAAAACATTACAGACTTTACTTATGAAAGAGGGAATTGACAGGCGAATCGCAAAAGCAACGCAGTTTAAAGATTGCTGGAATTTTCCATATCGGCTACTCTGGACTTAAGTTTACAACTCTCATCAGTTCCCTGTAATCCCATCTTATATAAATAAAGCCCCTAATAAATGAATGAATATATAAAACATAATAAAGCCCTAAATGCTTCCCCAAGCCTAAACTGCCAAAAATAAATAAATATATAACATGAAATCAAGGAGAATGGCACTCCTCTAAACTTGCATATTTGCCTTAGTTAATCATTGAGAAATACCTTGTTAAAGGATTTCTAATTTATCTAGGTTTCCATGCCCCTTGCACAGATTCCCTCGGAGGGGGTGCATTGGATTCAATGAATGCTCCATTCATGCACTAGAGATAAAAGTGATAAGAGACTGATAATATCCCACCGCCCCCACCACAACACAATCTCTCTTCTGAAACCCGGCCCTTTCCTGCAAGTAGCGAGAATTGTTTGTTACTTTGGTTTCTATCACAGGAGAAGCAGTGAGCTTAGTTGTTTATGGGGGATCATTCTTACAATCTGGTGGGATTTCTGCCAGCGCTACTGCTGTTTCTTAGATTTAGAGGAACTAGGAGTTTTAATCACATTGGTGAGATAGAGCCTAAAATCTCCAGAACAAGAGCTGGAAACATGTCACTCTCTGCTCCACCTTATCATGTTATATCACTTTTTATGTGTTGTTTACATGACACCCGTATCCGGTCAAGAATTTAAAAAAAACAGATTGGAGTAGGGGGGGGGGGGGGGGGAATCATTTAGAGGGGCGGCACCACCTAATGTATGTCGTGCCTTGACGTGGCGGGTGAGCTTAATTATGCTTTGGTCAATTCATATAACCAAAACCGCTCATTTATATTTATATATTTGTTGCCAACTTTATTAGGTTGAGAAGCACAGACAGTTTTTGTTTTTTGTATACATGGTACAGCCAATCACACCGTTTTTGCTGCATGCTCACACCTGTTTGGTAAGCATCATTTTTACATTTATATTATTTGAGCCTGTAACTAGCTTAGCGCACCGACATTTTTCTTTTTCCCTGCTATGTCGTACACGTGTCTAATGTGATATGCACGTAAAACATTTGAAACTTCTTTATGCGGGACAATCTCCCAAACTCTGTCTTCTTGGGCTAGTCCTGGGCACATGTAAAGCAGTTTAGGTTGAACAATTATTTATCCTCATCAAGCTGAACCCACCGTTTTTAATCCTTGTTTACTACTGTTGACACATAAGGATGGATTTCTCATGTTTAGTACAAACCCAGAGCCCGCAGTGGGTGTGGCTTAATGTTAACGCTGCTCATTCCATCTCATTGGCCAGATTTAGTTTTTTTTTTACCCACACCCAGGGATCTTTGCCATGCCCCACACCATTTATCAATGGCGGGCCGGTGCCAGCAAGGTCTGTTCACTAAAAGTGAGTTAAACATCCCTGTGAAATAATTTCTATTGTTACGCAGCTCCGCCACTGGATAACTTTTCTTACCCGTGATGTCCGCGTGCATCTGAACAAACAGGGGGTTCTTGCTAAGCCCCCCACAGAGGAACAACGTGCTGATCTGATGCCCTGCAGCTTGCATGCTTTCCAAAATGTGCCTTGTGCCCAACTAGAAAACAAACCGGAAAAGGGAGAAACCAGAGAGACGATCAAATCAGCGACTGGCAGCGCAAAGTGTGCTTTAACCCCCTCTGGCAAAGTGCCGCCCTCTGGCAAAGTGCCGCCCTAGGCGAGTGCCTTGTTTGCCTTGTGGAATATACACTTTCTGACATGTTTTCATGGACCTCAATTTAATGTTTAATATACTACCCAGTGTAGAAACTCAATCAAGAGAATTAATTAAACCCACCTAAAAAATCTGTTATGGGGAATCTTATTTAAACACAAATATGCTTTTACCAGTCTAATATATATTTGGTTCATATCTGTGATTTGTTACCAAACAAACTCCCAATGAGCATTTTACACACAGTAACTCACCGCAATGCTCTGAACTGTGGCCAGATACAGACGAGCCAGATCATCGAGGCTTTCAGACAGGGTAAGCCCAACAATCTAGAGATAATCACAGTGAGATATAAATTACTCTCACACGTTACACCGGCAGCAGATACCATTAAACATTACCCCACGCTGGACTCGTCACCCACACGGTATTTATTCTATGATCAGAAAACGTGGCAATCCTATCGGATGCACGCTGCCACGGATTCAGGACACGACCCTGTTATTCACACCTCCCAGCTCTTGGGGCAGCTGAGGGTCAGAGAGTGTGAGGTCAATTGTCAGCTCTACCTCTCATTCCAGTTAGGAGCTGTCACTCACACTGCTTTACTGGATAATGCTACAAGGTAGCCAGTCTATGGTGACTCTCTCTGCGGTCTTAAATCCTACTGTCCCGTTGAGCTCTGTCCAGAAAAGTAGAACAAACAGAGAGCTCGGCGGTATATTCTCCCAAAATTGGGACTGACCCACGGAGAGCATAACACAGCATTCTAACTGCCCCACATTACACCACCTGACCAGTGACCTCATAATAACACAGCATTCTAACTGCCCCACATTACACCACCTGATCAGTGACCTCATAATAACATAGAATTCTAACTGCCCTGATCAGTGACCTCATAATAACACAGCATTCTAACTGCCCCACATTACGCCACCTGATCAGTCACCTCATAATAACACAGAATTCTAACTGCCCTGATCAGTGACCTAATAATAACACAGCATTCTAACTGCCCCACATTACACCACCTGATCAGTGACCTCATAATAACACAGAATTCTAACTGCCCTGATCAGTGACCTCATAATAACACAGCATTCTAACTGCTCCACATTACACCACCTGATGAGTGACCTCATAATAACACAGCATTCTAACTGCCCTGATCAGTGAGCTCATAATAACACAGCATTCTAACTGCCCTGATCAGTGAGCTCATAATAACACAGCATTCTAACTGCCCTGATCAGTGACCTCATAATAACACAGCATTCTAACTGCCCTGATCAGTGACCTCATAATAACACAGCATTCTACCTGTACCATAAAAGGGGAGTATACCAGATATTTTATGTATCTTTAAGTAGTGAAAGAAGACACTCTGTACATTTGGATGTAATAGTATATTGCTCTTTAAATGTAACCTGCAGTTGGATTTTGTGTGATGTTTGGTTTTTCTCTGTCCTGTATTGTTACCTACATTTCACATAGCTGTTTAATCTATCGACAACTGTATATAAGTTCATACGGTGCTAGTCTAGACATGCTGTGCTAATGGACTCTCTAGACAGCACCTGGCCGTCTCAGACGTAGCCAGAAGCAGATCTCCATCTCCTTTACACAAACGCTCAGTTTCTTCAGCTCTCTTGGTCGACATGGAACGGATAATTCATGTTTTGGTTTCTATGATGTCACTTATTTCAGCAGATTAACTCTTTCAGTTTCTGCTGTAGAGTTGCCACATTTCTTAAAAAAAAAAAAAAAAGACCTGCCATACTAACCCCTCCATAGACTAAATTGGCCAAGCTCTCTCTGCAACGCCCTCCACTGACTCCCCGTCTGCTCTAAGAATTCAATCTTTAACCTACAAAGCTCATAAACAGATACTACCGTGCACGACCTCACCTCTCCTCAAATGGACTGAGTCCCTCCTCAACCTCATCATCTCGCCTGCAAGATTTTGCCCGAGCTGCCTCGGGAACGTCCTTTCCTAGAGCATCCAGCTCTCTCCCTCTTTCTCAAACTTCAACAAGTCCCTTAAAACCCACCTCTTTAAGGAAGTTTACTACTCATCCCACTAGAATACCTATTAATTAACCAGCTAGCCAATCACACCTAGCTCTCTCTGTCCCCAAACACTGTTAGGAATAGTCAGCTTACAACTCATCCAACTAGAATGCACATAATGTCTGACAATTCACCATAGTCCACAGGGAGGTGTGTGGCCCTCATGGCCCTCCAAGGGCCCCAGTCACAGTGGATCTCCAAATTCATTTCGTGACGATCTCTAATACTGATACTACCACCACCTTCTTCACTCCCCTGTGTGTCTCACGTCCCCCCACTTCCTCTACATTGTAAGCTCTGCGAGCAAGGCTCTCTACCTCATGTACCAGGCTGGTCTTGTTTGTCTAACTTAGTATGTAGCCCCCCTGTATGATCTGTACCCAGCGCTGCATAAATTGTTAGCTCTATATAAATAAATATTATGCCTCAAGCCATTTATTTACCTATAAAATACCGTCTGTTTTCAGACATTATGTGGATATCTAGTACATTAGAGCTGACATCCAACTCAGATGCACTGGTAGGGGAGGGCTGGGAATTGCCCCCCAGGCTGCTCTCCAACCTGATTCAATGGTTAAGTGCCCTGAACTTTCTATCTAATGGTCTTGTTTGTCTATCAATCTCTGTAATTTTATCCGTCAATATGTCTGAGTCTATCTCTGACGCTAATCGGTGGGCTGATAAAGTTGCACCATGGGCCACCAAATAGTTTTTGCCCCAGGTGCCATATGTTTTAAGCTAAAACGCATACTGGGGTCTCGCTTCCAAGCACTTCATCTAGAAAATACACATATTGCATACTTGGCTGCTACTTCCTCAATCGAGGGCTCTGTGAATGAGCTCTGTGCAGACTGGTCAGAAATAAGTGGCCCCCTAGCATCCCGGGGTCTGCACTTTATTGTCTCTTTTTGTTCAAAAAATACCAGCTGTTTTATACCCCCCCCCCCCCCATAGACTTAACATAGGCCTTAAAGGACAACTAACCTTTTTTTATACCACGTGTGCTTTTAATATAGAACAACAAATGAAAAATTCAATGTCCTACTATGAGGATACAATGGCAGGTACTTTTGATAGAACATGTCAGTTTATCCTCTGACCAGTAGATGAAAAAAAGGCTAAAAATACTACTGATATAACAAATAAATCATAGTTTAGTGATGCACAAGGTTGCGTATTTTTGTACTGTAATATTACATATTGTGCGGATCTCCTCACCATGCCCTTCATTGCCGTATCAGCCAACGGAGATCTGTTACCGTGGAAATCCGGCCACACGTGCAAATCAGTCGCGAGTAACCCCACTGGCTGCGACGCCTTAATTCGATCCAGGTGGCTGTTTAAGTATGTATATATATGCTGGCCCCTGGAAACATAACATGGAAAAGAAAGTTCATTCTGTGCAACGTGAACATCTGTACAGCTGGGCTGGAAAGGGGAAATGGGAAATAGTTAGAGGTGATGTCGGTGGCAGCAGTGGGAGTCGGTGGCAGCAGTGGGAGGAGCAGGTACATTAGTATTCGGCACAGTTCAGACAGACTCGTTTAGAGGGTAGATTAGAAGCTGATGTATTTTCTGCCAAGCAAGGAGATGGACCTTGTTGGAAAATACTGAGGATGAGGTTAAGAACTCTTATTACGAAAGAATTTTTTTTCATGGTCTGTCAGGTCCGACAGTCTCTCTTTCTCTTCTAGTGCAGGGAAAGCCCCTGTTTTGGATGCCTCCATCAGAACTGACCTACCTGTTGGTGGCGTGGGAAAAACAAAGTCTATCTCTGGACTAGTAGAGAGAGAGAGAGACTGTCGGACCTGACAGACCATGATCTGTCATGACATCCAAAGCCATTTCTATAGAAGCAACATGGCTGCAGGTAGGAGGAAATACTGGCATGTATCTTAAAAAGTAACTGGCAATTTATCTGGACATTAGGGTCATTGGCCATTTCACTTGTACTTCTATATTTCAAGTGAAAATTATTTAGTGGCACTTTAAAGGACAATGGTTGGCCAAAATACTTCTCACACTGCTCTTGGTGCTGATCTCTTGAACTGGACTCTGCACCTCATTCTGCTTATGATCTTCCGAGTAAATGAAATCCAATTCAGTAGGAAAAGGTGTAATTTGCATATCAGGCCATAGGTGATGTCATAAAGAGAAGACACCACAGACACATCTAAAACATTTATTTCTCTTAGTTTGCCAACACCATTTAATGATCATTTTTCATTATCTCCATTCACGTTATGCACAATATTTAGTTTCCTTTAACCAAACAGAACTTTGCTGTTGTTCGAATCGTGCCGGCGTCTGCTTTGCCCCCCCTGTACGCTCGCTGCAGCGTTAAGGGGTTTAATAACTCTCACTGGGGTCTTACGCCCCGTATGCACTTGCCAACAAGGCCGTTTAAAACTAATCCTCTATTCGGTGGTGGCAGGAAATCTTAACGACAAATGATTGGCCAATGTCTAGCTTAAATCGAGATCGGAATCTTCCTTCAGCCGTTCGCGAGCGGCACATCCTGCTGGGAATCTGTTCTATCCGCACCGCTCGGCCTGCTGACCTCCAGCCAGCTGTATATTTATTCTGTGAATGCAGAGCTTTAGCATCATATTTTTCCAATTAGATGGTAACATGTGCACCCTATCAGAGTGTTCCATGCCGAATCAAATACACTTGGAAACCATTAAAATAATTCATTCACATCACCGCTCACATCATTTTAAACTACTTGTTTTCTTGGAGCAGAATTGGCGTAATTTAAAACATTTAGACATTGTTTTATTATTATTGTTTTTATTATTTTAGTTTTTTTTTTTTAAACTTGATGCCTGTTCCCTGTAATCACATATTCAGGCGAATTGTTTGTTTAATGTATGGCCAGCAAAAGTGAGCTGGAGGGCACAGAGAGCGTCCAGTGGTTTAGTGTAGCTCCGTTTACCCCAAAATACAGGAATGGCTAACCTTGGCACTGTAGATGTTTGGGAACTACGTACCCTGTGATGCTGGCTGAGCATCATGGGATATATTGTTTCCAAATACCTGCAGTGCCATGGGTAGTCATCCCTGCACTACAAGGTGCCTGATTAAAAGTGATCAGCAGAGTTGCAGAGTTAGTCAGCAGCATGCTATTTAATGCCAGCATTAGGTGATCTTAGTACATAAGTAGCTACATGTGCTTTATCTGATCTAGGGGGGGGGGGGGGGGGTACTACCTGCAGCTTGCTAATCTATGTTCTGTCAGTGTCACCTGCCTGCTTTGTTCTTAAAGGTTGACTAACTTTGTTTTTTTATATGTATTTTAACATTAAATTATTGTAAAAATGTGTTTATTCATTAAAATATGAATGTATGTATTATAAACATATGTAGATTATTATGTACTTATCATTTATTCAGAAATGTCCATTTCAGACAGTCATGTAGTATTTTTTTATGCTCAAAATCCATTGATTCTGGAGCATGTTAAAAACATGTCTAAATTAATGTGACATATCACACCAAATGCAAAAACAAAAACTTGACTGCAGTGTCACCAGCAACGAGTTACCAGCCATCCCAAAGGAATTAAACATTTTAAAATGATGCAGCAAGATTTGGCTTGTTAGTTCTATTTAGCAGAGCGAAATTCAAGCTTTATACCCACTAAGTGACACAGTTATACATTAAACAATAAGAACTGTATTTCATTACATATGTTTCAGTAAACGGGACTCTGTCAACCACAATTTTGCTTGTACTGTGAATGTAGAGAATAAAAATGGTCTGTACAATGTGTGAGTAGAATTGTATGCAAATGTAGAATAAGAGAAACACGTGTTTTAAATGTATCTGCGGAGTGTCCTGTTCATGACATCACCTGTGTGCTTTTCAATATGTAATTTGCAAATCAAGCCACATGGTGATGTCATAAGAAAGGAGACACATTTAAACACATCTTCTCTTATATATTTTATTCTGCTAATACAACATATTGTTTATTCTTCTCCTTTCACAGTAAAAGCAAAAGTTCTGTTTGAGTCCTTAAAATTGCCTGTTTATAATCTGGTACCAATAAAAGAAAAACCTTTGCACGACTGAGCTTTATAAATGATGTATCAAACTCCAGAAAGCACTTTTTCAGGCCAAGTCACTGAGTGAACATTTGTTGGATGATTTTTAAAGTGTGTCAGGCACATGGTTATAATATGGGGATTTCTGCTTATTAACCTGAGGGGAAATATCTTTGATTCTGACACAGAAATCCAATCTTTCTATTTGTTACTGATTTTCTCTTTCTTTTCCGGATGCTTTGATCCTTCAATGTCCGTCTTCCTTTCTATCAGAGAGAGGGAGAGAAGTCTTGGCAGATCTCTTGCACTGTGCAATGTCTGATCTATGGAAGATAAGCGCTTTCTATCTGTACAGTAATGACAAATTGAAATAAATAGATTCACCGACCTGACTTCAGCTCTCTGCTTTAATTCTGTAAAAGCATTGTGGCCTCTTACGATGTGATCAATCTTTAGAGGAAAGAAATGTAGATTAAATGAAGCAGATTAACCAATACTTTTCCTAAATCAAATTAAATGGGGATAATCTATTTTTTACAAATCACAGCTTCTTCATTAGAGAATCCTGGATCATTTACAGATCTCTTATTGAAGGGTCACTGTGGTTCTCCTGGATTATCCGGATCAGACAAGGAGTTGATCTAGTGTGAAAGGAATCTAGGATTGTAAGAATAGGATCATAGGGGCTGATAATATGTATAATGGATGTAACGTTTGTTTTAAAGGTACTCTGACGCCTAAACATTATCTATACTGTAAATTAGTATGCACAAACGAAGAAAAAATATGATTTAAAAGTGTCTGTGGAGTCTCATGTTTATGACATCACCTTGTGGCTTGATATGCAAATTACACATTGCTACTGAAAGCAATTCATTTGCATATCAAGCCACAAGGTGATGTCATATCCAGGAGACTCCACAGACATGTTTAATTAACTTTATTTTCTCTTAAATCCTACATTTGCTGGCAATTCTACTAACACAATGTATAGATATGTAAAAAAACCAAACATGTTAAGGTGAATTTATATCATAGAAAATCCCCACAATATGTAAGTAAACTTCCAAAGGTAATTACACCCTTAACATGTTTTACATGATCTAAGCACACGTTTTTATATGGTCTAAGTGCACCTTAACATGTTTTTATATATGTGAGCAAACCTTAACATGTTTTTATATATGTGAGCAAACCTTAACATGTTTTTATATATGTGAGCAAACCTTAACATGTTTTTATATATGTGAGCAAACCTTAACATGTTTTTATATATGTGAGCAAACCTTAACATGTTTTTATATATGTGAGCAAACCTTAACATGTTTTTATATATGTGAGTGAACCTTAACATGTTTTTATATAATGTAAGCAGTGCACACCTTAACATGTTTTTATATATGTGAGCAAACCTTAACATGTTTTTATATATGTGAGTGAACCTTAACATGTTTTTATATAATGTAAGCAGTGCACACCTTAACATGTTTTTATATATGTGAGTGAACCTTAACATGTTTTTATATAATGTAAGCAGTGCACACCTTAACATGTTTTTATATATGTGAGTGAACCTTAACATGTTTTTATATAATGTAAGCAGTGCACACCTTAACATGTTTTTATATATGTGAGCAAACCTTAACATGTTTTTATATATGTGAGTGAACCTTAACATGTTTTTATATAATGTAAGCAGTGCACACCTTAACATGTTTTTATATATGTGAGCAAACCTTAACATGTTTTTATATATGTGAGCAAACCTTAACATGTTTTTATATATGTGAGTGAACCTTAACATGTTTTTATATAATGTAAGCAGTGCACACCTTAACATGTTTTTATATGATCTAGTTACTATGGGGAGAGGGTATCCAGAAGGCTTACAAGCCAATCCTCTGTTATCAGTATTGTAGATGTTTCTATAGTTTGCCTGTGTTTTGGTACTTTGTACAAAATAAACAAAATCAGAATTAAAAAAATAGAAATCGGAATATTTCTACTAATAATATCATTGGTGGAAATTTGGATTTCGCTGATATAAGTAGTTATGTTGTTATTTTTTTTTTTACTTTCTGCAGTTGAGAGAAACACACCAGCTTTCCTGTAGCACTCTGACCACCTTCATTCAGCCAAAATCCTGGAACCATTGAAGAATAATATGGCCCCCAAACCCCCTGTACAAAGATCGGCTTCTCACTGATCTGGAAACACAACAAGCAAGTGATGGTTATTAACTAGTAATATGATTAGCATGAACTTAGCCACTCTGTATTGTCAGAATCGGTAACATGAATAACCAGGATGGTCATATATTCTCTGGTTTTCACATATGTCCTGGTGTTGTTACTATTACCCAATTTAATGGTCCTCATTTTATCGACCTCAGCAGAGTGAAGGACTGAGCTGGCTCTAGCAACGAGTTGAACTTGCAAGCATGAAGGTCGACCAGATTCTACAAATGGCACATTATCACACTAAGGTAGACTATCAATAAGATCATCTGTTGATATAGAGTATCCCTTATCCATAGATCCCAAATCCATAATGATTTTTTTTCCTTTACATCAAGTTTTGCATTGTTACAAAATCTCACAAAGATTGGCAAGTCTGGGGGTCAGATTGGCAAGTCTGGGGGGTCAGATTGGCAAGTCTGGGGGATCAGACTGGTAAGTCTGAGAATGCATTGGCAAGTCTGAGGGACATATTGGCAAGTCTGAGGGACAGATTGGCAAGTCTGAGTGGCAGATTGGAAAGTCTGAGGGACAGATTGGCAAGTCTGAGGGACATATTGGCAAGTCTGAGTGGCATATTGGAAAGTCTAAGTGACAGATTGGCAAGTCTGAGTGGCAGATTGGCAAGTCTGAGGAACAGATTGGCAAGTCTGAGGGACAGATTGGAAAGTCTAAGTGACAGATTGGCAAGTCTGAGTTGCAGATTGGAAAGTCTAAGTGACAGATTGGCAAGTCTGAGTTGCAGATTGGCAAGTCTAAGTGACAGATTGGCAAGTCTAAGTGACAGATTGGCAAGTCTAAGTGACAGATTGGCAAGTCTGAGTGGCAGAGGGACATATCAATAGATGGGTGATTGGGTTAGATCTAATAAAACAAAACTATCATTTCAATTTGCTAAATCCTGTCACAGCTGCAGGACAAGGAAGCAAAATATTACACAACACTGTTTAAACAATATCAGTGTGTGTTGGTAATCAAACAGAGAAAGGCCTGACATTCAACATGTGCATGGGAATCACTGCTGCTCCGAGGATGAAGTAGCTTAAACGTCCAACCAAAAGGTGGCTGTGTAAATACAGGTGACTCATTAAAAATAATATTTTCATTATTAATAAGTGTACATACATGTACAACAATGTTTTATGTTTTTTTTTTTTTTCATAACATTTGTAGAAATACATGAAGTTAATATTTGTACAATTATTTGAGCTTGTTTTGCTCCAGGGTGGCCATTGTATGCTCAGGTAGCATTTTGCATTGAATAAAATATAAAATACTTACAGCCAGATGAAACTGTGAAATTACAGCAGTTTGCAAGAAACAAGGACTGCCCAAACTAGCTGAGTAAAAGTGATTTCCTTCTTTTTTTGCGGCAGGAACGAATGAGAATAATTTAATTCATTGGAATTTCCCGTCTCTCTAGTGATGTCATCAGACAATGGGTTGCACTGTTAAAAGATCCCAATGTGTACAAGAGCAAGTCTATTACAGTCCAAGCAATGTATTCTATTCAAGGAGCACAGGAAGTAACTAAATAAAACAAAACTTTATATGCTCAGTGTCTATATACTCAGTGCTGTCGCACCTGCAGTAATCACTTGGGAGGGCTTGAGTCAAATATTAAAAATATGATTTATACAGAATGCCTGCATCAAATCACACAGGGATAAAAGCCCGTGCACTATACAAACAGTGATCTTCATCTTGCACCAAAGTGAGTTTGGGGACTAGACTGTCCCTTTAAGTTTGAAATTCCTCTTTCAGTTCCCAGATTGAGTAGACCTTTTTATAAGACAGGTTGTATGATTGCTACAGTTTTTCAGTGCGGCTTTTTCACTTCCCCAGATACATGAGAAGTCCTGATAAAGGCCTAGAAATAGACCCTGATTGCCAGCTATGCGCACTGCTTAGACTATAATGTCCACTAACAGTCTGGACAGCGACTCCCACTGACCTCAGCCTCAGGAACTACGTTAATTAGGTGAGACGGGGTACGTGACATAAAAAACAATGAATGGGGAGAATCTAACCCTGCTAAGTGAGAGCTGCCTGGGGTCTAGGACTGGGAGAGGTCAGTACAGCCGTGCACTGCATCCGGCCTGGATTCATTGGGAATGCAGTCTATAAAGAAATCAATGTCCACCACTGATGATGTGCAGAAGATGGCCTGGTCACTAGCAAGACACTTCAATTAAGCAATCCATGGAATTAATGTTTCGTTTGGCTGATCACATCTGTAAGTGTTTATATTGGAGGAATACAATTCTTTGTGTCTAAAAGCTTTCTTTAGAAAAATAACCCGTCCAAATAACTGGAGATCAATTTAGCATAATCTAAACATATTTCAGTGTGTTCATGCTATCTTTAGGTAACAGACAGAGAGAAGAATCACAGGCTGCCTGGGGTGAGCAGGAATCCATTACTTTACATGGTAATTCACTGGAGACTCATTTAGCTACTGACAAATGCTCCAGTACACTGGGGATGCTTTGATAGACTGAAATTATACTGCATTTATGTAGTTAGTATCTATGTCCTTAAGTGGTCTTGTCCTGTAAACAGAATTTCTTCCTTTTTTGGGGAAGAAAAAAAAAAGCCAACTTTCCGTGGCATACCTGCCACCTGACTTGGATTTTCACTGGACAGTCCCTGGCTTTGGTTTTTCAGAGCTGGCGAGGCGAAGCTCTTGATATTGAACATTTACTAATGCTGCTGAAGTCCGGAATTATTATTGGGTAACCTTTTGGATGCTTATTTTCCCCTCTTATTTTTTGTCTGCCTGCTACAGACCCCTCTCTTCTGCCGGACCCCAGCGCAAAACATAGGCTGAAACAGAGTTTGTTCTGCTTTAACTGAATTCTGCCCTATACTTTCTAACACTGCTGTAGGATGACCCAGGATGTCTGGACCTTAGTGGTAGAGGGTGCAGGTCAGAGATACTTTGCATGTACATCGGTGCTGCATGTAGCAGGTAAGACGCTGATTACCCAGCATGCATTCACAGCGAGGTGCTTTATCTATTTACACAAAAACAAATATAATGGAATAACCAGCCCTGGGAAATGTCTAGGTTCAGACAGGATGAGGTCAGTGTAGCCCCCAGCCGTGAGAAATGTCTAGGTACACACAAGAAGAGGTGAATTTAGCCTCCAGCTCCGGGAGATGTCTCGGTACACACAAGAAGAGGTCAGTTGAGCCTACAGCTCCAGGAGATGTCTAGGTACACACAAGACAAGGTGAGCTGAGCCCCCAGCTCCGGGAGATGTCTAGGTACACACAAGTAGAGGTCAGTTGAGCCCCCAGCTCTGGGAGATGTCTAGGTACACACAAGTAGAGGTGAGCTGAGCCTCCAGCTCTGGGAGATATCTAGGTACACAAAAGAAGAGGGGAGTTGAGCTCCCATCTCCGGGAGATGTCTAGGTACACACAAGAAGAGGTCAGTTGAGCTCCCAGCTCCGGGAGATGTCTAGGTACACACAAGTAGAGGTGAGCTGAACCCCCAGCTCCGGGAGATGTCTAGGTACACACAAGAAGAGGTCAGTTGAGCTCCCAGCTCCGGGAGATGTCTAGGTACACACAAGAAGAGGTGAGTTGAGCTCCCAGCTCCGGGAGATGTCTAGGTACACACAAGAAGAGGTGAGCTGAGCCCCCCCCCCCCCCGCTCTGGGAGATGTCTAGGTACACACAAGAAGAGGGGAGTTGAGCTCCCAGCTCCGGGAGATGTCTAGGTAGATGCAGAAAGAGGTCGATGGAACCCCATCCCTGGAAGATGTCTAGGTACACACAAGTAGAGGTGAGTTGAGTCTCCAGCTCCGGGAGATGTCTAGGTACACACAAGAAGAGGGGAGTTGAGCTCCCAGCTCCAGGAGATGTCTAGGTACACACAAGTAGAGGTGAGCTGAGCCCCCAGCTCTGGGAGATGTCTAGGTACACACAAGAAGAGGGGAGTTGAGCTCCCAGCTCCGGGAGATGTCTAGGTACACACAAGTAGAGGTCAGTTGAGCCTCCAGCTCCGGGAGATGTCTAGGTACACACAAGAAGAGGTCAGTTGAGCTCCCAGCTCCAGGAGATGTCTAGGTACACACAAGAAGAGGTCAGTTGAGCTCCCAGCTCCAGGAGATGTCTAGGTACACACAAGTAGAGGTGAGCTGAGCCCCCAGCTCCGGGAGATGTCTAGGTACACACAAGAAGAGGTGAGCTGAGCCCCCAGCTCCGGGAGATGTCTAGGTACACACAAGAAGAGGTGAGCTGAGCCCCCAGCTCCGGGAGATGTCTAGGTACACACAAGAAGAGGTCAGTTGAGCTCCCAGCTCCAGGAGATGTCTAGATACACACAAGTAGAGGTGAGCTGAGCCTCCAGCTCCGGGAGATGTCTAGGTACACACAAGAAGAGGTCAGTTGAGCTCCCAGCTCCGGGAGATGTCTAGGTACACACAAGTAGAGGTGAGTTGAATCTCCAGCTCCGGGAGATGTCTAGGTACACACAAGAAGAGGTGAGTTGAGTCTCCAGCTCCGGGAGATGTCTAGGTAGATGCAGGAAGAGGTCGATGGAACCCCCATCCCTGGAAGATGTCTATGTACACACAGGATGATTTACAGTAGATCTCCCAGCCCCCAGGAGATGTCTACATAAACACAGGCAATAAAATGAGTGTTTCTGGCATCCCAGTGACCCATCCATGTACAATGACATGTCTCTCATTAGATCTTATTTCAGTAACTGAATCCTGTTTATTACAGCGTCTTACTCATAGGACCTGGATCTCATGTTTGACTCACAGAGGGTTAGATCAGGGTTTTTTTTTTGTTTTGTTAACCCTGTAGTACCCGGCAAGTAACTTTTCCCAGCTCATATTTTTGCAATTCCCTTTTCAGTTCACCACAGTTCCCTATTTCGTGATTGCAGTGTGTACAGGGATCAGATGAGATCTGGGCTCTTTACTATAGCTCTCCATCTTCCCACTTAGCTGCAGTATGGCAGAGATTTGTGGGAGTGGTAATCCTGGAACATTTGCAAACTGCCCTTGGATTCCTAGGTGATAGAGTCAAGCCCCGCCCACCTGCCCATCTCCAATACATCCCACCCTGAGCGGCGCTACAGGGCTAAAGATGGCGAGGGAGGAAATGTGAGTGGTCCAGTCCATTAAAATGAGACAGAGAGATATACAATATCTTGTGGGGTCTTTCGGGGTTGCGTCTAAAGTCTACAGTATTTTTTTTTTAGTTATTTTCTTCTCCAAACCCTTTGACTTGAGGAATAATTATATGTAATCAGAGGGATGTCTGCAATTATAAAGAGCAAACTTTATGGTCTTATTTACTTGTCAGATCGGAATCCTGCTTGGATGTCCTTAAAGTCAATGCTGAGACTCACTATTTACATTTCACCATGTGAAGAGCTTTGGTTTATGTTATATTGTGCATTTTTTTTCAGAACGTTCTCTCACACAGTCCACAGGCTTTTTAAAATGTATTTTTAAACCTTACCCAGTTAAAATGGGTAATAACATACTCTGCACCAAGCATGCACAATACATTTCATATCTTTCATAATAACCCAAGTGCCCCTCATATTTATCTTGAGAAACCTTTGCAGTAATATGTTACAGTTTCAGTATTGGGTATCTAACGGAACGCTGCAAGCATCACACTAGCGTTGTTGCATCTTGTGATGGCAACTTGCACAGTGTACAGGTATTTTTGCATATAGAGATTTTTTAGGTATCCCTTATAAAGTTAGGTGTTCTTGTCTTCTCCCTGCTGTTGGTTACCTTGCAAGAGGACCAGTTCTGTTGAATGGGAGTGATACGTTTCATTCAGAAAGTGGTCACTGTCCCCTGGTGTTATTTACTTCTTTTTTAACTGATGTGATGAAAAGGCCTCTGGTACTTTTTGCACAATGTTACCAATGACATTGCACAAATGAAAATACTTGTATGAATCTTCTGATTCTATGTAAAGTGCAAAAACAAAGTGATGGGTGTAAAATAAACAAAGTGCTAAAATTGGTATAACAGTGATACTTGCGGTACTACACACAAACGCAGCCCTCTGAAGCACTCTCCAGAATGCTCTCAAACAATGTACATATAAAAAAAGCAGAATGGCGCAGGATGGTGGTACCTTAAATTAAAAACAAATAATAATAGTGCAATACTGTGGAACACCACAATAATAAATATGAACGGTGATAAATGCACTCACAAACCAACGTGTTTGGTAATCATAAAAATGCTGTGATTTCTTCACAAATATTTAATGGATTCTGGAAGATAAAAAGACAGCGACAAACATGTGCAGGACGTGGTAGATGGTAAGTACAATAATGGCCCCTGCTAAAAACAAACTCACAAGAAGCAAACGAACATATGCAGAAAAAGTCCAGGACTAAAATCGTAACCTGGATGAGGCAGGAGCAGAAAGCAGGAATAGGGTAGAAGAACTGTAGCTACCGGGGTCTCTGTCTCAATGCGTTTCGCCGGACCTCCAGTCGCGGCTTCCTCAGGAGAAGACTGAACTATGTAAAGCCAAGGAGATCTTATTATAGCAATCATCAGTCACTGGATGCAAAATGTAAGTTTTATTTAAAAAATACATCATTTCATATTTGTTGAGTTTTTTTTTTTTTTTTTTAACCTGTTCCTTTAACACCCCTAGAGAACTCGAAAGTTAAAATTCACGAGGAAGGGGTGGCAGGTAAAAGGACATTTTGTCAGGAACTTAAAAGGAGAAATAAAATAAGTAACAGGTTGTTGTATGCAGAAGGTTGGGGTATCTCCTTCAGACTGACGAATACTAAAACCTGCAAGACCACCTGAAAAGTAGCTTTCCAGTGGCCTGTCCCGGCACATCCGCTCAACGTAAGGAGAAGACGTCTTGGGGGGAAAAAATGGTTTGCTTTGCTGTGAACATCTCCTCTCTGCCAGAATATTCCCGTGGCTTCTGCCAATAAAATCTAAGACCACATGCTCAGTCAGAGCCACGTGCTTAACAAAAAATAGCATCCAACACAACTGTGTCCGCTGACCTTCTCCCAAGTCATGACTCCACCGAGAAGATCAGTGTGAATGCGTGCAGTAACCGTACAAACTGATACATTAACCGGGAGGTCTCAGGTTCCAATCCGTCCTCCAGCTATCTGTCTGCCCTGATAGGAGAGAATTACCCACACCATAGAGTTACCCCCCTCGTCCAATCCAACTCCCCCATGACTAATAACCAGATCAACTATTTCTAATTGAATAAGCAGATAGAAAACCATCAGAAAAGAGATTAGCTGTGGTGGGGGAGTAAAAGCCGGTGGTGATCAGTTCACTAGCGACTGGGCCAAAAAGAGGGAAAAGTCTACTAAGCAGCGCTTCCAGAATATTAAATAGGGAATTTGCCGGAGTGTGTCAAATGTAAGCATTGTTTGTACTGGAAATGCAGAGATTAAATAATATGATGAAACATTTTACATTTTTCAGTTGTTCGACAGGAATCTGACTTGCACTGTGTATAAGTGAGATTTTATTCCCTTTCAAGGGACAGGCGCACTTTAAGCGTTGTAGAGAGTCATTTAGAAGGTGTTGGCACGACTGACTCATGTAATGTAGGTTAATACACATATTAAATGAAGCTACAAAATAGTTCTGGCGACATATTGGGGATTATGTATAACATGATATTACTCATGATGGACATTTACTGGGGTCTGTGGCGGACCACCACAGACCCGGTCACAGACAGCTGGGGTCCACGTACAGACACCCCCTATCCATAAAAATGTCCCACATAAGGTGGTGGCACAGTAGAACTAATGCCATAAAACATGTCTGAGTTATACTTAATATGGAAAACCGAGCTTTCTTTCTACCTTATACCTTCTGAGTGAAGGTCCGAAACGCGTTGCATATTAACCTGCCTCCTCCCTGCCTCCAATCTGCCTCCTCCCTGCCTCCAATCTGCCTCATCCCTGCCTCCAATCTGCCTCCTCCCTGCCTCCAATCTGCCTCCTCCCTGCCTCCAATCTGCCTCCTCTCTGCCTCCAATCTGCCTCCTCCCTGCCTACAATCTGCCTCATCCCTGCCTCCAATCTGCCTCCTCCCTGCCTCCAATCTGCCTCATCCCTGCCTCCAATCTGCCTCCTCCCTGCCTCCAATCTGCCTCATCCCTGCCTCCTCCCTGCCTCCAATCTGCCTCCTCTCTGCCTCCAATCTGCCTCCTCCCTGCCTCCAAATCTGCCTCCTCCCTGCCTCCAAATCTGCCTCCTCCCTGCCTCCAAATCTGCCTCCTCCCTGCCTCCAATCTGCCTCCAATCTGCCTCATCCCTGCCTCCAATCTGCCTCCTCCCTGCCTCCAATCTGCCTCCTCCCTGCCTCCTCCCTGCCTCCAATCTGCCTCCAATCTGCCTCATCCCTGCCTCCAATCTGCCTCCTCCCTGCCTCCAATCTGCCTCATCCCTGCCTCCAATCTGCCTCATCCCTGCCTCCAATCTGCCTCCTCTCTGCCTCCAATCTGCCTCCTCCCTGCCTCCTCCCTGCCTCCAATCTGCCTCCAATCTGCCTCCTCCCTGCCTCCAATCTGCCTCCTCCCTGCCTCCAATCTGCCTCATCCCTGCCTCCAATCTGCCTCCTCTCTGCCTCCAATCTGCCTCCTCCCTGCCTCCAATCTGCCTCATCCCTGCCTCCAATCTGCCTCCTCTCTGCCTCCAATCTGCCTCCTCTCTGCCTCCTCCCTGCCTCCAATCTGCCTCCAATCTGCCTCCTCTCTGC